>BSQZ01000008.1:3920000-4047500 GCA_033239005.1 Lamellibrachia satsuma
GGAGTTACAATAAGCGCTGATATGAAAGTTTCAGAGCAGTGTGGTATTGCAGCTTCAAAGGGTAATCAAATTCTTGGATTGATTAGAAGAAACATAACATACAAGGGAAAAAAGTTAATTATACCTCTTTATAAAGCAATAGTTAGACCTCATTTAGAATACTGTATACAAGCATGGAGACCATATCGTAAGAAGGATATAGATACGCTTGAACGCATACAAAGGAGAGCAACTAAAATGATTCCAGAACTGAGAGACCTTAGTTATGAAGAACGCCTGAAAGAATGTGGTTTAACAACTCTAGAGACAAGGAGGTTAAGAGGAGATCAGATTGAAGTTTTTAAGATATTGAATGGGTATGAAAATATTGATAGAAATATGTTTTTCTCACTCAAGAAGGATAGCAGAACTAGAGGACATGAGGTAAAATTAGTAAAGGATCAATGTAGATTGGACATCAGGAAGCACTCGTTCTCACAGAGGACAATAAATGAATGGAACAAATTGTCAACAGATTGTGTAACTGCTAGCAGCATGAATATGTTTAAAAACAAGGTTGACACATATCTCAGGAGGGCGGGCTATAAGTAGATGAACATTGTTGGACTCTCGATAAGCCAATGGCTTCCTTGTCCACTTGCCATCTGGGCCTTTGGCTTGGATGGCAAATCTTGTTAAATCTTGTTAAATCTTGTTATGTTATGTATTTACTTGCCTGTTTCAACGAGTTCCTTTCTTGATGCATCTACATGTTTCATATTAATCTTTTTTAAATTCAATCAACACGTTTCACCTTTCCATTCTTCACTCTTAATCTCTGAAAATATTCATCATCGAGTACTTATTGTCCAAGGCTACCAGGTAATATTTCTATTCTTTGTCGTGTAATTCTCATACTCCATCCGTTCTGAAAGATTCACATTGGTCAAAGTCGACCTCATATGTTCCACTAGTGCCTTTCGCATACGCATCGTGTCTTCCGCTGCTTCCTATGCTGCAGTTTTGTGTGCGCAGCCTTTGATTGGCAGCTAACGTAGCATCAATGCCGGACGTGACGCTTCAATCTCTCTCGAGTTCAGTTTCCATTTCTCCATTTTCTCTTCACGATACTCTTTCTTGTTCATGTCCTTTGACTTTTTTGTTCGTGGTCTCCTCGTGTCAAGCATAACCTCTGCTCCGCGTCGTCCGTCCAAATCTCACCAAACTCCACATTTTATTTTGCCCAACATTTCTTATATCTCCGTTTTGAATTCATTACATCCATCTTCATCGTTCAGCATTTACGTTCATCCATTTTTTTTTATTACTTCTGTTTTCCTCAACACTTCTTAACTAAGTCATGATTTTTCCACAATCTGCCTTTCCGACGTTATGCTTCTACTATAATCTAAACCGTCCAGATGGCGCTACGTTCTCTCAAACGGTTTACGCTCCGAAGTAATGGCCGAGTGCGCGCGTGCGCTTGGTTTCTGCGATTGTTGGAAGTTAACGTTTTGATTTACCATAAAAACCACTAAGAACCCTTGATATACGGGGTATTTCGAAAAAATAAAGGCGTTACGTTTCATTCGTGAGGTCGTAGATTAATCCCTGAAAATGTGACGCCCGAGGTGCAAGCCGTCTAGGAGGAAAACGTTAACATAACCACATACAAACAGACAAACATACATACGCTAGCTCGATTATAGTTAGATATGTGCTTTGACCATCAACAGGCAATTTAAAACTGTTGGGCGAGGAAGAGGACAACGTAGTCATGCAGCCACACAGCAGCGGCAGCTTCAAGGGTATACGCTTCCAAGGGGTCTGGTCAGGTAAATCTTTTTCTTTTGTGTCTTTAATCGGCTGCCTATTACTAACACATGTTAAAGCAACGCAGTTTATAACATTGCGCGCGCACGCGTGCGTGTGGTGTGTTGTGTGTGTGGTGTATGCGGTGTGTGGTGCGTGTGGTGTGTGTGGTGTATGCGGTGTGTGGTGTGTGGTATTTGGTGTGCATTATGAAGATAAATTATCTGAGTTTTATGCAAAGATATATCATCTACGTTATGGGTCATATATGTGCCAACAACAACAACTATTGTACTAACATCTTGTTTCCGAGACTAAATTAATATAACTTAATGCTTAATGGAATACACTATTCTTAATGGTTAAAATACATTCTCTGACATAAAACTCTAACGTACACCAAAACACTCACTCAACTTGTATACGCATACACATCAATATGTAGGTGTTTGGTTGAACGTATGTATGCATATTACAGACGTGGTGCGCTTGCGCGGAGGTAGCTCGTCCCGCGAAGGAAGAGTAGAAATTATGGTGAATGAGAAGTGGGTAGCATTAAGTCACTACTCATGGAACAGAAATGGCGCCGAAGTGGCTTGTAAACAGCTTGGCTACAGCAACGGAGTCGAGGAAGTCGTCACAACTAACAGGTATAGCGCTGGTGAACTTCAATACAAATAAACATTTTCTTTATCAATCCCAAGTATAAGTTGGTTCACTGGTGGTAGCATTCGATGGTATATTGGAATATATTTGCTATATTTACAGCAAAGTTCAGAAATCTGAGATTCCCAGTAATCATCGCTACTGCAAGTACGTTCTGATGCACGTTCTTAGTTCTTAACTAGTGCTCAACCATTCCTTTACAACGTAATAATAATCGTTACGGTACCGTACTAAAAACTGGTACTGGTTTCGTATTTGAAACCTCGTCATCTAGTATTACTTCATTTAGTTGGTTAGTCGGCCATCTTAAATTTTGGAACAAACAAAAATATGAAATCGAGAGTATCATTGATCAATGTGTTCCCTTGAAGAAACAAGGAAACGGTCTAGAAAGAAACACTTGTCAAAAGAAGCTATTAGAACAGGAGTGTACAAGCACACTATTTGAAGGGTTTATAGGCGTACCAGAAAGGATTAAGACTACATAAATTCCAAAGAGGCACTTAATGCAGGTACAACTGAAATTGGAAAACCTAAAAGAAGTTAAGAAAAAAATTTTGCATGTAACATAGAAAAATGACACCAAGAGTTTTTATGCATATGTCAGAAGTAAATAATGCATAAGACACAAGGTTGGACCACTAGAAGACAGTGCTGGAAATATAATATCAAACGTTTTTTTAATGGCGGAATACCTAAATGGTTACTTCAATTCAGTGTTTACCAGAGAAGATATTAGTTCATTACCGGTTCCAAATGCTAAATTTCAGGAGGCAAAATCGGACTATTTAGGGCAGTTAATTGTAACTCCAGAAATTGTAGCTAAGAAAATAAAGGCAATGAAGGATAACAAATCACCTGGAGTGGATGGATTTCCTCCAAAACTACAAATGTAAATAGTAGAAAACGTTAATATACCACTTGCAAATGTGTTCAACTTGTCATTAATAGAGGGAGTGGTTCCTTTTAGCTGGAAAGAAGCAAACATTATGCCATTATTAAAAAAGGGTTGAGAAATAAGTCTGAGAATCATAGGCTAGTGACTTTAGCATCAGTGATTTGTAAATTATTAGAAAGGTTAATTAAATACCATATTGTGGACTTCCTTGTTAGGCATAAATTATTAAATCCATCTCAACGTGGATTCCTAAAACCGAGGTCATACTTAACAATTATGTTATGTTTTTGGAAGAAATCACTAAGTGGATAAACAAGGGATCACCAGTAGATATTATCTACTTAGATTTTCAGAAAGCTTTTGACAAAGTGCCACATCAAAGATCACTACTTAAATTAAAAGCCCGTGTTATTAGTGATGGTATAATTGACTGGATAGAACAATGGCTGACTGACATATAGTAGATGGGGAGGTTTCAAACTGGAAATCAGTTTTGAGTGGGGTACCACAATGATCAGTATTAGGACCTATATTATTCTTAATATATATCAATGACTTGGACGATAATATTTAACAACACACGTACTGACATCTGCGGATGACACACAACAGTGTTTAAATAGCTTAATAATATTGTGATAAACAACATTGACAAAACGATCTAGACGAATTATATATTAGTTAAATGGTCTAAAAAACGTCAGATGTTATTACATGTTGGGAAATGTAAATGCCTACATACAGGACACTGGAACTTGGATGTAAACTGTAAAATGGGAGATAATTTTCCAGGTACTACTGTAACAGAAAAGTACTTCCGAGCAGTGTGTATTGCAGTTCAAAGGGTATTAAAATGCTTTGGTTGATTAGGAAAAATATAACATACAAGGAATAAAGCTAATTATACCTCTGTACAATAGTCAGATTTAGCCTCTTGAAATTTAGCATCAGCAACTGGTAATGAACTAATGTCTTCTTTGGTAAACACTGAATTGAAGTAACCATTTAGGTCTTCCGCCATTAAAAACCCCTCTGATATTATATTTCCAGCACTGTCTTCTAGAGGTCCAACCTTGTCTTGTACGTTTTGTTTACTCCTGACATATGCATACAAACTCTTGCTGTCATTTTTTATGTTACATGCTAGTTTTTGCTCATAGCTTCTTTTAGATTGTCTGATTTCAGTTGTAGCTGCATTAAGTGCCTCTTTGTAATTTGCATAGTCTTCTTCCTTTCTGGTACGCCTATAAACCCTCCACGTAGTTTGGTTTAACACTATTTTTCTAATAACCTCTTTTGACAAGTGTTTCTTTCTACACCGTTTTCCTTGTTTTTGGAAGGGAACAAATTTATCGATGATACTCTCAATTTCATATTTTAGAATATTCCAACATTCAATTGCGGTCTTATTCATCAGCATGTTGTTCCAATCTAGCTTTGCTAAGTATTTTCTCATATCAAAGTAGTTACCTTTGTGGAAGTTTCTCTTGTACGTTTTCTTATTTTTACTTTCTGATTTTACATTGATGTCAAAATGTAATTGATTATGTTCACTGTTACCCAATGGTTTAAGTATTTCTACATTGTCCACTAATTCTTTTTATGATGACAAAACTATATCTAATACATTTTCTCCCCTGGTTGGTTCTAGCACGTGCTGAGTAAGAAAGCTATTCTGGATTAAAAGTAGAAATTGTTGGTCCTCACTCCCTGTGCTCTCTAGAGAATTCCATTGTATGTGTCCATGGTTAAAATCTCCCATTATGATACATTCCCCTTTACTAACTTCTTTTATAGCGTTTTTTATTTTTGTGTTGTCCTCTTCGTTTATGTTTGGACTTCGGTAAACTAATCCAATAGTTAATTTTGAATTTCCTGAAACAATTTTGCACCAAACAGCTTCATCGCAATCTGCTTCCCTTTCTAGTTTTATTTCATAAGCCTGAATTGATTCTTTAACATATAAAATAACTCCCCCTCCCCTTCTTCCTATTCGATCTTTCCTAAACATTACGTATCCTGTCAGTCCTAATTCAGCATCTGTTATGTCTATGTTGGTCCATGATTCAGTTATACCAATTATGTGAGGGTCAATATCTTCTACCATAATGTTTAATTCGTTTTTCTTATTTTCTTATGTTGCATAGATGCATCAATAAGTAACGGCAATCTAGGTTAGGCCAAGTTTTAGTTTGCATTCGCCGTTCGAAATTTAGTTTCACACGACTTAAGACCTGAACTGCGGTTAGTGTGAAGCAGACACGAAGTAACATGTTTTCACTTCGATTAAAGTTGTTGCTGCGGATCTTATTAACCAGTAAAATGAAACGTGATCTGTCGTTCGCTGTTGGTTGTAGGTTCGGCAGTGACTCCAGTGTACCGATTAGTTATCGGGCCACATGCAGTAGTCAGACGACACTTCAGCAGTGTAGTCTCTATGTATCAAGATCAGCCATTGCGGCCGGTGTAGTGTGCAAACCAAACGTACTACAAACGGAGAGTATGTATACAGGGATACAGACACACACACGCATGCACACACGCACGCACGTACGCCCGCACGCACACACAGGCACACACACACACACACACACACACACACACACACACACACACACACACACACACACACACACACACACACACACACACACACACACACACACACACACACACACACACACACACACACACACACACACACACACACACACACACACACACAGCCTCAGCTATACACGTATACATGTTCTAACCCATTGATGCAAGAAATGTATGCGCGTGCGTTAAAAAAGAGTTTTACTGGATTATGATACATTACATTTAATTACAGATTCGAACTCGTTTCTGCGAGGCTACGAGGCCAACACATTCATAGGGTTCGACGAAGCTAAGGCAGCCGTCATGAGCGAGAGACAGACACAGTTTCAACTGATTCGACCGGGACTTACAAAGAACGCCGGCACCGTGTCTTTGATGTCGTTTGACAAACCTGGCTGGTACCTCCGCCATTACAATGGTCGCTTGTATCTGGAGCCACGGGTTAATCCACGCAATCCACTGCAATTTGACAACGACGCGACGTTCATGGAACATTCAGACACTTTCTACGACAATTTCGTCGCGTTTGAGTCGGTGACCAACCCGGGCTACTACATCGCGCACAATGAGAGTCGATCGATATACATTCGCCAGCTGAACGACACGTCTGAGTTCCACAAAAGTGCTAGTTTTGCTGCTAGCCCAGTCAACAACAGGAGGAGGAAACGAGAGTTGGATATTGGTGAGATTATATTATAGAAATGAGTCGTTGTTTCGGTTTATGTTTCTGTGCAATTGTAGACATTGATATATTAATGGCTAAAACTGGGTTAGAATGTGATATGCAAACGAAGTTCCCCGACGCAATGACAACTTGACATTCGGTTGGGTTGTGCATATGAACCGTTAAGGGCTGTCTACGTAAAGCAGGAACCAGTCCTAGTCAGAAAACCACAATGTAAATACCTGGTCCCGTTAAATAACCAATTAATAGTCGCAATATACAACTCATCATCATATTTTTTAATATAACTGGACATTATTCTTAGTAGTTTTTATTCATTAAAATGTGCTTATGTTGCCCTGAGCCTAAATGCTCATATGCCAAAATAATGCGCAACCAAATGTTGTCTCACTAGCACCAATCTCTGTTATGGTCAGGCACTAATTTTTACAGCTGAACGCACCCAGTCGTTAAATATGCCGGTTTTGTAGATGGCGACCGTACAGGATACGGATATGGCACTACCACTACCCCAGAGCCTGGCTATACGGAGGACTATGAACAAGAACGCTATGGCTCCAGAGATGACGTCACCACAACAATACCACCAACTGTTACACAAACCACTACCTCTACACCCGTGGTTACTATGTATACATCGGTGATGAATCACGTGACGATCATCAAACCGACGGAGGGTGTCTTCGTCACGGGACGTCCGCCGATCATGAATCACGTGACCGTGTTCAATTCATCAGCCAACGGAATTACGTTCGACTGCTTCCTGCGTGGCGATTTCACCTTAAACAATTGTTCTGTTTTGGCGAGCAAAGAACGGGGGATATACTTTCGAAGTAGCGCACCATTGACTAAGGCACGACTTCAACTGATCGCATGTAGAGTGGAAAACAGCGGTCAGACAGGCATTTACGTTGAAAGCAACGTTAATATCGCAATCATTGGAAGTAGCATCCGTAACAATGCAAAGTCCGGTTGCACATTCAGTGGTCGCGGTTCCAGCAGCACATACATCTCGGGACTTATCGTTCTCCGCGGAAACCTGATTTCAGAAAATCAAATGCACGGTCTGAAATCGCAGGGTGCAGCCAAGATGTCGATCGAGAACAATACTTTCTCAAGAAACCTGATTGGCTCCAATTATTTCTACTCTACCCTTCATTTTGATCAGTGCGGAGACGTCGACCTCGATATACGGAATAACATCTTTGTCGACAACACGAACTACTACAACTATGGTGGTGACCTATATAGAGTGGCGTTTACTGTTTATTTAGGACGTGGATATGACGTTAAATTACAGGTTAGTCCTGAAGTCAAAACACTGTTGTTTGGATGCTTTATTTAGCAACAATGTTTAGTTTGAGGATGACTGTACTGTAAAGCAGCAAGTTCCAGTTATAGATATTCTGTTAGAATCATATTAGAATTTTGCAAAAATATAATTCAAAGAACCGACGCAGACATTTTCATCCTTACCCAATTCTGTAAAACGTGTTGTTTTCAGATGAGAGGAAACACTTTCCAGAACAACACAGGCGCTGGTGTGATCAAAATCGACACGCCGTCGACCTCCGTGTCTGGTGAAATCGAAGACAACGTATTCGTTAACAATTCACGCGTGGCTAGTTACGACATGAATACCATATACATAACGAACAGCTTCGGTGTTTCGCTGGTGAATAACGTGTTTGACAATCCGACAGCTGCGCACGAGATTCACGTCCCTACGTACGCTGACGGCCGGAAGATAAACGCTACTGGCTGCTACTGGGGTACTACGTCATACGCTGACGTAATCTCTAGGTAAGATATATAATATATATATATATATATATATATATATATATATATATATATATATATATATATATATATATATATATATATATTATTGATGTGGATATTCTGTATCGATACTGATCCATTATTAATCTTACTTCGTGTCCTCTAGTTTTACTATCAACTTCACTGACACATTAATTAAGCCTACAATACTGGGAAAATGTTCTAAACATCAAAAATACAATAAATTCTTATACATATTTATAAATATGTTTAACAAACATTGCCCATTAAAACAGTTTCAAGAAACCGTAGCGTTAACAAGACACTTTGGTTCATCAGTGGTTTAAAACGTGCTTGTTAAAAGAAAACGAGGCTGAATAGAGCATTTATTACATTTAGATCTGCTGAATCTGAGCATAAATACATAACTTATAAAAACAAATTACCAGCTATGACAAGACTCACTGAAAAACAACACTACAGCACATTCTTAGAGAAGCAGAGAAATAATGTTAAGGATACTTGGAAAATATTAAACTGTGTAACCAACAAACAATTCAACACACCAACATATTCTGATGTTTTTATGAAGAATAACAAACCAATTTCAGCAAGAAAGGGATAGCAAATATATTTCATAATTTTTTTTACAAATGTTGGCCCAAATCTAGCAAAACTTCATTACCTGATAGGGATGCAGAGCCATCATCATGATTGACAGATGTGGCTTGAGTGGATTATTCCACTCACTCTTTTTGTCTTATGTTATGTACTCTGCTGAAGTATGGGGCAACACTTATGTACTGTGCTGAAGTATGGGGCAACCCTTATGTACTGTGCTGAAGTATGGGGCAACACTTATGTACTCTGCTGAAGTATGGGGCAACACTTATGTACTGTGCTGAAGTATGGGGCAGCACTTATGTACTGTGTTGAAGTATGGGGCAACACTTATGTACTCTGCTGAAGTATGGGGCAACACTTATGTACTGTGCTGAAGTATGGGGCAACACTTATGTACTGTGCTGAAGTATGGGGCAACACTTATGTACTCTGCTGAAGTACGGGGCAACACTTATGCTGCAAATATTATGTGTTTAGTTTTGTTACAAAAAAGGTTAGTAAGGTTACTTTGTCGTGCTAAGAGGTTGGATCACAGATCTAGGCTATTTTATAATTTTTGCATTCTTAAAGTACCAGATATTGTGGAGTTAACAGCTGGTACTATCATGTCAAGGCATATCATAATATATTGCTAACATATGTAGTTTTTTCAGTCAGCATGAATCTGTTAATGCAAGCCGACAAAATTGCACGTTTACTCAACAGTTTGCACGTGCTAATATGAAAAGTATGAGTTTATCAATTAAAGGAGTACATCTCTGGAATGACTGTTTAAAACCTGAACATTTATTGAGGTAGTAAATGACTGTGGACATTCAAGTTCGTTTGGGACGTTTCTAAACTTACTACGTCACGTTCGGCCATGAATGAACATGACAAGTCTGATGTGCTATGCCATGTTTTGAAAACAAAACAATATGTCACATGCGTGCAATTGTATGCTGTATTTTATTCAGTACTTTGTATTTATATTTGTAATAGGGCAAATAACATTAGTATTACACTTCTTCTTGCCCTTTTTTCGACAATTTTATAATTATGAAATGTTGTTCTATTATATTTATATATTATTGTTGTTTAAAATAAAGATTAATTAATTAATTAATTCATTCATTCATTCAACTCTTTCTTAATATGATCAATTTCTAAAGAGGCACTCAATTGCTTATTGGACGCTTAATTAATTGAAGACTGCTGTTTGATTACTTGTTTCTGCTATTTTTTTGTTTTTGTGTTACCTTGTGTGTCTACAGATACAATCACGACTATGCATTGGTTACATTAGACGTTATACTTAAGCATTTACCCATTAAATACCATAAGACTTTGGTATATAGTGATACATTTTACCGACATCTTGACCCATAGGACCGACTCGTTCTTCAATAACATGGACCTAGGTCTGATTCACGTGTGGCCTTTCCGGACATCCGCCGACGAAGACGCCTCGCTGGTGCTGCCACCCGACGACTACGGTTTCTTCTCGAACGACATCGGCGGTGTAGTTCGTGGTGAACTGAATATAACCGAGCGCGAACAGCCGTACATTGTCAGACGAAGCATCTATGTTGATGGGTACGTTCTAAGACAAAATACTGTTCAGCTTCGATTGCGTATTTGTTAACAAACTCGTGTCACCCAGTAAAACGTTATTTTATGTGTGACTTTTCTAACGGAGTCTATTAAAGGATGTGTGCAAAATGCGCTAAACAATTGTGTGTAAAATTATTTTCATTCAATCTGGACAAAAGTAAGTATATACGTGTTTTTAACTAACACTGCATGTAAGTCAGTCCATTTGCGTGTCCGTCATTTACTTTACATTGTTCACGTTTACTTGCAGTGAAAGCGGAATGTTGAGGATTGCAGCCGGCGTAAATTTGCAATTTGAACGTGGGCGAGGAATCCGAGTGAAAGGTTTGTTAAATAAAGAACCACCCAAACCACCCCACAACATCCGTACCCCTGTTATGTACGAGGGTGTACGTGACTTGTTTAAATGGTGCTTCGTTACCACAGAGTACACGTAATAGTCTTAAACGTACAGTTGTATACTCGTATAGCGCAAAATCTACTACTTAGAACCGCTCAGAGCGTTTTACACTCCCCCCTGGCAGACATCAAACCGTATGTCGACGTCGTATTTTGTCATAGTATCAACATACGAGTATGGTCCCTAAGCGTGAAACATATTTACTTTTACTCTTCTCGTCATTATTCTTTGAAATATGGAACAATGTTTCCAACAACAAAAATTAGGGCACACAAATTAGATACATTGATTTCTTCACACAATTACATTTAATCTCGTCGTGTTACTTGCTATTATTGCAGGCGCAGTGACGTTAGGCGGAACAGAAGAAAAACGGATTTCCCTGAATTCGTCATCCACTGCAAAATGGTACGGAGTCATCTTTGAGAAGACATCAGCCATAGGTGAATCGTCGACTTCTTGTGAACATCTAGAGTTCTAAGCGTTAACGGTGAACAACCAAAGTATCAACAGATCAGTCGTTCGTACAATCGAGACACACATACCAAAGGATTCGTACAAGTTATCCTTAAATTGATTTTGTTAAGCTAAACTTGTACACTGCTTCTGACACTAATAATACACAACATTTTCATTTCAGGTGAAATGAACTACTTTGACATTGATGGCATTAAACATGAGCTTGCGATTTACCAAAACAACATAGAACTAGCGAACTGTAGCATCAGCGGCAGCAACCACGGTATGTCTGTCTACAGCAGTGGCACCGTCAAAGTACAGAGATGTATTTTCACCAGGAACACCCATGCAGTTAGTTGGAGCGTTTCTCGTGTTAGAATTGCTTTCCTGGACTGCGAGTTCCGTAGTAACACGAATGGCATAGCTGGAATTTACAGTGAAGACGTATTGATCTCCAACTGTCGATTCAGTGAAACGTCGAACCGAGCATTATATATTGGATCAGGAGGAAGAGGTCGCGTCACAGTACAGAGCAGTTTGTTCCAAAGGAATTACTACTCGATATATATGACCACTGGTTCCCCAAATGTTACCCGAATTCGAGGGAACACGTTCCGAAATGAGACACGTGGTCCCGTTGTAAACATTTATACTCATGAGACAGACCTGCTTGTGGAAAATAACACATTCGTCGACCTGCCAGATGGAGCGTTGAAAGTGTACCACAATAGAAGAAACGCCTCTAAACATACTATAATAAGCAATAACATATACAGTAGAATCAGGCGAATCCCAATTGAGATCTTTAATGCCGACTATGTCAACGTGACCGTGGAAAAGAACGCAATTTTAAACAACCAACCAAGCGACAAAACGGCTGGTATATATATGCACTTCAGTTATGAAATGTCCGGCCGGATTCGGTTGAATGACTTCAGGAACAACAGTGGGACAAATGTTGTCATGTTGCATTTGAGACAACATTCGTCTGCCTACACCCAAAAGTTGGATGTCACGTCTAACCTGTTTTACGACAACGTCGCTAGCCAGGCGGTTTTTGTGACCAACTCGGAACAGTGTTCGGTGACAGGGAACATGTTTTCTAACGTGTTGTCTTCGTACGACTTGCTTGTGACATTCGGTAGTAACAACTTAACCGCTCCGTTTAACTGGTGGGGCGCTGCGGATGACATCCACGTAGCCCGGAGGATCTGGGACCAGTCAGACGACCCGAACTTAGGACGAGTGCTCTACGAACCTTTCCTTACGAAGAACGAGATGCCATGTGACGAAGTGGCCAACTGCTCAGGACACGGCGTGTGTATCCGTCCCAACACGTGCGAGTGCCAGTCCGGCTGGACAGGCACCGAATGTAGCCATTTCACGTGCGTCGATGTTGGCAACTGTCAAGATCGCGGTGTCTGTGTCGGCCCCAACGTGTGTGACTGCGAGAGCGGCTGGGTGGCTCCAGACTGCGCGCAGGCCTCTTGCTATGACAGAAACAACTGCAGCGGACATGGCATTTGTGTCGGACCAAACAGGTATGTCAGTTAACTTGTTGGCAATGTCGTAGGTATGCTATGTCGTAGGTATCTTTTTCAAAATGGCACGAACATTGTCGTACGCTTAATATATCGTTGTCAGTTAACATATATCGTTGTCAGTGTGGCACTGCGTTCTCAACAGGGAATTAAATTAGTTTTCACATATCTCGATTCTGCCAGAACCTTTCAGTTCTGACTACCACATGTTTCATTCCGTCTCGCCATCTTTTTCTCGGCGAACCTTTCCATTCCTTCTAACTCCCAACATTCATCACTCTTGCACATCTTTGTTCCTCCGTCTGTCTGGTTCTGTGGTGTCACACTTCCCCGTTGACGAACCTAACCTGCCGTCTAATGTCAACACACCAACACCGGCATCTTCTTTCAAATCCAAGCACCATTACTTCTTTAGTACTTGTTTCTTTCTCAACTTTCTGATTGATATAAGAACATCCTGTCAAATGCCGCATCGCAAACTTTCTATCTGATAATTTTGTAGATGCCACTGCGCCGAGCAGTTCACGGGCTCCTCGTGTGACTCGTGCGCGGTGAACCGATGGGGACCAAACTGTGCCCTTTGTCCTGACTGTGGCCACGGCGTGTGCGACACAGACACGGGTAATTCTATTTTGAAGTCGCTTGACGCCGATAAATGCAACTGCATAGCTACCGATAGGTCAATACAATACAATAGAGTACAATACAATACGTATCGTGTTTTTTAGACCCACAGTATGCACAGTACACATGATAGCAATGTTAACATTTCGAAGATAGTACCTTTAAAGTATAATTTACATATATTACATTAAACGAATTTTATTCCATGTGCTAATATCTAATCCTCAATTTTTTGCAAAGTAAATTATTAATATGGGTCAGATAGACCCATATTAAGACCAGACGTGATCGATATCATAGGAGTATTAAAATGTTATTAAAATGTATTAAAATTGATATCACAAGAGCCACCCTCGTATTAAAATTATAACCTCAAACTTATTAATATATGTAGAACCTGTTTCCAAGTTTGGTGTTGGGTTACAAATAAAACACGATTTCACCATTTAGTTAGCTACTCTTGAAGTATGGATCCGTCAACAATACACCAAAGATAACGCTGTATACACTCCAAATTAGATTCGTCATTTACTGAATAATCGTAATTTGGTTCTTATATTTACTTACACAGTTGTCAGCTGTTGTTAAACGGAGCTCCAACTAGCTAACGATTTGCGTTTCCAGGTGACTGCGTCTGCGTTGACGGCTGGCTGCTCCCGGACTGTGCACAAGCCTCTTGCTACGGCCGCAAGAACTGCAGCGGTCACGGAGTGTGTGTCCAGCCGAATAGGTGAGCTTCTATTAGCAATATGTGTATTTGTCAGTGTAATTTCATTAGTGTTGTTATCCGTATAATTGTGTTTGTTATTGTGGTTATTATTGTTATTATAATTATCATAGTTAAACTAGTCATCATATTCGTCGTATATATCATGGTTGGTATAGACATTATAGTTATCATAGTCTTTGCTCTTGTAGTTATCATAGTTATAATAGTTATTTTAGTCATTATAGTTATTGAAATTATTGTAGTTATTGTTGTTAATATTGTTAATGTTAATGCTCGAGAGGCGGAACGTCGACTTCATTTTATGTTGTCAATGTGTCGCCTTATCTCCATCTTCCGAATTATTGTATTATATGTATTATTGTATTATATGTATTATTGTATTATATGGCCTCTACTGGAACATAAATGTTTCTTTTCTTGTGCCAATGAAAACGTCCTTGAAGGTCACCTCGCCATATCTATGGTCGTACTCACATAAGTGTGTATTTGTCAACATATTGCATAAGCACCTGGTGTTTGCAGTTGTACTTGCGCCGAGCACTACACGGGCTCAGCGTGTGACGCGTGCACGGTCAATCGATGGGGACCCGACTGTCTCCTGTGTCCCGGCTGTGTCAACGGCGCTTGTGACAAACACACAGGTATGTCGTATTTCTGGCAAGCCACAGCACCACTGTGCAACATTTGGAGGGCAAAATGCTCTCTGCAGTTATAATATCAGTGGCAATGTGTAAACAATGTGCATTCTTGTAATTATTGTAAACATATATGAGGGTCAAATGTTGATATTAGAAGCTGTAATGCTAGTGGCTAATTGTAGCATCACCAGTTTTGCATTTCTTTCGTGTGTATTGTGCTATCCGTTAATATCAACAATAATTAAAACTTAGCATATAGTAGACGTTGGTGTAATGATGTGACGGTCTGATTACTTTGTGACGAATAGACGTTGTGTGGGTCAAAGTGTCTCCCTCTGATTAAAGTTATGTCTGGAACATAACACACAGTGTACGTTATCAATATAGTTATGTGACGGCCTGATTTCTAGGTGAATGCATTTGTGACGGAGTCAATTGGAGTGGCCCACTCTGTGACGGATGCAGTGAGACGTTCTACGGGCTAAGCTGTCTTCCTCTCATCAATGTGCTGCAAGTCGCCCCAGAGACGGGGCCCGACGTGGGCGGTACGGTCGTTCGTGTGCTCGGGCACAACTTCCCCAACTCCACCGAATACGAATGCAGGTGGGCAGTGTATGAACACACAGAGGAGTGACGGTGTGCTTACGTGCGTGTGAGCATAAGCATGTGCTACAGATGTAGCAGGTCAATGCCATCAGCGTTTTTGCTGGACTCTGTCAAAGTCGCATTAAAGAACGTTGAGCTATCTTTCCGAATCGTGTATTCGTGACTCTGAAAGTTAGCTAAACTTCCTTTTAATAGATCAGTACAGGGTTGGAACAAATCAACTATTATTTGTAACATATGATTCACCTTTAGGTTTGGTGACGACGTGGTGACAGGAACATGGCTGTCGTCAACGGAGGTTCAGTGTTCGTCTCCTGAGCATGCGGCAGGAACTGTCTACGTCGAAATAGCGTCTTTTGCTGGAAATACGTTTACCAACAATCAGGTATAGACTGTAATGATTCATATGCACATGCACATGCACGCGCGCGCGCACACACACACACGCACGCACGCATGCACGCACGCACGCATGTACACATACTCATGCATTCACTGCACACTCTGCACACATTAACGGACACGCACGCACGGTTGCGCGCGCACGCACGCACGCACGCACGCACGCACGCACGCACGCACACACACACACACACACACACACACACACACACACACACACACACATACACACATACATTCACTGGTTTCCAGTCGGCTGAGTCAAGATCAGCATGTTAAACACTGCATTTTGATAAAAAGAATAAAAGTCAATGTATTGGTCAAATTTCTATTTTATGATTAACTTTGATATCACAATGATGTCCAAAAAATTGGTTGGTTGGGTATTCGTGTTTAGTGTTGTGTCGTGTTTGTTCATATATCAGTCAATGTTATGAGCATTACGGAAGGATTGTGGAGAGACCATTTCCATAAAATAAACCATTTCACATGTATGAACAACTTGTTTTTAGTGCAATAATAACTTACGTATGAAAATAACATTATTTAGAATACAATACCTGTATGCTATTTTATATCTTGGGAATAATTTTGTATAAAAACATTTGTTAATTTTTCATGAATTTATTTAGTTCAACTGTTTCTTAAAGACAACAAGTGCACTGTGATGCTTCCAAGCATTGTTTATTCCAAAGTTAGTTACATTCTTACTGTATGAACAAGACTGAACTCCCTGGGAACAAATCAAAGTGAAAGAAATGCTAACTACTTTTTTGAAAATGTTACGAACGAAACAGAAAGTTTGTCGAGAGATATTTTCCATAAACTAAACCATCTCACGTACACGATGCAGTTGATTTAATGTAATAATAGTTCGTGTGTGAAAATAACATTATCTAGGAAGCAATACCTGTATGGTAGTTTATGTTTTGGGAATAAAGTAATATAGAGCTACAAGCATCTTAACATATTTATTTTGTTCAACTGTTTCTTATTAAATCTTATTTAAGGCACTGTTTATTGCAAAGTTAATTACATTATTCCTATGGATGAACAAGATTGAGCTCCCTAGGAACAAATAAAACTGAAAGAAATGCTACCTACCATAGCCTACTATTTAGCAAAGAAAATGTACAGATAAAAAAGTTTGTGGATAGATGTTTTCCATGAAACAAACCATCTCACATGCACGAAACTGTTGTTTTATTGCAATAATAATTTATAAGATAAGATAACATTATTTAGGAAACAATACCAGTACAAATATATATGTTATATGCAATTCTGAACAAAACATTACGTGTAAGGATAGTCATCTAATGTTGCTATGTTGGTAAGTCAGTGCCTTGGCCTGGTTAGCATTACTTTTGCAAAATCCCTAAGCTAAAATTAGACGGAGAAAGAATTGATTTGGGAGTATGTATCCAAATCCAAAAAAAAACGTAGGGATATCTTGATAGTTCGGATATAGCTTAATGATTTTTGTGTGCAATTTGATGCTGTAACCTGCAAAAGAAGCTAACATTTATATTTAATGACATATATTAATTAGCCACAAGAAAACACAAACCATAAATAGTAATAAAATAATGATAGTTCGGACATAGCTTAATTAATTTTGTGTGTATTTTAATATTGCAACCTGCAAAGAAAGCTGACATATATATTTCATAACATATATTAATTAACCACAAGAACGCACAAACCAAACCTGTTTTCATTTGCAAAGGCATAACGTTGAAAATAGTGTAAATTTGGGTACGTTATGGCTTCCCCTGATGTAAAGATGAAAGTAACGTTTCATGGACATTGTAAAATAATATCACAAATGAGATAGGTTCTACACATAATTTATATATGTAACCAAAAATAACAAGCTGATCTTGACTCGGTTGAGTGAACACCTGAGAGCAGCAGTGGTTGTTCAGGTCGTTGAATGACGGCGTTCTTTGACAGGTGACATTCAACTACTACGCTTCGTGTCCGGAGAGCGCTTGTGGCAGCCTGAAGACTCCACGACGAGGCGTCTGCTCCATGGGTCGCTGTCTCTGCTCTGTGCCGTGGCTCGGTGACAACTGTGAAATCCTTGGCTTGGAACCCAAGATTTCGCCCGTGTCTCTACAAACCGTAGTCGAGGGAGCGACTTTCCACAAGGTTCTGACGACGTCAGAGGTATTTCCGATACTATGCCCTATGGCACAGCTGTCTCCCATTCAACCGATGGGATTTCATTAGATGACGCTTTCCACACTTATGATCTGTTCGTATCTGTTCATAAGACACAATGGGAATCTAGCGAATATGCAGTATGATTAATACAAATGGAATCGATGGTGTCGTTCATTAAGATTGCGCGAGAAAGAACTATGACATATCCCTGGCGCGATATGCATGTCCAAAATATAGATAACTAGCATACCACCCCAGCGTTTTCTTCATCTATAAGACTATTCCATTCATGTTTCACTACGTGAATGTCATTTTAGTGATATTGGAAACACAATAATTATAAATAACTGAGAAGCAGTTCGCGTATTATGTTGAAGGTGTGTAGTCATCGAAGTCATCGAAGAATAATAATGTTTGAATGTTTCGCTTACATACATCACATATTAGACATATCCTATGAATTCCATTGACAACCAACCCATTGACATTGTTTGGTTGTACAATCCCTGGATAATCGAGACTAATAATTCTAATTATTTGTTTTCCAATGTCAAATGATATTACCCCACATAACAAAGACATCGTATGTTATCTCGACACCTTCCATGATGTGATATGTCAAACAGAAGCAGAGCAACTACAAATATGACGCAAGTATGAATTCTTCCGGCATATATTATAATGTACTGTTATAGGGTTTGTAACGTACGTGATTGAATGCCCGATGAGGACTTTGTCTATATAATCACAGCGTGTCTTGTTGCCACCAGGGCACGGATCCGTTGATGTGGAACCTCGTATCAGCTCCTTCAGGCATGTATATTGACGTTATCAACGCTGCTATAACATGGACGGTATTGGCAAGGGCTGACCCGTACACTGTAGTGGTAAAGGCAACAAACAGTATCGGCTCTGACCAGATGACATTTGACATTGTTGTGCGCCCGTCGTACAAGGCCGTCCTGGATGCCGTGCCTTCCGGACCGTTCCTGCGAGCTTCGTCTGTGATGATCAGTGGCAAAGTCGTATTTCTCGTCAGCAACAGCTCTCTGACGGGCACCGACGTCCCAGTCACTATAACGTAAGCAATGGCTCGCGATGAGTGTGGGCGTGCGTGCGTGCGTGCGTGTGTACAGACAGACAGACAGACACACATACATACATACATACATACATACATACATACATACATACATACATACATATAGACAATAGGTTCATGATTAATCGTACTCCGTGGGAAAGTCAAAACTCTTACTAAATATAATTTATTTGCATACGCATGTTTTGTTCGTTTTAGAATAAAGTCTGCCGTTGGAGTCCGAACAATTCAGACGACGACACTGTACGGGACTAAGATTTTCTACAAAAGATTTTACCCCTACTCGAGTGAAACTGGACTCTTCGAAGTGGTAGGAGAATAATACTTAATTTGGTCAAACGGTATAGTTTGTATTTATAAACACCACTAGTGCAGCTATGCGTGTTAAGAATAATAACATACTTATTTACCAATGTATAGACTCGAGTGAACTGGAGGTGTTGGCGAATGTTGTAACAGTAATCTATATCTACGTCATTGTATTCTCTGCAGGACGCGAGGCATCCGACAGACGAAGCATTCGAAGCTCAGTTGACATGGAGAGTCTACGGACTGAGTATCCGGTCATCACCTGGGTCAATGTCCGGTTACCTGGACACGTATCACCTGTCGTTGACCATCAGGAATACTGGCGTAGACCCGTTGACCGGTCTTGTGTTTCAGGCGAGTTAGTCTGTCTGCAACAGCTGTATAATAGTAGTGTTAACATTATCCATCGTTGCAATTTGAATTAGCGAATTTGTGTTGGAAATCAATCATAAGAAAGTGTAGCTATAATTTGTGTCATTGCTAAGCGTGCTCACCAAACCAAGGATATGTTGGTTGTCTGTGCATAACGAACTGCTGTCGGCTGACGTACGTTGTTTGTTGTTGCTTTAGCAAGTGAACGCTCCATTCACTGTGACACTGACGGCGCGTCAAGCGTGTCCACTTCACCTGACGAGCTGCCCAGTGGACACAGCGCTGATGCCTGGTTCCGACATTTCACTCAATATCTCTGTCGTTGGTAAGTCGCATTCTGATACATACGAACCATTCGTACATACGCTGCTTGTAATATTATATATGTTCAAGCGCATGCGTTGTTATTAGCATTTGTTTAGATCTTAACAGACAATGCTGTAATGTCTCACAAAGGAAATTCACCCGTCTGCTGGGAGGTCTTAACAATAACTGTTGTAATAAAATGAATAGTATTGTCCATGGAATCTACTCATATGTCACTTCTATTATTGTGATTTGACATTCATCGTTGACGATTAACGTGTCCTTTTTGACCAATAATAATGCTATGTTGGAAATCAAATGGACATTTTCTAAACATCGTCATATCGGAGATCGGAAAACAAGCTTGCTTTCCAATTGATATGAACCATTGCAACTTCAACAGTGGACAAGCCTGTCAGTGGATACTTCCGATTCGCTGTCACTTGCACAGAGGGACTGGCTCGCTACGTTGACATACGCGGTAACTTCAAGCGCAGGAAACCAAAGTTCGCCATGACTCCGAGCGGCCTCAGCGCGAGTTTGACACGAGGAAAACAGTACACATTTATGGTACGAACTATTTGTATTTTCATAGAAACGAGCATTAAGGCAAAGGCACATTTACTTCATGAACTGACAGTTTTTGCTTTTGCGCATTCATGTACGCATGCACATATACTTGTACATGCAGACACATGCATGCGCAATGCATAGACTCATATACATATAAAAGCGTTGCGATAACAGAACAGTCATCTGTTGTCCTGGTGAGACCAGCGTACCAATTGTGCCTATGGGTAATGTAAGAAAACGACTACGTATTTGTGTACATACATATGACACATATGACGTGGCTTTATGCGAAAAGACAAATGTTACTAAAACGTAACTGTCCGTACAGTCTCAATGTGCACGTAGCAAACTTGACGTTGATGCAGGTGAACGTGACGAACGTGGGTCTCCGTCCTGCGACTGGCGTGAGAGTTGAGCTTCCGAACGACCCACTCCTGTATCTTGTCTCTTTCGGAAACATCGAAGATAACAGTGAAGGAGACGGCTCGTTGACTTTGGCACCCGGCGACAGCGCTGTCTTAGTGCTGGCTGCGTCGACGTCAGAGCGGGCGCCACTTGGAAGACGCTCTGGTACTCTGGTGATTCGCTCGCTGCAGATCGATGCCGGCATTTCATACAGGTGACTTGTGTTCTGTCATAGATCCTCTTTTAATATTTTCCAATATAATTTCAAACAGAGGCTACTATTACACAGTCTGGTATGAAACTATTAACCAAATAAGTACCACAAATAGTCATGTGATCCGGTGAGCGCGGAAAACAATCGCTGGACGAATTTGTCTGTCTGATTCTTGTCACCTACGTTACGTAAGCCATCAGTGGATGGGTGGACTAATGTCTAATGGACGGACAGCGACAACACCATAGCATAAAGTTATCATCATTATTAAACATGAATGAAAATATAAATAATATGTACTGCATGCAAATGACTTCATCCGCGATACCAGGTTCGGAAGGTTCGTATTCCTAGCTGAGCAATTCTGTTTGCCTGTTTTATTCCTGTTGTTCTTTCATCTTCCTGACATGTTATGTTTTTTATGTTTTGCCCAGTTTCGTTCTTGTTTCTTCCAACAAACTCGATCTGACGGTGCGAGTGGAGGACGAGTTCACCTACTTCGCTGATGGTCGGCCGCTGCTGGCCGGAGCCAAGGTGACTCTGAGAAGTCGTCTCCGCGGTGTCTCACTCACCCAGTACACCAATGAATCAGGTACAGTCCAATCTCACCTCCTCGTTGTTCGTAGTACGACCATCTCAAGATCGTTATCGTTAGCGTTGCTGCCGTGGCTCCACCCATGTGGTTGTCGTTTCACCCCCGATGACGATTTGTCTCAACAGGCAAATTAATTTTGTTGCGTCTTTCCTGACAAGAACACTCATGTTTAATCATGTTTGTAGTTGATATATTTTGTGGTAAAACAGTAATGTAACTTTTTTGTTTAATAGTATTGGATTTTCAGTGAACACATTTGTAGATATGTGGACAATATATTGATGATATATTGATGATATCCGCAATAGGTGTGGCGGTGTTCTCGGACATCAGAGAGGACTACTACAGTTTGTACACCAGCGCACCAAAACACATCGGCGACACTCGAGTGATACTGGCCACTCCCTCCGACAATGACGTGCGAGTCTTCCTGCAGAGAACGGCCGTCACGTACAGGTGCGAACACCTTCACAACAGTGCATTGGCAAACAACTACAACAAGTAATAGGATCATCGGCCTAAAAGATGAAACGTTCTGTTGCATTTAATCGGCGTTTGTTAGCAGATCGTTTCTTCTCTGCTTGTCTAATCTTCTCAAATCGGATTCCTTTGAATACGTTGTACGAAAGAGCTTCCCGTATGCTTTGTTGCATTATTACCATATGCGATAAAACAAGATACTTACTTGTCAAATCTAGTATCTGAATCCGTATAAACTGACATAACTTTTGTATGTTACATTTTAGTTGGGTTGTGAAACGCGTAACGTTCGAAGACGTGTACAAGATCACGCTAGAGGCGACATTCGAGACGCACGTTCCCATGCCCGTAGTGACGATCACGCCGCAAGAACTCGACTTGGAGGTTCTTCAAAGGGGACTGATGCCTGTCATCAACTTTGAACTTACAAACCATGGTCTCATCCGGGCTGAAGACATCAACTTTAGACTGCCCACGAGCAACAGTCATCCCTTCATGCACTTCGAAATGGTATGAAATATAACAGTGACATTAAAGTAACAAACATTTCACCAGAATACCGGTTTGGTATTGATACACCGAATTGGTATTTTACTGTGCATACGTTATTCAATTAAATGACACCAAATACACCAGTTTGCATGAGTTGCTTCAGAATGTTGTGTTGAGCGAGCAAGCGAGCCAAATACAACATTCTGAAGCAACGAAGTATTTATTATATTGGTATAAACACCTCGTTCATAATAGAAATATTATATAGGTTCATAATTAAGAGTTCAACACATTTAACGCAATAAAATGGTAATTTACTAGCGATTCTCAATAACAATCGACGCGCGCCGTTTGAATAAACAGTACATTATTAATAGCAATTACCAATGCAATAAATACATGTATCTTGATCAATGATCTGTAAATTTGAAACAAAGAATAATTGTATGTCCATGATGCAGCGTGGTTGTCCTGGAGTACATTTTAAGTTTTAATCCACCATTACAAATTACGTTACGATAAAACAGGCGTATCTCGTGCTTGTTTCTGCTGACAACCTAATGTGCTGCCACTGCACATTACGAATATAATATTATCTCCACTGTTTGCATTGTTGTTGAAAAAATTCGACGAACTTGCTGCGGTTGACTGGCCTAGATATTTCCTGACAACAGCCATAAAATTAAAAACATATATAACCAAATATATCAGATACATTCTCAAAATTACATGGCAAGACAATATCTCAAACAAAGAGTTCATGAGGAAGAAAGACCAACACAGCATCAAGATTGAAAAAAGGAAATAAACATTGATAGGACACACCTTCCGGAAGCCAACCACCAATATCAAGAGACATACCCTAAATTGAACCCCTAAATGAAAAGTAAAACCAGGCAGACAAAAAATAGTTGGAAGAAAAGTAGCCAAGGAAATGAAGAAGCATGGAACCACGTGGAAAGAAGTAAAGAAAGCAGCCAATACGCGTTGGAGGAGTGTCGTTTCGCTACTTTGAGCAAAGAGGATTATGTAAGTAAGCACAGATTCAGAGTGGCTTCGATGTGACTCACTACCCTTCCGTAAAGGCTTTTATGAACATGTCACACATGTTGTACACATATGTTTCACCCGCAGGACGGCGATGAGCTTGGAAGTATTGAAGCTAACACTACGATGTTTGTTCCGGTTCGTGTTGTCATCGATGAAGCCAAGAAAGAGAGCTACATCGCCGAACACGGAACCATCTCTAAACGCAGCAATCCGTGAGTAGCATGATTTTTTTAAACAAGATTACCTTTCAAGGCTACAATATATAATTATATGTATAACCCTTATCAGATATCTGTCAATTTAATTTTTAAATTTAAAATCAATAACGACATTAACAAGTTAGTGTAAACATATAAAACACGCAGGACGGACAAATGTTATATAAAAATATTCAATCACTCAGTGCTGTAATACAGCGGTATTTATTTTTTATTTGTCGGATTTCATTGTATGAAACATTTATTATCATGATCTACAATGTACGATTGTCAAATGTGCTCCCCCCGTGCATTGAAGTTCTGTACATCTTGTCGTGTACCCAGGATCGCCTGCGTTGCTCTCGCCTTGTTCGCCGGCTACACGTACTTCTGTGACCGCGCCCGCTACAACGAACTGGCGGTGCCGATAAACAACGCAATCGCAGGCGCTTGTAGCGGTGTCGGTGGCAGGGGCAGAGTCACTATCAGACCGGGACACTATACGGATAATGGCAGGTGGACTGGGACCCATGACAACGGACCCAGGACCAGTGAGTAACACCTTGTCGTCTGCAGGTCGCACAGTATCATTATCTGGTAATGACGTTTCACTGTGCCATATTCGAAAATAAAGCATCTTGTATTTATGCCATAAAGAATGCCACATTTTATTTTGCTTAACCTTTTCATTTCGATGGCACCGACAGCGGACACAGTGTCAGTAAGATATTTTAACGACATGTTTGTTTGTTTGCTTGTTTGTTTTTAACGCCTGCCCACGCCACTCGTTTGCGGTTACGTTAAGAAGAATGACACAAAATAGCCTCACAAAATGCAGTTTCGGCACCTCTAAATCGTATTCACGTATCACACACTATGCATAATTTGAATAGCGTGAAACTTATAAATGGCTTTATTTACATACAACATTGTATTTCAGGCGATAACATCATTAAAAACACTATAGTTCAATTCATCATAATTTTCAGTATACTTACCGCAGTGACTTCGAGCAACATCTGCCGTGAAGACAAACGAATTTTCTAATCGGTCGAAACTAAATCATGACGATCTAATTATGATTCCTGGTGCGAATTTTTAGTCCACTCAGAGCAGCAGCGAAAGCGGTACCTCGTAAGAACTACATCGGCAAGTCGACTTGGCTTGCTTGTTTTGTAAATCTTGTGCGATTACTCATAAGTTTTAATTGTACGCAAATAAAATTTATGGGACTGTAAGACAAACACTCTGAAATTGATAAAACGACCCCAGGGGGTCGTATATATATATATATATATATATATATATATATATATATATATATATATATATATATATATATATATATGGTAGTGAGGGTCCAAACCTGTTTTTGTGGCTGACGTCAATCAGGTCCAACGTTGCTGCCAACACATTAGTCATATTTTCATGTTGTTGACAACGAAGTAGCAAATATTTCCATCAGTGCCTTAAAACCCCACCTGTTGCGTCTTAGCGAAGGGTTAGTAGCCGTTGACATCTTCAACAGCAACTTACCTCCCGCGACGAAGGGCAGGATGGCAACAACGTTCATCTTCACAAACCCATCCCCTCTAGAAGAGCAACCGCAACTCGCGAAGCGACTGGAATGACAACTGTAAAATATCCACCTCGAGTAATTGAGCGAGTTTGGCACATCGCATTTACCCAGCCTATTCTACCGCCCCAAAATTTACAAGAGCTGGGGCTGCAAGGTACATCGGAGTGCCGACAGTCCTCAACAATACCTAATATGACATGACATGGTAATTGCCTCTCAAGAAACGTTCGTATTCGTTCAGAATTAATATGAACATTCTAACACTAACCCTCGCTCTAACCCTCGCCCTAAATCTAACCCTAAGTAACCTTTGACGTCGTTGCGTAACCTCTAAAACTACTATGTGAGGTCTACAATTTCCCATGTACGTCGTATTCAATACACTTGACCTTTCGACCTAGTAATAAAATCCAGCGTTTCGCGAGACACCACATTCATTTTGACTCATTAGGTCTCGGACAGCGGTACACACCAACAATTTACATTATTGAAAACTTACAAAAAACGACTGAACTTCAACCAGACTTGAAGGAGGCAGACAAATAACGAGTAACTAAAATAAATCATTGCGATGATATATACGAATATTTGGTGAAAATATTTGACGATGGCCAAATCGTAGCGGATATTTCATAAATGTCTCACGGAAATGTACGCATAAACGAATGTTTATATTTATTGTACACTCGCAATTGTGCAGCAGGGTTGTTGTTTTCATTTAAACAAGCATTCGTTTTACGCAATTCCCAATAATTCAACCACCATATTTATTTTTTGAGTGGACTGGCAACAACAAGAATGACGTCATCAGTAATTCTTCTGCAGGTTCCGTCCGGGAGGTGATACCAGTGACTACTGAACTGACGTGTGACGCTCTATTCAACTGCTTCTTGGCGGCTCTGGGCTGCGTTTCCAACACAGTCAGCGTCATAAGTTGTTTCCGTGATTTGTACAATCTGAGTCTATCTACGCTTGGATCAACAATGTTGAGCTGCGCCTTGTTGGCTATTCCCCCACTAGGGTATGTAATGGCAAGAATGATGTTTTATGTATGGGATACATGACTATTTATTGTTGCTAGTATAATGGGTTTCGCGGATCTGTTGTTTTTTAAGCCGTGATTTACCAGATTTTCGTTGCTGGAATTGTCGTTAAATTTTAGAAAAGATCGCCATGCATGAAAACAAGCTCCGTCGGAACGCAAACATATTTACATTTGTGCCATTTCTGTGGCAGACTTTTGCGTGCGAGTCCTGACTCTCTGACATGTATAACATTTACCTGGTTCCTGCTCTATATGTGTTTCTAATTTATCCCGATATATATATATATATAGTTTAGTAGCAAACTGGTGACAAGTTCATTAACATTTGTTCTGTGTGCTGTTTGCCTGATACAGTGGATATCTCGTTTCAAACTTATAATTGCTAAATTGTATATAACGACGTACGGTGATGATTCAGGTGCGTCAACTCTGTAAGGCAATGCGTCGATGGTCTCAACGGTAAATCTCGACGTCGTCGCAGTCTACCAACGCAGGTCGACCTCGCTCCTGAACTAATCAGGCGACACATTGCTGCAGCCAACTACGGCTTTCTCGCTCAGATCGTGCACGGTGACGACACCTGGTGAGTATATATATATATATATATATATATATATATATATATATATATATATATATATATATATATATATATATATATATATATATATATGCATGCATGCATACATACATATATAAACACATGCATATGTATGCATATATATATATATATATATATATATATATATATATATACTATATAGTATACATATATATATATATATATATATATATATATATGTATATATATATATATGTATGTATATATATATATATATGCATGCATGCATGCATACATACATATATAAACACATACATATGTATGTATATATATATATATATATATATATATATATGCCGTTGCAGACTTGTGACTTGTGGCACAACGTGGACTACATTCAATCAAACAGAGAACAAACCCAACTTTAAAAGGGAACAAAGCGTAAGACTGTTTGATTTACAAAAATATCCCAGTAATAGAATGTGTCATACAGAAGTGGCAGTGTAATAATTGACTTATTCTATAGAGCGAACGTGCTGCTTGTAGGTTCCTGGTCGATGGCCGTGAGTGGTGGGAGTCTGTCGTGCAACCGAGCATGGCCGACAACAGCGACGGAGGAAAACTTATCACGCAGGCCGAGTACGACACCGTACACACGTTTCCGCTTCCGGTTAATGTGACGTGGGAAATGGCGGACAAGTTAATTAAGCGTTTCAACAACACGTTCTACAACTGGGATCACGGCACGTTGAAGGGAGACAACATGGTCGACCACACAAAATTCAATACGTTGGCCAAACAGATCGAATCCGACTTGGAAACAGCGAAACAGGTTTGAGGAAATAGTCCGGCAGAGAAGTCCGAGTTTTGGTTTTTGTTGTCGATAAATTTTGTCAACTTATTTAGCAAGATTAGGGTATATACTTTCAGAAAATGCCGGACGACAGGATGCATTTTAAGATTTCGCCTTGTTTACTCCACTACACTATTTTACATCAAATTTCACACATTTTCAATTCGAGTAAAAACAACATTACTACCACCTTAATGTTTTTTGTAAATATGGTGGTTAGCTTAAACGTTGTCCTTGGAGTGCACACGGTGCGTTGTTCACCGTATGCACCCGTTATTCATCTATTGTGATTTCTCGTTTTGTGCCTGGCGCAGCTATGAATAGTTCGTTTATCTTGTCATTTTAATGACATTTTAACGCATTTTCTTCAAGTTTTCAAACGCGCCTTTACTGCGCATTTTAAAATGGCCGACGCTGGCGTTACCATTGGGGGGACATGGCGCGGCGCCGACCGAAAAATGCAAAACACTGTACTACTAATATTACTACTACTACTGTTACTATAGTCACAGGTTACATATGGGTTGCTTTGCAGGCTGGATACAGTTCCCTCGCAGACTGGTTTGAAGACGGGCACAACGCTTACAAGAAGGCAGAAAAGGTAGGACAGCAATGTTCATTTTACAAAATATTTAATATGTTTAACGGGATTATACATGTTGAACAGGCGCGCGCGTGCGTGCTTGCGTGCGTGCGTGCGTGCGTGCGTGCGGGCGGGCGGGCGGGCGGGCGGGCGGGCGGGCGGGCGGGCGGGCGGGCGGGCGGGCGGGCGGGCGGGCGGGCGGGCGGGCGGGCGGGCGGGCGGGCGGGCGGGCGGGCGGGCGGGCGGGCGGGCGGGCGGGCGGGCGGGCGGGCGGGCGGGCGGGCGGGCGGATGGGCGGGCATGCGTTGACATGTGTGACCAGTTTATATAAATAAGTTTATATAAAACACAAACTGTTACTTGGCCTGTGTTTGCCGCAGGACGATGACGTGGGAGTCTGTGCAATGGTTCGTATTCGAATCCAGCAACGACTCGCCATCACCCGAGACGCCTTCGAGGCCACGCTAGAACTGGACAACGGGGAGTCAGACAGACTGGCCGGAATCAAGGTGGTGGTCAAAATACTTGACCGCGCGACTTTTGAGACAGCTGAGTACAAATTTGCCATGGGTAAGACACACGTCAGGTGTATTATAAAGCGGCTCATAGCTAACTTAATTGAAGCCAGTACATATACTTTTCCTAATAATTGCCAGCTTGAAAGACAACAATCACAGTGTTGTCCTTACATGCTGGCTCGTGTTCCAGGCGAGGCGGAAGTGTCGGGCATGGGAAGCGTCGACGGAAACGGGGTGTTGGAGATGGGAGCTGCGGGCACGGCCAGCTGGCTCATCATCCCCTACTCGGAGGCTGCTCCCACCCACGACGTCCAGTACGACATCGGAGGCACGCTCTACTACACGGTCGGTGGACAGAACATCACCGTGCCGCTGTTCCCAGAGACAATCACCGTCACTCCAGATCCACGTCTCTATCTCAACTACTTCCTCGAGAGGAACGTTCGCAGTGACGACCCGATGACTGAAGGTACATTTCACAAAGTTGTTGTGTTTTAAGCCACGACGTTACTCTTGTGTTCCGTCTGACTTCGTTGTGTTTTCCAGAACTGTTTTCTGTAAATAATAACGAGTCATCCGCCATCTTCTATGTTTTGGGCGCAATCAATGCACTGGAAGAGGAGATTAATGCTTCTTGTTAAACACATTTGAAGTAACAAATGCACACTTTCATTATCCATAGAAGCTTCAGTCGTGTTGTTTAGCTGTTATTGGACAAATATGTGACGTTTTAGTTTAATGTGTCGTTCTCGAAACAGACGTCATCGAACCGACCATACCGTACACACTGGGCCTGCTCATTACCAACGACGGCTACGGCGTGGCAAGGAACACGAGAATAACTTCCGGCCAGCCAGAGATCATTGAGAACGAGAAAGGTTTGCTCATCAACTTCAAGATCGTCGGAGCGCAAGTCGACAACCAGCCCGTGTCGTCTTCGTTGACTGTCACATTTGGTGACATTCAGGCAAGGTCGACAAGGGTCTCCAGGTGGATGATGACGTCATCACTTAAAGGGACATTCAGCAACTACACGGCGACATTTGAGAATGTCAACCCTCTGGGTAATTACATTATGTGATATTCAATATAATGTCTAGCTGCATTCTATCCTACTATGTAAATATTCGTAGGTGTCGGTAGAAAGCATTTGAAACATAATGCATTACAATTGTTGCATTCCGACAAAAACTTGCTGTTTATTATACAAAGAAATAATATGCAAACATACCCAGTATTTGAAGGCATCATATATATGGTTATTGAACGAGACAGTAGAAAATGATATCACATGGAATCGATTGAAATATACGGATGTTTACTAGCATGCCAAATCGGTAATTAAACTCTTTATTTGTCACAATAGAATACTGCCCAAATGTGGAAATGCTGAGTGTTCCCCGTTGAAAGTTAAGTGATATGTTGGTCGTGTTGTACGTGTTGTACGTGTTGTACGTGTTGCTTACAGGCGACCCGCAGCTGTCGGTGATGGAGTCGGTTCTCTTCCACGAGCTCCTCCACGTTGTACGAGTCGACCTCCCTGAAGACGACGGACTCGTCGACTTCCTCGTCCTCAGTGAACACAAACTCGACCTGCTTCCGGACCGCATCTACCAGAGCACGGACGGTCGACATCCGCTCAATATCTCCTCGTGTAATATCACCAGCATCGACTACGTCAGTGCAGCACACATACAGGTGAATAATCACAACATTCGCCTAAATTAAAATATAAATATAAAAATATATATCTGATGTACGTTCGTTTTTAAATTCTCAGTAGGTTTTGAGTGTATATATCATTGTGCCAGACTAATAAAATTAAATGGTGTGTATATATATATATATATATATATATATATATATATATATATATATATCTCAATATGCTTTGAGTATATATAAACTATTAAAGATTTTATTTAATTATTCTGGCACAACCATATATACACTCAAAACCTATCGAGAGTTTAAAAACGAACATGCATTTATAGTATATATATGTGTGTGTGTGTGTGTGTGTGTGTGCGTGCGTGCGTGTGTGCGTGCGAGTGTGCGTGCGTGCGTGCGTGCGTGCGTGCGTGTGTGTGCGTAAAATGTAATCAACGGTGATGTATACAAATCTGAATAAAGACACATTACCGCTTGCGAGTATTCCAACAAAAAACTTTTCGTATTAAAGATCAAATGTCAATCATCCAATCGGTACCATTTTACGGTGTCATGCGAAGTAATGCATTTATCCTTTTTAATTTTTAGCTGGTTATTAGGATGTCAAAATGACATACAAACAACACACTACATATATATATATATATATATATATATATATATATATATATATATATATATATATATATATATATATATATATATATATATATATACACACACACACACACACACACACACACACACACACACACACACACACGTCAACAATGCGAATTACTCTCCACGCCAGGTCCACGTCAATCCTGATCCGTCAGGATGGGTCTACTTCCGGGGTGCTTATACTGGAGACGAAGATGTCACTCCAGTTTCCGCCGTCAGATCCGACACGGGCCGGTCGATCAACGTCGAGTACAATCTGTGGATCGATCGACTCGAAGACGACCCGTATCTGCAGTTGATCGACTACATCGACACCGCTGGAGCGTCTTTCACATACGACGTCACGGTCACCAGATCGAACACATTCAGTCCGCGTTTCGAACAAACTGAGTTCCCGGTAAACGTGTCGGAAGACGTGACGGCCGGAGTGGTCATTCTGCTGCCGAACGCCTCTGATAATGACCCCGGCCAACACGTAGCCTACTCAATACAGAATATTAACACAGAGATTGTCTTGCCGCTTGAGATAAACTCCACAAGTGGCGCTGTGCGAGTTATCGGTCAGTTAGATCGTGAACTCGTTGATACGTACACATTTAACGTGATCGCGACCGACGACGGCACACCAGTACGTACGTCAGCCGCCGCCGTACAGATCTCAGTGTTGGACGTCAACGACAATGCCCCGGTATTTGACCCTGTCTCGTCTGACACGAGCGTCGAAGAGACGGCGGCAGTCGGCTACGAGTTGGCCAAGATCACGGCGTCAGATCCAGACGTTGGAGACAATGGCGCTGTTGGTGTCCAGCTGGTGAATATCACATCGTTGTTCTCTTATAACACGACCACCCGACGTTTGACCACGGCAGCGTCACTTGCTGGACATGCTGGACAGTACATGCTCTTGTTAAGAGCCTCGGACCAAGGATCGCCGACGCCAAGATCGACGGAACTTACGCTTGTGGTCAGTGTGGTCGCTAGCAACAGATTCACGCCAGAGTTTGACCAACCTCAATATATGTATGATGTACTGGAGGTTGTTATTGTGGGGACAATCTTGGGACGAGTAGAAGCCGTTGACCAGGACAACGGAAGTGTCGTCCACTACAACATTGCTGAAGGGATCCTAGTGCCATTCTCCATTGACGAGACAACAGGCAATATGTCTACCACGGCGACGTTAGACCGAGAGACGACCGCGAACTACACATTCCACGTATTAGCCATCGACAACGGAGCACCACCGACTGGCCCTAAAACTGCCACAGCCGAAGTGACGGTCACGGTCGGTGACGTCAACGACAACGCTCCCGCCTTCCCGTCAGAACAGTTCTCCGAGTACGTGGAGGAGAACAGTCCAATCGGCACTGAAGTGATGCGGACAAAGGCCGTGGATGTGGACGCCGGAGACAACGGCGACATCGCCGGCTACTCTCTACAGTCGCCGTCAACGGCGTTCGCAGTCTCGGTCGACGGCGACTTCGCCGTTGTAAGAACGACCCAGGTACTCGACGCAGAATCGGCAGACAGCTACGAGCTCCATCTGGTGGCTGTCGACAAAGGCACTCCGCCGTTGACGACGTCTGTACTTGTCAGAGTCGACGTCACAGATGTCAACGATAACCCACCGCACTTCAATGTCACCGACTTGGAGATATGGTTGCCTCGGGTAACTGCAGTCAACTCTTTGATAACGACATTCACCGCTTCCGACGCAGACGTCAGGGACGAATTTTGTAAGTTAAACTCCTATGAGCATATAACAATTAAGAATCAATATAGTGAATGTCAAAAATGGCATGCTTCAATTATCAATTGTTTATGTGGTGTGGAGGGTATCGTTTTATTGTAAAATTATTTAAACTCGATTGCACTACTGGAGTTTCAGTTTCATTTTGTTTATATTTTCTCACTTTTATTTTTGCGGTGTCGTCTCATAATTATATATTATCTACAACAATTCCCATTAATGTAAAATAACTCCGTTTGTTGCAGCACGAGTGTTCTACAGCGTGGTAGCTGCCAGCACGCCGGACATTGTCATCATTAACCGTGACACGGGCGCTCTTCGACTGCTCTCGTCACTGTCCTCAGTGACCTCTGACGTGGTCAACGTGACGGTGCGTGCGTCTGACGGTCTACACGAACAAGTGGCACGTGTGACAATGCACATTGTAGATCAGAACCAATACGCGCCCGCATTCAGTAAAGAAGCATATTCACTTTCGCTGAAAGAGTCGATAGCCGTAGGAACGACGGTACTGCGAGTGAGCGCGGTCGATACCGACAGCTCCGTGCTGGCGTTCAGCGTCGTGTCTGGAAACACGGGCAACGTGTTCTCACTGAAGCCACTCTCGGGTACGCCTTTACAGGGGCGCTGTATATAACGAGTTTGTGTGCAACAAAAGGATCTTCTTAGATCAATAAAATACTTACATAAACAACTTAAACTTATCAATCCAAATTGAATGATATGATAAATATAGGTATGCGTATGATAAATATAGGTATGCATAACACTAATCCCATGTTATGCGATTAAAATTACTAAAGTATCAGATATGTTTGCAAATTCTAGAAATAAGCTTAATATAAATTCACACGTAGCAAATTACTCGGTACGTCTAGCGCTGCATCAAAATAACAGCATCCATACAAATACAACTCGTAGATAAATAAATACATATAACCAAAGCATATCATGAATTTGCAGTGATATTTGACATAGCAAGTATTCCACTCACAATAAACACAAATGCCGACAAATAAGGCCCAAATCCACAGTCAACGCGGATTTGTAGCATCTACTAAAATGCATTATCTCGAATGTGAAATATTTGTATAATTTGAAGGCGAGCTAGTGTTACTGGGCAGTCTTGACCACGAGACAACACGGAGCTACGAGTTGGTCATTACGGTGTCTGACGGCGGCTTTGAAGGCGACAACGTTCTCTCGGCCTCCGCCACCATCAACGTCACAGTGCAGAATGTCAACGAGTTCTCTCCTCGGTTTGACAACGGAGCCGTCTTCCAAGTGGCTGTGGAAGAGGAAGCGACGCGTATCGACATCGTCACGGTAATTAAAGACAACTAACTGTATATTAGACAACAATGCTTGTGTCTTCTGGTAACATCAACAAAACACACGTACGCACATTTATGTGTACAATGTCGATATGGTACTAGATGTTTCTGTCAAGACAATATGCACCGACATTAGTGTACTAACAAATTACTTCTGCCACAATCTGACAGGTTTCAGCCTCTGACGGTGATGATGACGGAATCACGTACTCGATCGCGACCGGTGATGAACATTTCGTCATCAAAGCGAGCACGGGACAGATCGACCTCGTCAAGTCGCTCGACCGAGAGAGCGTCCAGGAAGTAAGATTGGAAGTCTGGGCCACCGACAACGGTACTTATTTACCTCTCTCCGTGTTTATCTTTAAATGGGGTATCTTGTTTGTTTCACGTGATTTGGGCACTTTACACAGTTATAAGTAAATCGCTAGTTTATAGCTGTCTTTCTTAGTATTGATAATGTGTGTATTTGCCTTGTATATGCATTTATAAAAACGGTGTAATTATTTTACATATAAAATAAATTCATTCACATGTCAGGGATGCTCCAACGAAGAATACATATGTCATAAGGATATATGACAACATTTGTGTATTTACATTTCAAAAGGCGATTGTTCGTCATATTAAGACTAGTTGATCTGCCGTGTCACGTCTGTTTTGGCCTGAATCACAGGAACGCCGGCCAAGTCGTCGAGTGCAGAAGTGTTTGTCACTGTCACAAACATCAACGACAAAGCCCCCGAGTTTGGACAAGAAGCCTACTCAGTCTCCCTGAAAGAGTCGACGGCTGCGGGGACCACGGTGCTCCAAGTCAACGCCACTGACGCCGATAGCTCAGTGCTGACGTTCAGTATCGTGTCAGGAAACACGGCGAATGCGTTTTCTCTCAAGCCACTGTCAGGTGTCGTGTTGTTCGTCTGTGTAGTATAGTTACTGTATCGTCATTAGTAGATCATTCTCAGTTCGACAAATGCAATAAGAGTTCGATAAATGATTAGACAACATTGTAAACTGTGGGTAAAATGCCGACAGTGTGAATTAAAAATATATATTGTAGGTACCCGAGAAGGGCACTACCATGCAGGTGCCATTCACTTTTCACGCATCTCGTTGAATAAACAAATGCTCCAGGGTCATATAACGATTTTCTGGCAGATCAACATTTAAACGTTTTGTTTTTCTTCATCTCTAGTTCAGCTATCGGTAACATGTTTTATTGTTTAAAGGCGGGCTAGTTTTACTGGGCAGTCTTGACCACGAGACAACACGGAGCTACGAGTTGGTCATTGTGGTGTCTGACGGCGGCTTTGAAGGCGACAACGTTCTCTCGGCCTCCGCCACCATCAACGTCACAGTGCAGAACGTCAACGAGTTCTCTCCTCAGTTTGACAACGGAGCCGTCTACAACGTGAATGTTACAGAAGAGTCGACACGCGCCAACATCGTCACGGTAAATAGCAATATCTGTGCCGTGCATCGTAATAATTTGATTCAAACGTGGAACTGACATAACTGATTTGTTAACAACGACACGTGATGGTAGAGACGCAAAGGGTTTGGGTGGCTTTTATACGGCGAATTAATATCACAAATTTCTCTCCGAGTGTGCAATTCTGTACCTCTGATATTTATTATAAGTAAACTTTCTTCGATAAAGTGTGTTGTGTTTAAACGTAGCTCAGTGGATTCATTTGAAACACGGACTCAAAAGTACCCACAGAAGCCGCTACGAGGTATGAAAGCCATATTGTATGACTACCGTGCTCGACAGTATGTAAACAATCGCAATTTTTCATTGCAGTCGTGCATGGTCGATGGTACATATACATTTTGTACATCATGAATCCATATATAGGCAATGTTCATCTAACGCATTGACGTGTTTCTGTGACAGGTGTCGGCCTCTGATGGGGATGACGACGTAATCACGTACTCGATCGCGAGCGCTGATGAACATTTCGCCATCAATGCAAGCACGGGACAGATCGACCTCGTCAAGTCGCTCGACCGAGAGAGTGTGCAGGAAGTAAGACTGGAAGTCTGGGCCACCGACAACGGTAAGTGATGCTAGACTGTTGTTCACCGGAGTCTTGTAGTGTCAGGTTGTGTTGGAACTGGTCACAAACGTCCCATATTATCACTGAATAATAGTAATTTTGCTTTTCTCCAATATATATCATGTGTGCGTTCCGTGCTACCGCCATCGACGGTGAGAATAAAAACCGTTTGTGATTGGCTGGAACTTTGAACGCGCGCTCAACGAGAGAACCAGTTGTCACCAAGGAAACGATCTTCGGATAGTTGAAAAGATATGCACAGGCAAAGACTGGCACATTCTTGCTGGGATTAAGCATCAGGTGTACCGAACAGGAGCTTTGTCAACATTCATGTGTGGACGAGTCACTCACGTTCATTCATGGGAAACACATATGAAGAGATACCCACGCATGTAATACTGTTTTTCTCTAATGGCTGAAGAAAGGATGCCTTGGATATTAAGATACAACGCCATTCTAAAAAACATTAAAATATGCCAGCCAACGATACACTTGGAACTGGTTGTATGGCGTTCGACAATGAACACGGATATCAATATTCCTGAACGTGGCAGATTGGCAAGGCAGTTAGAAAAGCACCTGCTTGTTTTGACAACTCTAGCCGTTTAAATGTTGTTTGACGAGTGTAGTCAGCAGTAGAATGGTTAAAATGTCGGACTCTCAATCCAGAGGGCCGGATACCGGTGATCCACTTCCTTTCGTTTCAAAGCATGGACAATTTAATTCACTTTCGCTGCATCTGTTAACCCAGCTGTAGATGTAGTGCAGTATACATGTATATGTAAACGAACACATCTGGGGGAGTAATTGCAGAGTGGCTTTCCAGGTAAGTTGAGCTGGTGTTTAAATGAACAGGTCGGTTGGGTGTGTAACGGCGACAACGGCAGCAAGGAGATTGGAACCCGGGTTCTCTCGGTTCAGAATCCGACGTTGTAACCTCTACGCCACGGCGGACGTACCAATAATCTAGTACTCTTTTAACTAATTATCGAACATTTATAATATGCGATTGTCTTAGCCAATGTGTCAACCGCGAATAAGATTGATATTCTGCAGCAGTGTTGTTATATTCTGCAGCAGTGTTGGTATATTCTGCAGCAGTGTTGTTATATGATGCAGCAGTGTTGTTATATGATGCAGCAGTGTTGCTATATGATGCAGCAATGTTGTTATATGATGCAGCAGTGTTGTTATATTCTGCAGCAGTGTTGTTATATGATGCAGCAATGTTGCTATATGATGCAGCAATGTTGCTATATGATGCAGCAATGTTGCTATATGATGCAGCAGTGTTGTTATATGATGCAGCAGTGTTGCTATATGATGCAGCAGTGTTGTTATATGATGCAGCAGTGTTGCTATATGATGCAGCAATGTTGTTATATGATGCAGCAGTGTTGTTATATGATGCAGCAGTGTTGTTATATGATGCAGCAGTGTTGTTATATGATGCAGCAGTGTTGCTATATGATGCAGCAATGTTGTTATATGATGCAGCAGTGTTGCTATATGATGCAGACCGTTGGTAAACAACCGCATAAACGGTGACGCGAGATGCTATTTGTTTCTATTATGTAGACTAATCCATCAAGTGCAAAATAAAGGTATCTTAGTTAATAAATATGTTTATTTAGTAATTTTAACTTGTGCCCTTCCTTCGTTGTAGGTACGCCTGCGAAGTCTTCGATGGCCGAAGTATTGGTCAGTGTGACGGACATCAACGACGACAATGCGGTTTTGGCTGGTGTCACATCTAATAAGTACCCTCTGTGTTGGTACCCCGTCGTCATTATTATATATGTAGTATTTACTACCGGTCTTTAATATCCATGTAAAATGTCCCCCCCCGGCCGGTTATTATCCATATAGGGGAACGCAGTGTTAGTTGAGCCATTTTAATTATCTTTGATATATATATATATATATATATATATATATATATATATATTGGTATATCTATTGGCACGATCATATTCATAACATAAATTGTATTTGCTCGCATAAACTATGATTATTAGTAGATCATTTTATACCAAGTTGAATCTAGTATGTATAGATAATTATATGTAACTGATTCAAATAGGGTTGGTTATTTGGCTCAACTAGCACTTGGTATGGGGTACGTTGTGCCTCGGTGTAGCGTAAGTTGGGTAAATGCTTTACTTGCATAATTTACGTAAGCCTTGTACAAAAAAAAACATATAACAACTAAGCCAACACAACTACCCAATGGGTACATCACGTGTTTCTTGTAGCTATCCGATGTCCCAATTTGCTTGGAAAAATTAATCCCTCGATGTATCTTGTGTTAAAGAAAACTCGTCTTCGTTCTTTAACCGCTGCTTAACTAACCCTCCATTGGGTGGCACAACTAACCCTCCCTTGGGTGGCACAACTAACCCTCCATTGGGTGGCACAACTAGCCCCGTTTCGACAATTAAGCTTTTTTAATTAACTTCTCATTAATGCGCGAAGTAATGTAAATAATATTCCTCCCAGTGCAGAGTTAAACCATTTGTAAGTGCGCATATAAGAGTCTGGTTACATGCGTTGATTGTAACACCAGCAGACAAAAATCACAAATACCAAAAGTTTCGAAAAACATACAAAACAAACTTTTAACTGATATGTTCTGACCATTGTGGAAAATGGCACTTATTGTACATCACTTATTGTACATCACTTATTGTACATCACTCGTGCTCTAGTAACATGTCCAATTATTGGGTGACACCACGTAACTGTCGCTCAACTGGCATCCAGTGGGTCAACTAACACTGCCTTCCACTAAACACCGCCCCTTCATATCATTTGGACCTCCGTGTGGCACCACAAGTCTACATCAATATGTGTCAAATAAATGTGCGCACCGTTCTTACTGTACACCTAACACAATTCTGGGTATACCAGCGCACCAATGTGGTATATATAATATGTATTATATGGGGGTACTTATTAGATATGACACCGGTAAGAAATTCAAAGCTGTACAAATAACAACGAGCGAGTTCGTTAGCGGCAGGTCCGTCTATCGAGCAGAAGCTACCGACGCCGACAGCGGCGACAACGGAGACATCCGATATTCCCTGTCGAAGGTCAGCGTCGACCGTAACACCTTCCTGGTCGATGAACAATCGGGTCAGCGTTGAACGTAACACCTTCATGGTCGATGAACAATCGGGTCAGCGTCGAACGTAACACCTTCATGGTCGATTAACAAACAGGTCAGCGTCGAACGTAACACCATCATGGTCGATGAACAAACGGGTGCTGTATATCCGCGAGGAAGTTTCACTGTTCGACTAGTGACGTCAAGTTATTATTCGGAAGCGGTTATTATGTTTTCACGCAACTATATACAAACGAATGCTGTGAATCCGTACATTATCACTTGTAGTACCTTGGGAATGGTCCAATGGTGTGACATCTTACATCGAAGGCGCATATTCTCCCAAGTTACCCAACATATGGGTTGACGTTGAGTATATATTACTGCTATAATGTTATACTAGATGTAGTTATACTGACTGAATAGGCCAGCACGGTGTTAGAGGTAATGTAACAACATATAATTATTTTGTTTCAGTCATTCTTCATTCTAAGATGTTATGTTATGTTATACTAGATGTAGTTATACTGACTGAATAGGCTAGCACGGTGTTAGAGGTAATGTAACAACATATAATTATTATGTATCAGTCTGTCTTCATTCTAAGATGTTATGTTATACTAGATGTAGTTATACTGACTGAATAGGCTAGCACGGTGTTAGAGGTAATGTAACAACATATAATTATTATGTCATCATCATCATCATGCTGTCAGTCGTTATGCGACAAAGACTGCTTTCATTTCTTGACCGCCGCACTCCATTTAGTTCTCTGCTGTGAGAGTGATGTCCATGAGTCGGTCTTTATGTCTCTCAGCTTGAGGTTTCTCTTGATGGTATCCTTGAACCGGAGACGAGGGCGTCCTCTCTGTCTGTGACCAGAAGACAATTGAGAGTAGAGGATCTGCTTTGGTAGTCTGTCTGATGACATCCTCATGAGGTGTCCAGTCCACAGGAGATTCTTTTTGATCAGAAGATCTTCCATAGAGGGCAGCCCTATCCGACCGAGTATTTCCTTGTTTGTCACTTTGTCCTTCCAGGTTAGCCTCATGATCGAACGCAGATGTCGCATCATGAAGGCATGCAGCTTTTTCACCTGTCGTCTGTACACTGTCCAGGCCTCGGCTCCGTATAGTAAGGTGGATAGCACAATTGCACGGTAGATCTTGCCTTTGACCCGCGTGGACACATGGTGGTTGTTCCAGAGTCTCTGGCGTAATCGGCCGAAAGATGCGCTAGCCTTGGCCATCCTCCTCTGTATTTCAGCATCAATGCGTCCATCACTTGATATAGTGCTTCCGAGGTAGGTGAATTCCGGAACAGAGTTCAGTTTGTTTCCATCAACCATGATATCCTCCTCTCGGGTTCTTGTAGAGTTGGGTTGGTACAGCACTTCCGTCTTCTTGATGTTAATCTTCAGGCCGAACTTCTTTGATGCATCGGAGAAAGCATCCACTATTCTCTGGATCTCTTCAGCGGAGTGGGCGACCAGTGCACTGTCATCTGCGTATAGCAGCTCTCTCACAAGTATCTGGGTAGTCTTGGTCTTCGCTCTGAAGTGTGCGATGTTGAATAGGTCAGCGCTCTGTCTAGACTGTATATAGACGCCATCTCCCATGCCTCGGAAAGCCTCGACAAGCATTGCTGATAGGAAGATGGAGAAGAGCGTGGGGGCCAGTACACAGCCTTGCTTGACACCATTGGTAACACCGAACGTTTCCGAGACTTCCCCTCCAACACTCACATTCGCCATCATTCCCGTATGTAGAGCCTCGATCATGGTTGTGAATTTCTCTGGGCATCCATATTTCCTCAGTAGCTGCCATAGCCCAGTCCTTCCGACTGTATCAAACGCCTTCGTGAAGTCGACAAATACTATATATAGTGGTCGGTCCTGCTCAATGCACTTTTCTTGTAGTTGTCGAAGACAAAATATCATGTCCGTTGTGGTCCGGTTGGATCTGAAGCCACACTGTGTCTCCGGAACTACTTCTGGTGTTATGTGAATAGATAGTCTGTTGAGCAGGATCCTGGCGAAGATCTTGCCTGCTATGGAAAGAAGAGAGATTCCTCTGTAGTTCCCACAGTCTGTTCGATCTCCTTTCTTGTAGATGGTTACAATGCTGGCATCCTTCCACGCTTGTGGTACAGAACCCTCTTCCCAGGCTTTGGTGATTAATTGGTGCAGTCTGTTGGACAGATTGTCTCCTCCGTGCTTCCATACTTCAGCAGGAATTCCATCACTCCCAGGTGCTTTGCCATCTTTCAGGCCGGCGATTGCTCTAGCCATCTCATCCATGTTTGGAATCTCATCAAGGCATGTGTTGGTAATGCGCTGCTGGATGTTGACAAGAGCTTCATGTTCTATGTCGCCAGGGACGTTGAGTAGTTTTTGGAAGTGTTCACTCCATCTTGCCACAACTCTCTTGCTGTCAGAGAAGGTCTCCATTCCATCTGTTGACTTCAGGTGAACAGGTCCCTTTTTCGCGGGTCCCCACACTTCCTTCAGTCCATTGTAGAAGCCCTTCATGTCATTTCTGTCTGCAGATCTCTGCAGCTCCTCTGCCTTCATTTCCCACCATTCTGACTTCAGGGCACGGGTGCGTTTTTGTAGCAGTCTGCAGGCATCTTTGTACGCTGCAGTGGTGGATCTAGTACTCCTGGTCTGCAACACTCTCTGGTGGGATTGGTCTCTTCTGCTTATTAGATTTTGTAGCTCCTGGTCGTTGGGGTCGAACCAGTCCTGGTGTTTTCTGTCTGGCTTGCCGAGAAATGTTTTAGCTGTGTTGTATACTACCTGTTGCAGAGCTGCCCATTCCTCATCTGGTGTTGAGCTTTCCTTCTCCTCCCATTGGGCGAGAGCGCTGTCCATCTCCTGCTCGAAGCTCTCCCTATGACTGATGGTACGTAGTTTTGCTGTGTTTAGCTTGGTCGGTTTTCTTACCCCTTGTCTGTTGTGCTTTTGTCGTACTCTAAATGCCACTTTTGACCTCAGCATATGGTCAAGTCTGTCTTCATTCTAAGATGTTATGTTATACTAGATGTAGTTATACTGACTGAATAGGGTAGCACGGTGTTAGAGGTAATGTAACAACATATAATTATTATACATCAGTCAGCCAGCCAGCACGGTTTTAGAGGTAATGTACCAACATATAAGTATTATGTATCATTCAGTCAGTAACATCATTTTTGAAAATGTACTCAACATATGGGTTGACGTTGAGTATACATTACTGCTATTATGTTATACTAGATGTAGTTATACTGACTGAATAGGCCAGCACTGTGTTAGAGGTAATGTAACAACATGTAATTATTAAGTATCAGTCAGTCTTCATTCTAAGATGTTATGTTATGTTATACTTGATGTAGTGGACGAGGAGGCCATTGGATTGTTGAGAGTCCAATTTATGTGGAGTACACTGTTATCATCATATATCTACATGCTTTATGTGGAGTACACTGTTATCATCATATATCTACATGCTTTATGTTTAAACACATTAGCACTGCTAGCTTTTACACAATCAGTGGATTTGCTTAATTCATGTAACATCATTCTTGACTTTCTCATAACCAATCTACACTGTGTGTTTACTAATGTTACATTGTGCCACTTAGTTATGATAGCTTTAAGTTTGAAGACAATCGTTACATCACTATCGTCATGATCATTAAATATTATACACACTGTTTTGTATCCTCTTAAAATGTTGGTCTCTGTTAGGTGGTTTTTTATATCCAATGTTTACTAGGCGTTATTTCGTAACATGACAAATTATGATATGGCCTCCAGGCGTGTACGCAACAATTATGATATGGCCTCCAGGCGTGTACGCAACATTCCAACTGAAGCCCGACTATTGCTTTGTATAGGGTATAATTAACTTTTTCTTTTTGTATGTCATAAAACAATTATTGTTATGAAATGCTCATGTCAGCACAAAATGTTACTCACCATGTTTTGTCTGTTATGGTTCTAGGTCATATTGTAAAGTTTATTTTATCTTCATATCTTTGAAACTCTATAAATACGTTCGCGTTGTCCCCGAATTCAATTACTTTGATAACAATGATAATCCAAATAATGTATATATATTATATATGGTATGGGATCTCATTCAACATTGATTTCCAGTTTTAAATCTCCCCGTGTTGTTACTTTTCGGCTTTGTTCTGTCAGCCATTTTCGATCCAGTTGATTGCACCGTATCCTATGCCATGGGCTTTTAGTCTAAGTAACAATCATTATCATATCACCGAAAATTTTCTGAAAATCTAAGTAGACAACATCAAATGGGGACCCACCGTTTGTCCACTAAGTAATGTCTTCCAAATAACAATTCGGTTATACCTGACCTACCTTTTAGGAATACATTGTTTTTTATTGTTGTGTAACACTTGTATTGATCAGACTGTTGTGTAACACATCGAACTTATTTGATTGTCCTGTAACACATTGAACTTGTTTTATTGTCCTGATTGTCCTGTGACACACCGTGGACAGCGGTGGTCTAATGGTTAGAGCACCCGCCTGTCGATCGAGAGGACGGTGGTTCGATTCCACCTCCGCCGTTTCGAAGCTTGGGCAATTTCGTTCACCCCACTTTGCCCGTGTCTTTCGGAAGAGACACTAAAAACCGTTTGTCCAAACTCCTGCGTTAGCTCAAGATTGGGCTGTTTGGAGTATAACTACTTGAGACTTGAGAACGTCTTCGTGCCTCTGCATACCCTTTTTGTCATCTGATCCTTCATCCATTTCCAGAACATGGCATGTCGGGTGGCTTCGTCTTCAATAGTACACCCTTCTAGACAGATCCTGGTGGTTGGCCTGTCGATGTGTGCCCTGTAGTTTCTCATACAGCTCCTGCTTCCAGCGTTTACCTTCTATTTGTGCGCACTCGAAGACGTTCCCTATGGTCTTCATAAGCTTTTCTGCAAACCATTGGCGTCTGACAAATATAGAGTTACCCGTTGATGGCTGAAACCTTGGTTGACAGCGATCCTTCTAAATCAGGGATCAGCAAACTTTTTTGGACGAGGGCCAAAATTTGGAGTGCTATGTTTTTAGGCGGGCCAAAACTTTTAAGCACGGAAAAACACAGTGCACAAATATTGCTTTAATTATCTGCTTTGCCAGGCTAAAAAAATATGGTACTGTACAAGTAGAACATGGAAACATTTTCGAAATAACGCAAGAGAAGTCAACACATCTAATTAATGGAGTCAATGCGAAGGATGGTGCTGCACATTCTTCAACAACTGACCGAACTGATGGCAGAGCGGAGAGATGGAAAGTCGCAGAAGATCCATCAAACGTGTGTCATTGAGTCGGCACCGGAGGTTGTTCTTGATGTGATTCATGGCTGAGAATCCTGATTCACATGACCATGTGCTGCCGAAAAGCACCAAACATTTCTGCGCTGCTTCGATCAGCACTGGAAATCGCACAGGCACTTGTGTTGCCCAGAAAAGCACGATATCGTCTTTCGAAGCATTAATCTAATTTTTTAGTCCTAGCACCACCTTGAAATCGATGAAATTGTCTTGCAACGCTGCTTCGTGGACTGCAGATGTTTGCGACAATGTTTGGCAAATAGCTGGCTCCGCAGCAATAGGGCTTGCAAAGAAGCAGCAAACGTCGTCGATAGCAGCGAAGTCAGCGAATCGTCCGCTGAATGCGGTCTCCAAGCTGTTAAGCACATCAGCAAGTACCCGCTTGGCGTCTGCGATACGTTCATCGTCTTCGCCACGAATTCTCTGGTGAACTTGAAGTGCAGAAAATTGCCGCCTTCTGCATGAACTTTGAAAAGTATCACCTTGTCCTCGAAGCCATTCACCGCTTCGTACAAATTACACAGCAACTTGTGCCGTCCTTGTAGCAGCAGATTTAGCTTATTTATGTGTCCGAAAATGTCAGAACCCAGAGTCGCACCCGAAACTTGTCATCTTCCAGATGGGCAACTGAGTGATCAATTTCTTTGAGAAAGCTCACGATGTGAGGAAGCAGTGCAGCAAATCTCTCAAGAAATGCGCCTCGACTCAGCCAACGGACACTGTTGTAGAATAGTACATCGCCGAATTCTGCATCATCAAGTGCAGCCAAATGATTTTGGAAGCTCCTGTTGTTGAAAGAACGTGCGCTGATAAGGTTCACGCTCTCTACAACAGTTTTAATCGTATCCTGCAGACCACAGCCTACTTTCGCGCATAATGCTTGCTGGTGAATTATGCAGTGGTATGAGATCAGATTCGGCTTTCCGATTTCTTGACAGAACAACGCAACGAATCCAGCTTGACGACCAAGCATGCTGGGCGCTCCGTCTGTACACAGATAAACCACATTTTCCCACGTCAAATCATTTTCTTCGCCGAACTTCAATAGCGCACTGCAAACGTCCCGCGCTGTCGTTGTGCCCTTCAATGGGATCAGGCACAGGAAGTCTTCTGATGCACCTTCGTTGAAATACCGCACAGATACCATCAGCTGTGCCGTGTCACTTTTGTCAGTGCTTTCGTCGAGAGCAAGTGAAAAAGCAGGACAGGCTCGCAACTTAGTCATCAGCTGCGTGAAAATGTCACCACTCAACTTATCACATCAACGGGCACATGTGTCGGGTGAAAGTGGCAGTTTCCCAATCTGTTGCACGATCTTATCTGAAAACCAGCGAACAGAACTTCGGCACTGACCATGAAAGCCTCCTTGAACAATTCTGCGTGAGTAAGCGGCACCTGGTGTTGAGCGAGTTAAGATGGATTGAAGTGTCTGTAAACACAGATGCTCTCCCAGGCAGCGTCAAACGTTCTCTTTCCGGAATAATCAAAACGACGTTTTTTTTTCGATGTACGCCATAGTCGTGAGATTCGTGTCGAAGATGACTTGGTATTGAGCGATGTTTCATCCGGGTTTCTGGGAATCGAGCGTTAGCTTCTGTTATATTAACAGTAGCGCCGCCTAGCGAACATCACTGCAAAGGTGAAGGTTGTTGCTATTAAATGTGTACGAAGTTTACTCTGGCGAATTGACATTAAGTGAACAACAAAATTAATGCTTCATAATATTTCAAATTTGTGTAAGCTCTACGGCTGTTTTGTAAAGATGAAACAGTTGGCATAATTGTATTGAAAACCATCAGGAAATACGTTATTTAGTGCTCATAGAACAACTGGAAAATTGGTACTGAAAAAAATATTTTGCTGGCACGGTCACGCGGGCCAGTTGAAAGCGGACCGCGGGCCAAATTTGAGTTTGCGGACCGCTGTTCTAAATGCTTCGCTTTAGAACGGAGTCCCGTTGTCTGTCTTCAGATTGTACGGGATACCTCTTGATGAGAATATATTGTCGAATACTGGACTAACTGTCCGAACTGTCACGTATCTAATCACTTCTACTTCGGGAAATCTGGAGTACTCGTCCATGATGACATGTAGATAGTTATCTGAGGGTAATAGTCCATAAAAATATGCGCAGAGGTGAGATCATTTCCTTGATGGAAGATCAGACGTAACTAATGGTTCCCTTGGCGTTGGGTCCTTTGCATTCTATGCACTTTTCAAGCAGCCTGGTTACCATAGCACCAAATCTGAGAAAGCACACTTTCACTCTGATGAGAGCCTTTGTCTTGTTTATTCATTGATGCCCTTCGTGGGTCAGTTGGATTACACTGGGTTGCGGACTTGACGGAACTGCTATACGGGTTCCTCTCAGGACTTGTCCATCTTGTGTTACAGTTCATGTCCAAGTCGACTGTATGATTGTATCGCTTCAAAGTCCATACTTGGATCTTGTCCATACTTGGTTTCAAGGAGATACAATTTCCCAGTTAATAGAAGATGTTTGACAGCACTCACGGTTGGGTCTGCCAACGTGGCTTCTAGAACGCCTTTGGGATACTTTCTCTGTGATAAAATTCACACACTCTTCTGACACGAATTCCTGTCAAGGACTCTTGTCTGACACTTGTGGGTGGCGAGATAGATAGTCTGAAGCGGTACCTTTACCCTCGCGGTACACAACAACTGGTTGGTAGGATAGAAGCCTCATAGCCCATCTCTCCAACCGCAGGGGCAGCTTGGCGCTGGGGTTTACTTACAACGTAACTAAGGGCTTGTTGTCGTTGACCACTTTAACTGGCGCCCCCGTAAGGATACACGTGAAAATATTCACAGGCTCAGTCGACTGCCAGCGCTTCCCTTTGTACCTGACTCTTATATCGCTACTCGACTGGATCTGATCACGTGTATCAATATAACATCGTGAGGCAAAATGATAGTTGAACAATATAGTGATGATTCATTAGTATAAAAAAAAAACATCATTAGCTCAGGTTAAGCCCGAATCAAGTATAAGTGGGAAATTAGGACATGTTGCAGTATGTTGAGAGTAGGTGTTGTTTTAACTTGTTTATAAATTGGTTTTTTGATGTACAATTCTGTATGTGTTCTGGTATGGAATTCCATACCAGATGTCAGTGCATTCATGATTGTAATTGCTTTATTTGTAATCAAATCAATTGCTTCCGCAGCCCATATACATAAAGACATTTGGCTGGATTGTCCAAATGTATAAAACATTACCATCCCCCTGTACGTTTAGGTTTACTTGCCCGACCATTTCAACCCTACCTATACAGGCCCTCTGGATATGTAGTCTGACCATCCCCTGTGTTTGACATCTACCCACCCATACAGCAGAGCAGCTGCTACATGATGGCACTTGTACATCCCTAGGGGACACTCGCATGTTGACGTGTTGATGCCGTATGTTTGACATCTACCCACCCATACAGCAGAGCAGCTACAGATGACACTTGTACATCCTTATGGGACACTCGCATGTTGACGTGTTGATGCCGTATGCATTATTTAGATCAATCTGAAACAATAAATTAATTTACAAGTGACATATACAATTGTCAAAAATAAAATAGTTCAGGAATGTGAATATTTCGGACTGCTGTAAATGAACATAACAGGTAATGAATATTAACATAAAAATACTGCAATAAATACCAGTATAACTTGTATCCTGTCAGATAAATCCGAAATATATCTAGACAGAAAATGTAGTAGGCTTAGCTTAAACAACATAACATCCTGGTCTTGTTCATAGTAGGCCTACATGATATTATTCTTAAGTTTTCCTGGTCACCTTAGCAAGGTGCGGCCCTGTTACCTACAACGATTCATATAATTATATCTATAAGGCTAAACCTTAGCCATGCCTAGGGCCAGACTAAGCCTAGGCTAACAAGTGTTTGACATAGTATATATTAATGTAAGCACAACATAACATCCTGGTCTTGTTCATAGTAGGCCTACATGATATTATTCTTAAGTTTTCCTGGTCACCTTAGCAAGGTGCGGCCCTGTTACCTACAACGATTCATATAATTATATCTATAAGGCTAAACCTTAGCCATGCCTAGGGCCAGACTAAGCCTAGGCTAACTAGTGTTTGACATAGTATATATTAATGTAAGCACAACGAAGTTTCACTTAAAGTTTAGCCTGCTATTAAATTAAGTACTTGCTGTAACTTTGTAAGACGTGTCCCTCATTGACGCCTGACAACTGCTTCGTCCCTTTGATGTGGAAACAATTGGGATCGCATAAAACTTTTAAAATATGACCGCCGTCAACTGCCGGCTGACTCTTTCTTTGTAATTTAATTTTCCCTGCTGTATAGTTCATATAGAACTGGAGCGAAAACGCCATGATACAATTGATAAAGGTACAGAAAAGCGATGAATTGGTTGTAAACAATAAGGTAAATAGGTGGGCGATAAGACGCGTTGCTCGGGAGGTCGCCAGTCGGCTTAACCAAAGCGGAACCTCGCGACGTCTCGTGACCCAGTAACGCTTCCTATTGCCATCGAAAATAACAAGTTCCAGATGATTTGCTAACGAGAAAGCCACTGATTTATTGCAGGTGTGTAATGTTTCGTGATACACATCTGTCAATTCGGTTGTAGCACATATTCACACTGCTAGTGTTGACAAACACAAGATTAGCAGCTTTAATCAGGTATCGTCCTCTGTGAGAAACAGTATTTTGTCATTTCCAACTAGAGTAGTGGGGGGCGGGGGCAAAGCGCACCCCTTTAGGGGCAAAACCAATTTGGCATACTTATTTTCATCTAAGATGGAAACCGTTAACACAGTTACGTACATATATATATATATATATATATATATATATATATATATATATATATATATATATATATATATATATATATATATATATATATATATATATATATATATATATATATATATATATATATATATATATATATATATATATATATATATATATATATATACATCTTAACTAAATAGTAATATAATTACATAACCTTACTAAAAATACATTTTAGTGGCAGTCCTACACAAACCGCAAATGTCATCATGTGGGACAAAGTGCACACCGATTTGTATATTTTGTAGTTATTTTATTAAAACTTTAAACTTTAAGCTTCATATATATATATATATATATATATATATATATATATATATATATATATATATATATATATATATATATATATATATATATATATACATATATCGGGCGGTGGGCAGATCTCGGGCAGCGAGCGGGTCAAGAGTTGTGGACGGGTCTTCCCTGAGTAGGGATTGACCAATGCCAGCAAGTATACGTGGGGGATTCCCTGAGTAGGGATTGACCAATGCCAGCAAGTATACGTGGGGATTCCTGAGTAGAGATTGACCAATGCCAGCAAGTATACGTGGGGATTCCCTGAGTAGGGATTGACCAATGCCAGCAAGTATACGTGGGGATTCCTGAGTAGAGATTGACCAATGCCAGCAAGTATACGTGAGGGATTCCCTGAGTAGGGATTGACCAATGCCAGCAAGTATACGTGGGGGATTCCCTGAGTAGGGATTGACCAATGCCAGCAAGTATACGTGGGGGATTCCCTGAGTAGGGATTGACCAATGCCAGCAAGTATACGTGGGGGATTCCCTGAGTAGGGATTGACCAATGCCAGCAAGTATACGTGGGGGATTCCCTGAGTAGGGATTGACCAATGCCAGCAAGTATACGTGGGGGATTCCCTGAGTAGGAATTGACCAATGCCAGCAAGTATACGTGGGGGATTCCCTGAGTAGGGATTGACCAATGCCAACAAGTATACGTGGGGGATTCCCCTGTCAGCAACCGCAAAGGCATTTATTGAAGTAGAAATTCGGTTTGATAGATGGCGCCACTCGATCTGCGTTGAAAGTGCGCAAGCCGCTAAGCAAATTTCGTTCGATGTATGTTCCGTGACCTGATAGATCATTATATTCGATAAGTGTAAGTTCCAGTTGAATGATATAGGTTGATGAACCAATGAACAATTAATGTCATAGCTATGGGGCACGTTGGGTCATTAATATACACAATTTATAATTACTTGCAACTGGTGTTTGCGACTATATATCGTCAACTTGCCCTAATATGAAAGTAATATTGCCCAAGGTTTGGTTGATATGGCGAAACGATGTGTTGCAGGAAACCATGGCGCGCATGCTCAAAGTTACCAAAAATACGCCATCGTCACTTAGAATTCGCACTGCAAACTCCACTTATACTCATCATATTGCTCGAAACCTTCAACTTTGAACTGGCCTACTTCGGAGCCCTGTGAACATTCCTGGCTTATTCAGATGTTGAATACCTTCTCACCGAAGTAGATGTTTTGGTTGAGTGGTCGCTTGCTGGCTTCATGAAAGGGACATTCTACAACATATGTATCAGGATCCACTAACTTCTTGTGGCTGTAATGGAACGAGCGCCGTTCTCCAAGTACTTCGGCTTAATGACACACGGGGAGGCGTCCCTTGTCAAGGAAATGATGTCCGACTGTGATAGCAGTCAAGCATAACACTGTCAAGCTGCCACTGAGAATGCAGCTGTCGATGATCTCATGACGGGATATGAGAGCTTCTTCCACGATGTCATCGACGGACAGTACGGAATCACGGCAGCATACTGGGCCACCTACGTGTACCTCATCAACAGGGTGAATCGAGAGTTACAGCGGGCCGTACCATACTGGGCCACCTACGTGTACCTCATCACCAGGGTGAATCGAGAGTTACAGCGGGCCGTACCATACTGGGCCACCTACGTGTACCTCATCACCAGGGTGAACCGAGAGTTACAGCGGGCCGTACCATACTGGGCCACCTACGTGTACCTCATCACCAGGGTGAACCGAGAGTTACAGCGGGCCGTACCATACTGCGCCACCTACGTGTACCTCATCACCAGGGTGAACCGAGAGTTACAGCGGGCCGTACCATACTGGGCCACCTACGTGTACCTCATCACCAGGGTGAATCGAGAGTTACAGTGGGCCGTACCATACTGGGCCACCTACGTGTACCTCATCACCAGGGTGAACCGAGAGTTACAGCGGGCCGTACCATACTGCGCCACCTACGTGTACCTCATCACCAGGGTGAACCGAGAGTTACAGCGGGCCGTACCATACTGGGCCACCTACGTGTACCTCATCACCAGGGTGTATCGAGAGTTACAGCGGGCCGTACCATACTGGGCCACCTACGTGTACCTCATCACCAGGGTGAATCGAGAGTTACAGCGGGCCGTACCATACTGGGCCACCTACGTGTACCTCATCACCAGGGTGAATCGAGAGTTACAGCGGGCCGTACCATACTGGGCCACCTACGTGTACCTCATCACCAGGGTGTATCGAGAGTTACAGCGGGTCGTACCATACTGGGCCACCTACGTGTACCTCATCACCAGAGTGAATCGAGAGTTACAGCGGGCCGTACCATACTGGGCCACCTACGTGTACCTCATCACCAGGGTGTATCGAGAGTTACAGCTGGTCGTACCATACTGGGCCACCTACGTGTACCTCATCACCAGGGTGTATCGAGAGTTACAGCGGGCCGTACCATACTGGGCCACCTACGTGTACCTCATCACCAGGGTGAATCGAGAGTTACAGCGGGCCGTACCATACTGGGCCACCAACGTGTACCTCATCACCAGGGTGAATCGAGAGTTACAGCGGGCCGTACCATACTGGGCCACCTACGTGTACCTCATCACCAGGGTGAATCGAGAGTTACAGCGGGCCGTACCATACTGGGCCACCTACGTGTACCTCATCACCAGGGTGAATCGAGAGTTACAGCGGGCCGTACCATACTGGGCCACCTACGTGTACCTCATCACCAGGGTGTATCGAGAGTTACAGCGGGCCGTACCATACTGGGCCACCTACGTGTACCTCATCACCAGGGTGTATCGAGAGTTACAGCGGGCCGTACCATACTGGGCCACCTACGTGTACCTCATCACCAGGGTGTATCGAGAGTTACAGCGGGCCGTACCATACTGGGCCACCTACGTGTACCTCATCACCAGGGTGTATCGAGAGTTACAGCGGGCCGTACCATACTGGGCCACCTACGTGTACCTCATCACCAGAGTGAATCGAGAGTTACAGCGGGCCGTACCATACTGGGCCACCTACGTGTACCTCATCACCAGGGTGAATCGAGAGTTACAGCGGGCCGTACCATACTGGGCCACCTACGTGTACCTCATCACCAGAGTGAATCGAGAGTTACAGCGGGCCGTACCATACTGGGCCACCTACGTGTACCTCATCACCAGGGTGAATCGAGAGTTACAGCGGGCCGTACCATACTGGGCCACCTACGTGTACCTCATCACCAGGGTGAATCGAGAGTTACAGCGGGCCGTACCATACTGGGCCACCTACGTGTACCTCATCACCAGGGTGAATCGAGAGTTACAGCGGGCCGTACCATACTGGGCCACCTACGTGTACCTCATCACCAGGGTGAATCGAGAGTTACAGCGGGCCGTACCATACTGGGCCACCTACGTGTACCTCATCACCAGGGTGTATCGAGAGTTACAGCGGGCCGTACCATACTGGGCCACCTACGTGTACCTCATCACCAGGGTGTATCGAGAGTTACAGCGGGTCGTACCATACTGGGCCACCTACGTGTACCTCATCACCAGGGTGAATCGAGAGTTACAGCGGGCCGTACCATACTGGGCCACCTACGTGTACCTCATCAACAGGGTGTATCGAGAGTTACAGCGGGCCGTACCATACCGGGCCACCCGCGTGTACCTCATCAACAGGGTGTATCGAGAGTTACAGCGGGCCGTACCATACCGGGCCACCTACGTGTACCTCATCACCAAGGTGTATCGAGAGTTACAGCGGGCCGTACCATACCGGGCCGCCTACGTATAACTCATCAACAGGGTGAATCGAGAGTTACAGCAGGCCGTACCATACCGGGCCACCTACGTGTACCTCATCACCAGGGTGTATCGAGAGTTACAGTGGGCCCCACCTACGTGTGCGGCATGGCCTTGTCGGAGTACGGGAAATGATCGGTCTGCCCACTGCCTGAGACCCGCCCGCAACTCGGGACTTCCTCGCCGCACGAGACCCGACAGCCGCCCAGTCGGGGGAGGAACTGGCTAATTAGTTGAGGAAATGGGGAAATTCTAAGAGACAATGCTGACAAGAATGCCCTCGCCGACATACTAAACAACACCTGCAACCCGTTCGCCACTGACTCCCATGCCGAGCTCGTCAATGTGTCATCGGGGAAGACTTGGATCTCTGGCACGCGGGACAACACTTCGACTAAAATTCGAGTGTGGGTGTGCGGCGATGGCTCACGCGTTCTGAAGACAATGGCAAGGACCAAGCAAGGACCAAGCAAGGACCCAGCTGTTGAGCTTCGCTGCAGACAACGTAAAGGTGTCGAGGATCATGGTGCGTAGAGTGAATGCGGCAGAGGGTGTCTGGGATGTCTTTGGGAGAATTCTGGATCTCGCCGCCAAGACAAGCGACACAATTGACCAATTGGCTCCTGAGTTTGTGCCATCACTGCTGTCCCCTTTATCTCGCTCACAAACGACGGCACTCCAACGAAGACAGACAATGCAACTCCCCCGAATCGAGGCCACAATGATTGATGGCGACATACTCCTGCATGCTACACCACAGCAAATCCACATATGCAGTGATGGCCAGGAGTCTGTTGGTGAAGGTATGTTCATTTCGTGGTGACCTGATCCAATTGGATAAGTACAAGTCACCATCTATCAAAGCTTCCGAGCGAAAGCTGCGTAGATCAGGACGTAATTACCATACATTCGCAATCACAGGACCTGACCAAGCCCATCGGCAGAGCGTGACGGAGCTCCTCAAGAACGGGGCATTTATGGATGAGTTTGCCCGTTTCCCCATGGATGAATGGAAGAAACCGCACTACGGGTCATTATAGGATGAAGAACGGCGTACGTGTCGCATGGTGGTAAGTGCATGGAGAGAACAACGAGGGAGATCTGATGGACACAGAAGAACATTGCCGCCTCCAAGGTGGACACGAGGAGGCCGACACTCTCATTGCACTCCATGCAAGTAGCGTTTCCTCCCGAAACATTCTGATGAGGTCCAAGGACACGGACGTCTTCGTCTTTCTGATGAGGTCCAAGGACACGGACGTCCTCGTCACTCTCATTGGGCTTGCCGAGAGATCAGAAACGATAACCATCACCCTAGACTACGGGTCTGGCAACCACCGAAGATACATTCATGTATCAAACCTAGCTGCCAACCTTGACGAGAAACAGCACAGGCTCAATGAAGCACTTCAGGAGGCTTCATTCTCTGACAGTGTGTGATTTCATATCCTGTTTCTTCAGAAAAGGCAAGGTGAAGTCCTCCCCTCTGCTTGAACAGATGTCATGAATAAACATGTTGCGATCACTCACGTCCGACGAGGTCGATGTTCCTGCTGTCACCTCTTTTGTCTGCTTGCTGTACGGTTTCAAAACCGGCGACATCAACGAGGCAAGATACAAGGCTTTCAAGCGAATGAGTGGTTGCAACGAAAAGGAGCCTCTGGCAAGAAAAAAGAAGATTAACTGCGCCTCTCTTCCTCCATGCACCAAGACGCTTGTCAATCACATAAAAAAGGCATTTCTTCATATACCTTGTTTTCTTAATTTAACACATATTTCAGTAATGCACTCAATCTCCTATTTTAAACAAATCCAATAGTATGTTGCTGTCTTGTTCTTCAGCCTTGTGGCAAGGATCTGGAAGATGGCCGACCAGACAGATTCCACTGGTGAGGCGAGTCCGACTGACTACGGATGGAATGAGAAAACGGCCTTCACAGTCCCTCACCATCTATCACTCCTACGAACGACGGGGACGACCTGGGAGCGACGTCGACTGACGACGAGGAGTCCGTTGAGCATAGAGTGAGGACAGTGACGACCCTGACGAGGAAGACGTGTAATTCATTATTTTGAACAATAAGTATGTGAATCACATTTGAACAAGACCAAAGAAGGCATGTAAATCATTCATTTGAACAATAATTATGTGAACAACCTTGGAATAAGATCAAAGAAGACGTGTAATTTATTCATTTGAACAATATGGCCACGCTCCAGTGGGTCGTGCTCACTGCATCTCTGGGGATCCTTGCTGCTCTGAGATCCATCGTCTAATTTGCCTAGTGCCTAACGTGACAATCACTGTTTCTACACTGCTCTATAATCGCTTCAATTCTGATTCCAGCATCCCTTGGGGCTTCCTCCTGAGTGCATCAGCTGACATTGTGCTTTGTTGATCGGTAGGGGATTGTGAAGCTGAACAGAGCCAATTCGGCAACATATCGCATCTCAGTAGCCTAGAGCTTAACTGTACTCTGAATGTACCTAAGTGGGTTGTTGTCTGTGAAGACGGTGAACTCTGCTCCAATCAATATGTCACGAAATTTTACAGTTTGACAGTAATTGCCCAGTATAACGCCAGTAGTTCAAGCGTCATGCTGCTATTGTTCTGTATATTCTTTTCACTTTTTCGAAGTCCACGACTTGTAATTCGAACACTACAACTCTATCATCCTGATGCTGTGACAGCGCGGCACCTAACCCTTGGTCATCGTCATCTCGGCTGAAAATATCAGTGCTTCGTTATCAATTTTCCTAATACACTATGACCATCCGAGATAGTAAATGTATGATAACCTCACCCGTGCAGGCAACAGAGTGATCTCTTCAACGCGACCTCACTATCGAAGCGCAGCCCTATCCTTGGTTACATAGCCACATTATTTGTACATCCATTGATATTCTTCGGCTCTAAGTAGATGTTTATATCACTGAAGTTGGCGATATGCACTGGAATGTTACCGGTGTCATCAACTTTCACACATGCACAACCAACCGCTAGTTTAAAGTGCTTTGTAGGCTTGAACCTGGCTCATGGGTTCAATTAGAGTCCAATGGCAGCAGCGGGCATGGAGAAAGCAGCCTTCCATGTTGGCACAGGAGGTCTCTATGAATATACTAGAATCACATTTGGACTGTGCAAACCACCGCCATATTCATGCGGTTGATGGACATGCTTACATTCAACCAATGCATAAAATGTCTGGTTGACGACTTCTGATTGAGTTGATCCCTGGATGACTCTTGCTGGTACCAACTGCGGCTTCTTGCCAGCGACATTGAGTCTGGGTGTCCACCCTGGCCTCACTGTACAATGCATGCTGCCTCCAACTTCTGTAGGTAGTCCCCACCACACGTTGACACTGAGTCCTTGATGTCTCTGAAGATATTGCTGCCAATAACACATGGCACCAACCTCTTTATCTCTACCAGTGGTGTAGCAACAGGGTCCTTGACAATGAGGAACCCCATATCTTCAAGCCTATGTCCCAGGAGTTCCAAGGGTTGTTATAGGTATCCTACATTAGGGATTTCCAGGCCCTGCGCTACATACATCTTAATCAGCTGTGATACGTCCCGGGTGTGTCTTTCTTGGATGAGATGTTTGCGGAAGAATAACTCTGTAATGGTCGACACTTGGGCTCCAGTATCCAACAAGCAGCGATCTTCGACAGGCTCAATCCAGCACTCAAACCAGCACTAAATCCCGCCGTGTAGCTTACGACAACGGGCTTTACCGAAAATCCGGCTCGCTTGCTCTGTCGTTTCCTCCCGCTCTTGCTTGCTCTGTTGGACAGTCGCGGCGCTTATGATCTGCTGACCCATACGCCCAGCAAAGCCTGGGTCCATCCTATCGCTGTCGACGACCTCTTCTTTGCAGGGATTGAAAAGCAGCAGCCAAGTCACCAATCTGTTTATTCTGCTTTGAATCATTGCTTCATGTCGCTTCAGGAATTCGGAAATCCCATCCGCCATCGCTGCTGCTTCCTGTCTGACCACAGAAGGCTGGTCTCCACCTGCCGATTTCATTACACGGTCTCGTAGCTGGAAGAACTGTGGTGTTTCATGGATGAGCCGACGAATCTCCCTCACTGTGGTCTGTCACCGCTGCTGCCAACCTCTCGTTCAAGGCCTGGTCTCTCCTCGGTGATATTGCTGTACAGATCCCCCAGCTTCAATGAGAAATCCCCTACACTCTCTCCCCGAGCCTGCCAGTACTGGAACAGACGCATTTGTAGTGAAGCCAGGTTACTGCCGTCTCCAAATGCTTGCAGAAGGGCTCTGATAATTACCCCAGGGCTGTCCTTGATGCCCCTTCCAGAGATTTAAATCCTGGCTTCAGGTGCACCATGATCAGAGCGCAAGCTGTTGTCTTGGGCAGGCGGTTGTAGACCAGATGATACCGCATGTCGACCTCCCACTCTGCAACCTCAGGGTCGCCAGACTTCTCTGGCCGTCCACGCAAACGCTCAAAGGGACGAGCCTGAGAAATGATCAGCTAAGCATCGACTGCAACCGTTACAACTCCCCGACACGGATGTTTCAGCTGGGATAGCAACCACATAGTCCTGCATCCTGCTTGCTTCCTGCCTTGCTAACCCAGCTTCGAGCTGAGCAAGGGCAGTCTTCTCCTGCTCTGCCTTAAGCAATGCTTGCATTGCTTCCATTTGGACACTGATGTCATCTAATGTTGCCATAGTGATTTACAGACAACTGAACCAAACAACTATCAATTCAATTGGGGGGGGGGGGCAACAATGCATATACACACACCACAACTTTAAGATATAAATAGCTAACACATAGTAACTCATGAAACGTGACTGTTCACTGGCAGTTTATTCGAGTATTTCCCGATCATCAGCCAATGAATCTGTCGCGATCATCAGGATCCATTTGGATGACGACCACAAATATTATTATAACAATTTCATATCACAATAATATCGTATTAACCAAACTTATATGCTGAACTATCAACAGAACACTACATATAATCCACAGTTATTTAACTTATGACTACACTCGCAAACAGCTCTGGTGAATAGCATCAAATAATAGTTTCACACCGTAACGACATCTGCAAACTAGTTCTGTTGAATAACAGTAAACATTAGTTTCATACTAAAGCCACCAAATCTTCAACTGTGAAGCAGACAAACAAATGTCGTTGGTAACAAGTACAGAACTGGTGCAGTCACGTGACCTCAAATATTATGTTGTTTATTATTCAAGCCGGGCTTACATACCATCAACTTTCAAACAAACATAACACATACAATCCTAATTCTATTCCATTCCCATCGGTACAACTTTAACAGGGAGATAATCATCACAATGTTTGTGATACGTACCCCCAGACAGTTGCCAAGACAATCCTGTTGAAGCTGTTCCTGTCGTGCACCGGTCAGTCGTGCACCGGTCAGTCTTGCACCGGTCAGTTGTGCACCGGTCAGTTGTGCACCGGTCAGTCGTGCACCGGTCAGTCTTGCACCGGTCAGTTGTGCACCGGTCAGTTGTGCACCGGTCAGTCGTGCACCGGTCAGTTGTGCACCGGTCAGTTGTGCACCGGTCAGTTGTACACCACCAACGTGTACTTTAACTGTAGCAACAGTAGGAACACGTCTAGCCACCACCGGTTACAACAATTGCCTAACATTATCCATGTCTCGGGCGTCCACCGGACTATAATGGTCTTAACTGATACAATTATATAAATTAATTTATATACAACAACCGCGATGAATATACGTCACAACCCCGGTGCACTTTGCCCCACATTGAAACTGTCATTGGACTTACAAAAATAACGTGTGCCATATTTTCGCCCGCTTGAATCAATAACCCCTGCTATAACAATATAATGTGTGTGTGTGTGTGTGTGTGTGTGTGCGTGCGTGCGTGCGTGCGTGCGTGCGTTGCGTGCGTGCGTGCGTGCGTGCGTGCGTGCGTGCGTGCGTGCGTGCGTGCGTGCGTGCGTGCGTGCGTGTGTGTGACATTTCAATAGTTTTGTTATAATATAATAATATGGCCTCCAAAAAAATTTTATTGGTGTAATTTACTTGGCGTCCTGCATCTCCGCAAATCGAACGTATCCAAATTGGCTTAGTATCATGTTGCACCGGTTTATCGAGAGATAACGGCACTAGTAATTAGATCTGCAGATCTGCTGAATTAGGGGGTGAGGTGCGTTTTGCCCGGGGTTGCGCTTTTCCCCACACTACTGCTAACGCTTCTTCATGCCATCGAAATCTTATATGGCTTAACATCAGATTTGTTCTGCCTTTATGTACCGTGTCATTAGCATAGCGAAACTACCGCAAATAGATCGTAGAGCTGTACCGAGTCGGTTGAGTTGGAAGCCGCTTTGTTTGGTATAGTGTTGCCAAAAGAGCGGCGCTATATAAAAAACCTGTATGGTACCTAATAGTCAGGCGTTGTTCACACAATGGCCGTGTTTATGCCGTCGCCTCCTCACAAACAGATTGTTATCTTTGGGCGCTAATCAACACCGTATAAGACATTTGACATACACTGCGGAGTGTTCAGTGGAGTTGTGGACGTGGTGTATTAAGTTTACATCGACTTGTTTCATTGAAGAACCCAAGAAGATATTCAGACGGTATGTAGTTACATGAATTGTAAGCACTTTGCCGCCGAATAGTATTGGTATATTACAAGTGTCTACTTTTCTATCGCTAAATACACACACGTAACCGAAATATGTGTGACTAGACAAAATTAATAAGAATTAAGAATAAGAGTGTTTTAGATATATTGTTGTTTCATCGGCAGAAGAAAGGTTTCGTTTGGGAACAGTTTAGGGGCGAGTGTGGTTTGGCTTAGTCAAATGAGGTGTGTCGTGTTTTAATTCCGTACATACAAGAAGTATACAAGAAGTCGTTGTCTTTTGTAAGGTCCTCTCGCGTCCTCAAGTATGCAGTTTGATCACCATTTCCAAGAGTTGTTAAACCATTGGCTTATTACGAGTTCCCACCTTTCTACATGGCTTCTGGCCGAGAATCACTTGACTGGTAACGTTGTCACACTTGGCCCAATCATAAATCTTAACGGAGATTTGAATAAAGCTTGTTTTAAACATCCCATACCATAGTTAAAATAAGTGTACAATAATTATGTGCCATCTAAAGCAGTCATAAATGCTGTGTTGTTTGCAAATCTTGTAAAGAGCGTAGTATCACAAATAGTTAAATAATTGTACTTGTACTCCCCCCCAAAAAAAACCAGTTGAACCTAACTATGACTACATTTGAACGCGCTCAATAATATCAATAATACCAATGTATCGGCAATGTACTCTTTAGATCTTTTTCTCGAACTTCGCAGTCGATTTGACATAGTGCTACGTATGGTCCCATAAGTTTTCTATCAGTTGATCAGTTGACTACAAACGTTTCAAGCGACTGGTCTATTACCACTTGATTCCAGTCTGCAGCTGCCGCGTGAGCAACTCGGATTTCGACCAAAACGAAGCACTGTCGATTAAGTTGTCAAACTGATAGGAGACAGCATTTGTAGCCGGAATAAAATGTGCAGCAGTTTTCGTTAAATACAGAGGAGACCAACTAAAATGATTCCAGAACTGAGAGACCTTAGTTATGAAGAATGCCCAAGAGAATGTGATGTAACAACCGTAGAGACAAGGAGGTTAAAAGGAGGTCAAATTGAAGATATTGAATGGGTATGAAAATATTGATATTATTTTTTGCTCACTCAAGAAAGTCAATAGAATTAGAGGGTATGAGGTAACATTACTAAAAGATCAGTGTAGATTGGATATTAGGACGTACTCGTTCTCACAGAGGACAATGAATGAATGGAACAAATGATCTACAGATTGTGTAAATATTTTAAAAACAAGGTTGACACATATCTCAGGAGGGCTGGTTACATATAGATGGGAAAATGGCGTGACGGAGTGTGCCTTGAGTAGCCTCCGGATCGTACCAACCTAATATTGTCGTGCATAGATATTCAATATATCCACCTCTGTCTGTAGCCAGGTACTCATTTATACAGCTTAGTGAACTGAGGCAACGTGGGATGAACGAATCTACCAAAGCCGGGTTCTCTTGATTAAGAGCCGACGTTCTGACCGCTCCGCTACCGCGCCCCGCGGCGGAAGGATATTTGGGATTTACCATTACACAATTCCAATATTTATAAACATTTACGGGTATCACACATACAGACATTTTTGCAAGAGCTAGATATGTATAATTTTTAATAAACTCGATGAGCATGTCAATGTGATGATTACAGCGGCAGGTAAAACGTATTAGAATCTTTGATGGTCAAGTTTTCTTATGATCATACAAAGCGTTAACATGACCACCTATGGGAAAGTCAACTGTAGGCTGAACCTTATTATCAGATCTACGCGGGATCTAACCAAGGCATAGGCCATATCATAGTCTCGAATACGTGACTCTCGCTCGGCTTCTTAAATTCACCGAGAAGATAGTCTAGATGCAGAGGCGTGGTCTCTTTACCCACTGTCACCACTCTCTCTCTCTCTCTCTCTCTCTCTCTCTCTCTCTCTCTCTCTCTCTCTCTCTCTCTCTCTCTCTCTCTCTCTCTCTCTCTCTCTCTCTCTCTCTCTCTCTCTCTCTCTCTCTCTCTCTCTCTCTCTCTCTCTCTCTCTCTCTCTCTCTCTCTCTCTCTCTCTCTCTCTCTCTCTCTCTCTCTCTCTCTCTCTCTCTCTCTCTCTCTCTCTCTCTCTCTCTCTCTCTCTCTCTCTCTCTCTCTCTCTCTCTCTCTCTCTCTCTCTCTCTCTCTCTCTCTCTCTCTCTCTCTCTCTCTCTCTCTCTCTCTCTCTCTCTCTCTCTCTCTCTCTCTCTCTCTCTCTCTCTCTCTCTCTCTCTCTCTCTCTCTCTCTCTCTCTCTCTCTCTCTCTCTCTCTCTCTCTCTCTCTCTCTCTCTCTCTCTCTCTCTCTCTCTCTCTCTCTCTCTCTCTCTCTCTCTCTCTCTATATATATATATATATATATATATGTATATATATGTATATATATGTATATATATGTATATATATGTATATATATGTATATATATGTATATATATATATTTATACATGTATATATATATATATATATATATATGTATATATATGTATATATATGTATATATATGTATATATATATATTTATACATGTATATATATATATATATATATATATATGTATATATATGTATATATATGTATATATATGTATATATATATATTTATACATGTATATATATATATATATATATATATATATATATATGTATATATGTATATATATATATATGTATACATGTATATATATATATATATATATATATATATATATATATATATATGTATATATATATATGTATATATATATATATATATATTTATATATATGTATATATATGTATATATATATATATATATATATATATATATATATACATATATCACTATAGACGATAATTGGGGCATTGTTGATAGAGATACGTTCTTATATTGCGAGGCATCCAGTCCTTAGGACTGTTCAAAGCGCTTTACAATTCACCCCCTGGCAGACATGTTCATTCTATTGCCAACTCGACTTTTTATGACATGAACTGTGGCAACGTGGGGTGAACGTAATTGCCAACGTTTCGTAACGGCAGCAGGAGGATTCGAACTGGGGCTCTCTTAATTTAGAGTCCGATCTTCTAACAACTACGCCACTGCGCCCCACGTTTGAATGATAGCGTGATCTTGATACGACCGGCGGGCAGACTGACGCATGAATGGATAAATGAATGAATGAATTAATGAGTGATAAGGAGTCGTGGAGACATCAGTGAAACGAGATCAGTGACGAAGGAGAGAGAAACAAATCGACGACCGATATCGGTGCCAGCCTCACCCGGGCTTCAGGGGTAAAGAGGAGAGCAACAAACAAGACAAGACAGAACGCTAATACTTACCGAATATTGGTGCCAGCCTCACCCGGGCTTCATTGATAAAGAGGAGAGCAACAAACAAGACAAGACAGAACGCTAATACTTACCGAATATAGGCGCCAGCCTCACCCGGGCTTCAGGGATAAAGAGGAGAGCAACAAACAAGACAAGACAGAACGCTAATACTTACCGAATATAGGCGCCAGCCTCACCCGGGCTTCAGGGATAAAGAGGAGAGCAACAAACAAGACAAGACAGAACGCTAATACTTACCGAATATTGGTGCCAGCCTCACCCGGGCTTCATTGATAAAGAGGAGAGCAACAAACAAGACAAGACAGAACGCTAATACTTACCGAATATAGGTGCCAGCCTCACCCGGGCTTCAGGGATAAAGAGGAGAGCAACAAACAAGACAAAACAGAACGCTAATACTTACCGAATATAGGCGCCAGCCTCACCCGGGCTTCAGGGATAAAGAGGAGAGCAACAAACAAGACAAGACAGAACGCTAATACTTACCGAATATTGGTGCCAGCCTCACCCGGGCTTCAGGGATAAAGAGGAGAGCAACAAACAAGACAAGACAGAACGCTAATACTTACCGAATATTGGTGCCAGCCTCACCCGGGCTTCAGGGATAAAGAGGAGAGCAACAAACAAGACAAGACAGAACGCTAATACTTACCGAATATAGGTGCCAGCCTCACCCGGGCTTCAGGGATAAAGAGGAGAGCAACAAACAAGACAAGACAGAACGCTAATACTTACCGAATATAGGCGCCAGCCTCACCCGGGCTTCAGGGATAAAGAGGAGAGCAACAAAGAAGACAAGACAGAACGCTAATACTTACCGAATATTGGTGTCAGCCTCACCCGGGCTTCAGGGATAAAGAGGAGATCAACAAACAAGACAAGACAGAACGCTAATACTTACCGAATATTGGTGCCAGCCTCACCCGGGCTTCAGGGATAAAGAGGAGAGCAACAAACAAGACAAGACAGAACGCTAATACTTACCGAATATAGGTGCCAGCCTCACCCGGGCTTCAGGGATAAAGAGGAGAGCAACAAACAAGACAAAACAGAACGCTAATACTTACCGAATATTGGTGCCAGCCTCACCCGGGCTTCAGGGATAAAGAGGAGAGCAACAAACAAGACAAAACAGAACGCTAATACTTACCGAATATTGGTGCCAGCCTCACCCGGGCTTCAGGGATAAAGAGGAGAGCAACAAACAAGACAAGACAGAACGCTAATACTTACCGAATATTGGTGCCAGCCTCACCCGGGCTTCAGGGATAAAGAGGAGAGCAACAAACAAGACAAGACAGAACGCTAATACTTACCGAATATCGGTGCCAGCCTCACCCGGGCTTCAGGGATAAAGAGGAGAGCAACAAACAAGACAAGACAGAACGCTAATACTTACCGAATATTGGTGCCAGCCTCACCCGGGCTTCAGGGATAAAGAGGAGAGCAACAAACAAGACAAGACAGAACGCTAATACTTACCGAATATTGGTGCCAGCCTCACCCGGGCTTCAGGGATAAAGAGGAGAGCAACAAACAAGACAAGACAGAACGCTAATACTTACCGAATATAGGTGCCAGCCTCACCCGGGCTTCAGGGATAAAGAGGAGAGCAACAAACAAGACAAAACAGAACGCTAATACTTACCGAATATAGGTGGTCAGAGCTCGTGGCTCGTTATGGAAGTGGCCATAAATTATTGCGTGGATCTGGTTGAAACGTGTTTGGGGACGGCAACATGTTTAACTTTTCGGAGACGGCCTTCTTAGAAGTGTTCTTAAATGTAGTGTTCCGTGTAAATGGGCTATGTAGTATTTAAATCGTTTTGCCGTGTGTTTAATATGTAATTACAACTGGCAAAACCAATGACCTGGAGTCTAGCGTGTGGCTCAATTATCGGGTCTGTGATATATCTCATTGGAACGACAATCATATAACAGTTGCCGTCATTGTGGTGTCTCAGGACAATATACAAAGAGACGATGACTATCATATTTAATAACACGTTTATTTTTGCACTGAACCACACCTGCGATTAGACTGCATGACTAAGTTACTGCAGTTACAATAACTTGATGTGGCATTAATAAATGATATCGATAACTGACATTTAACAGGATCGGCTGTGTGTGTGGCCTCGGTAGAAGTACACTGAATGCATGTTTAGATTTATGTATATGTGTAGTCGTTATCATGCAACAATTAAACAACAAAGAAACTATTAACTGCAATTCGGTGTAGCGAGTCGTAACCTGTCTCACACGCGGACACAGAACCAGCGAGTCGCTTCGATGCAACGAATGTCGTCACACTTATGAAAATATACCATCGTATTCCGAGGTAAATACCATGATGTTTTGAAACAGGTAAACCATGGTATATCATACATTTACCATACACAATATATGAAAAAACATGGTCTACCACAGTTGATCATGTAATGTCATGGCATACCATGGTTTACCATGTAATACCATATAATATATATAATCCGACTTCGGCATAACCAGTTATACCGCTGGTTGCTCGGTCGCGCCAAGACACAACAGTCTCTGCTAGACAGGGGCGCCGCGTGTAGCTGCTGCTGCGGGCACAGTTGAGTAGTGAGGGGCCATAATACAAGTGAGTCACAGCTGGGAAGACAGGCAGCGGTCCCGCGGCGATCACTACCCGTGGAAAGGAGTGGCTATAGGGAGAGTTGCCGGGATTGGGACTCCTAACGATAAACTTGAATATAGACGCGCAAACAAATGTGATTGATGTAAACAATATACTAACATAGAGTTTATATTTTATTTTCAACAACAAGCTATTAAACACAAGAAAATCATTGATGAATTTAGAAAAAAAAATTTGTCGTCGCACTATGCCTGCATAGAGCCAACTGCAATTTGTATCATCCTTCAGAGGCCACCGAAACATGTTCTGTTCCACAATTTACACGCACTGCACCGCCACAGTATCTTTCGTCACATCCATGACTCGTCGCATTATGCCTGGGAAGGTTTTACCATCATACAAAATGGTGCACCATTGACCAGTTTTGCAGCCTTCGATGTCACTGATGAGCTGCAATCGAGTAAGTTTGGGTGGATCAGAACTGTTGTGTGCTCTCGATTGAGTTGCAGTGGTCTTATAAGTACTGGGCTCTTGGGTGAGTGTAGGCCTAGCTTTCTCCGGTCCAACTCTGCTTTGTTTAGCTATAGTTTCTATCTTCGATGGGCATAACTCTGGTACAGCTTCCATAGCAACAGCTGTCAGTGCTGGGGCTGCAACAGCTGTGGTCAGAGGTGGCATAGGGTTGTGCTCGTGTGCAGTCACCATGGCAACAGCTGTCAGTGCTAGAGCTGCAACAGTTGGGGTGTCAGAGGTGGCATAGGGTTGTGCTCTTGTGCAGCATCCGTGATTACATTAGTTACCGTAGCAGCAGCGACGTCGGAGTCTTGGACTACGTATATGGTCAATGACTACAGACCTGCCCTCCTGAAGTCACTAACAGCATTCTGGTGACTTGTCACGTTGTCACTGGTTTGCCTACATGTTCTCTCATCCACATCCTCAATGCATCATCGAAGTATTTCCCAAACGGTCCGAAAACGGCCCCATCCCAAGGCTTGAGTTGGTGAGTCGTGTGTGACGGAAGTGAAACATGACCACTCCAGCTTCCTGAGCCATCTCATTTGCAACCAATTTTTTTATGTTGGTCACGTGGCTATCTAGTATGAGAAATATCTCATCCTTCGATCGGCGGTTTACCAAATTATACGAAATGTCACAGCCAAGTAACAAACCCCTCTTTGAACATCCAGCCTTTGCCCCCGGTAGTCCACAATTTGCCAGTTCTATTTCCATCCTCTTGCGTTTATATATGACCATTGGTACTAAATTTATGTAGACCCTAATAAAGTCTTTGGTAGTCCGAAATAATATAAATGTACCTGTGGCCAAACGTGTTCTGTTACAAGTTCCCTCGATTGGACCACCTAGCAACTTCCTTTATTTGCATTATTGGAATTGCTCCCTTGTCTAATATTATTTGCTGGTAATAAATAAACTGTATTGTAATAATTACACACATCTAATGATGCCATGGTGGGTCACTGGTCCAATTGTGGCAACTGCAGTGGTCCAATCGTGGAATTTCATGTGTGAAAAATAGTCCATTATCGTCCAAAGCAGACGACATCCACAAAAATCTTATTATCGCCACATATGTTGGGCTCCTATACTCTTGATGGACACACATTTTTGCCTGCAAGTATGACCAAGGGTTCTAAGTATGACCAAGGGTTCTAAGTATGACCAAGGGTGTTGTTCTGAGAAATGATCATTGCCTGATTATTATGTCGGGGACATAGAAAACCTACTTTCGGTTATACATATTTAAAAAGTACTGCTATTTCATCGAAACTTAATGTGTTATCCGAAATGCAACTGATGAATGACATAATCGATAAAGGATGCCATGGTATAGAGTAATATGGAATATACTGCCCTGGTCCGATCGAGGAAATGGTCCAATCCCGGCAACTCTCCCCTAAGTTTCGCATCACTTTCCTAGGGTTGAACGGGACGTCCAGCCCAGACCTCAACCACCCCTCCCCATGGAATACAATTGTATATTTTCATAAGGGGGCCTCCTGGTAATTACCATAATATGGGCGGAGTTAACTAGTTTTTATGGAGATGCGCATGCGTGGGAGGCACCCTGCGTGACACGGCGACGCTAGCAGTTTACATTGACAGTTACGTTTACTGTAGCAACTGAATAATATATTTATATGAATATAAACGTATTTTAGACAGCGCTTATATTGGCACAACTCACATAACACAATGTAAAAGCTGTGTTATATTACCGGCATTTTAAAAAGGAAACGAAAAATGTGTGACTAATGAGTGAGCAGCTGTAGACCTACAGCAGAGAGATGGTGTTTGTGAACTCCAGGGGCAACATGGACAAACAGAATATGGATATATTATTTAGTTGCGACATACCTTAGTTATGAAGAACGCCTGAAAGAATGTGGTTTAACAACTCTAGAGACAAGGAGGTTAAGAGGAGATCAGATTGAAGTTTTTAAGATATTGAATGGGTATGAAAATATTGATAGAAATGTGATTTTCTCACCAAGAAGGATAGCAGAACTAGAGGACATGAGGTCAAATTAGTAAAGGATCAATGTAGATTGGACATCAGGAAGCACTCGTTCTCACAGAGGACAATAAATGAATGGAACAAATTGTCTACAGATTGTGTAACTGCTAGCAGCGTGCATATGTTTAAAAACAAGGTTGACACATATCTCAGGAGGGCGGGCTATAAGTAGATGAACATTGTTGGACTCTCGATAAGCCAATGGCTTCCTTGTCCACTTGCCATCTGGGCCTTTGGCTTGTATGGCAAATCTTGTTAAATCTAAATCTTGTAAACATAACTGTCAACGTAAACTGTCAACATCGCAGTGTCACGCAGTGTCACGCAGTGTCACGCAGTGTGCTTCCCGCGCACGTGTATCTCCTTTAAAATTAATTAACTCCATCCATATTATAGTAATTAACTCCGTCCATATTTTAGTAATTAACTCCATATTAAGGTAATTACCAGCAGACTGCCAACGAAAAAAATGACGCATACAGGTGACTGAATTACATTGGCTCTATTTTGGGATGAACTATATCACGACGATTTTCCACCCCCACTGGCAAGCATTACAACACGTTACCCAGGTGAACTTTAATTGGCTGTTCGAACAACTTCCGGGGTTAAATGGGGTCTTGTGCGCACTTGGTGTACAGGAATCGTAGTTTCGTTGAAGGACCTCAGAAGATACTCAGACAGTCACGTGACGGTATACAGTCACGTGACTTTTTAGGTACTTCGGCGACTATTATTTGTGAGTTACACTTAGCCGAAATATTTGCGACGAGACAAATAAAAGTGTTCTAGAAATGATATTGTACGCATAACATCCCTTATGAAAATATACCATGGTATTCCATAGAATAAGATGGTATACCATGATATTACATGGTAAACTGTGGTATACCATGGTATATCATGGTATTTACCATGATTTACCATGGTTTACCTGTTTCAAAACACCATGGTATACCATGGCATTTACCATGGTATATTTTCATAAGGGATATAAGCCCTACCCATCAAAATATTGGCGAGCCCGAACACAAGCGGTTCCGACGCCTATGCTACTTTCGTATTATAACATTGTCGTTTTGCTGGGGTCATGAAACCAGGCAGTTGGCGTTTTATTGCAACGATATCAACCTGGTTTGGTTTATATAACATAAAAAGCCTCGCGTGACCACCGCGCTCGCTGCCTGGGACGACGTTGAGTGCAGCGGGGCGTGACGGAGTGCGGTGTGTGAGTAGCCGTCAGCATGGAGTGCAGCGGGGCGGGACGGAGTGCGGTGTGTGAGTAGCCGTCAGCATGGAGTGCAGCGGGGCGTGACGGAGTGCGGTGTGTGAATAGCTAAAACTAAGACTAATATTAATTAAACAATCTTATTTATTTCAAAAACCGAAGTTGGGAGGTACGTGGAAACAGGGGGTACATTTTCCACGGCCATCGAAAATGGACCCCTCCCCTATAAACAAGGTAAGGTCAACATGGGACCAAGGAAGCTGCATATACGGGGGACATTTATTATAGCCAGTGAGTCAATAACAATAAAACATACAACCGAGGTTAGGAGGTACATAAAAGACGGGGGTATATATTCCACGTCCATTGAGAATGGACCCTTCCTATATTTTCGAAATTGCATTTCTACATCCGGGACCCAATTCCACGACTGAATATTTAACTGCTCACGACCGTTTGATCTGAAGTTAATCTACTCACCTAACTTGGCTGTTAGCAACCATTTGAGAAACAACAGACCTGTTCATTCCAACGCTATTTCGGCTTTTACGGGAAGCATTCAGCCACGCTGCAATTACTGCGCGAAAACTATTCGTTCTGACATCCATTTTGTCTGTAGCTAGGTACTCATTCAGGTACTCATTCAGGTACTCATTCAGGTACTCATTCAGGTACTCATTCAGGTACTCATTCAGGTACTCATTCAGGTACTCATTCAGGTACTCATTCAGGTACTCATTCAGGCACTAATTCAGGCACTCATTCAGGTACTCATTCAGGTACTCATTTGCACAGCTGAGTGAACAGTGGCAACGGGGGATGAACGAAATTGTTAAATCTTCGAAACGGCAGCAAGAGGATTCGAACCCGGGTTATCTCGATTGAGAGCCCGACATTATAATCGCTACGCTACCGCGCCCCACGGCGGAAGGATATTTGTGATTGTTTACCGCTACACACGTGGGCGCCGTAATTTGTGTCAATATTGGTCAACACTGATGCATATCTCACATGCATAATTTTTTTTTACAAGAGCTAGATATGTCTAATTTTTACTAAATTCGACCAGCATGTCAATGTGATGATTACAGCGGCAGGTAAAACGTATTAGAATCTTTGATGGTCAAGTTTTTTTTTATCATACAAAACGTTAACATATGGGAAAGTCAACTGTAGGCTGAACCCTATTACCAGATCTATGCGGGATCTAACCCATAGGCCATATCATAGTCTCGAATACGTGACTCTCGCTCGGCTTCTTGAATTCACCGAGAAGAGAGTCTAGATGCAGAGGCGTGGTCTCGTTGTTACCCACTGTCACCACTCCATTTTGTGTGGGCGTTCCCGCGAAGCGCCAGCAGCCAATCAGCTTCATTATCGAGATAATACACTGAACATTTGCTTTGCATGATTTAACTTTTCAGTCGGACAGTTGTGTCAATATAATAAGAGTTTAACGCTAATTAGAACTGCATCATATCAATTCATAAAAGTTTGAACGTGTCATTGATTCAATGGAATAAAAACCTCAATATCACTATAGGCTATAATTGGGACATTGTTGATAGAGATAGTCCTTAGGACTGTTCAAAGCGCTTTGCAATTCACCCCCTGGCAGACATGTTCATTCTAATGCCAACTCGACTTTTTATTACATGAACTGTTGCAACGTGGGGTGAACGTAATTGCCAACGTTTCGTAACAGCAGCAAGAGGATTCGAACTGGGGCTGTCTTCATTTAGAGTCCGATCTTCTAACAACTACGCCACTGCGCCCCATGTTTGAATGATAACGTGATCTTGATACGACCGGGCGGGCTGACTGACGCATGAATGAATGAATGAATTAATGAGTGATAAGGAGTCGTGGAGACATCAGTGAAACGAGATCAGTGACGAAGGAGAGAGAAACAAATCGACGACCGATATCGGTGCCAGCCTCACCCGGGCTTCAGGGGTAAAGAGGAGAGCAACAAACAAGACAAGACAGAACGCTAATACTTACCGAATATAGGTGCCAGCCTCACCCGGGCTTCAGGGGTAAAGAGGAGAGCAACAAACAAGACAAGACAGAACGCTAATACTTACCGAATATCGGTGCCAGCCTCACCCGGGCTTCAGGGATAAAGAGGAGAGCAACAAACAAGACAAGACAGAACGCTAATACTTACCGAATATTGGTGCCAGCCTCACCCGGGCTTCAGGGATAAAGAGGAGAGCAACAAACAAGACAAGACAGAACGCTAATACTTACCGAATATAGGTGCCAGCCTCACCCGGGCTTCAGGGATAAAGAGGAGAGCAACAAACAAGACAAGACAGAACGCTAATACTTACCGAATATAGGCGCCAGCCTCACCCGGGCTTCAGGGATAAAGAGGAGAGCAACAAACAAGACAAGACAGAACGCTAATACTTACCGAATATAGGCGCCAGCCTCACCCAGGCTTCAGGGGTAAAGAGGAGAGCAACAAACAAGACAAGACAGAACGCTAATACTTACCGAATATAGGCGCCAGCCTCACCCAGGCTTCAGGGATAAAGAGGAGAGCAACAAACAAGACAAGACAGAACGCTAATACTTACCGAATATTGGTGCCAGCCTCATCCGGGCTTCAGGGATAAAGAGGAGAGCAACAAACAAGACAAGACAGAACGCTAATACTTACCGAATATAGGTGCCAGCCTCACCCGGGCTTCGGGGATAAAGAGGAGAGCAACAAACAAGACAAGACAGAACGCTAATACTTACCGAATATAGGTGCCAGCCTCATCCGGGCTTCAGGGGTAAAGAGGACAGCAACAAACAAGACAAGACAGAACGCTAATACTTACTGAATATAGGTGCCAGCCTCACCCAGGCTTCAGGGGTAAAGAGGAGAGCAACAAACAAGACAAGACAGAACGCTAATACTTACCGAATATTGGTGCCAGCCTCATCCGGGCTTCAGGGGTAAAGAGGAGAGCAACAAACAAGACAAGACAGAACGTTAATACTGACTGAATATAGGTGCCAGCCTCACACAGGCTTCAGGGGTAAAGAGGAGAGCAACAAACAAGACAAGACAGAACGCTAATACTTACCGAATATTGGTGCCAGCCTCATCCGGGCTTCAGGGATAAAGAGGAGAGCAACAAACAAGACAAGACAGAACGCTAATACTTACCGAATATAGGCGCCAGCCTCACCCAGGCTTCAGGGATAAAGAGGAGGGCAACAAACAAGACAAGACAGAACGCTAATACTTACCGAATATTGGTGCCAGCCTCACCCAGGCTTCAGGGATAAAGAGGAGAGCAACAAACAAGACAAGACAGAACGCTAATACTTACCGAATATAGGTGCCAGCCTCATCCGGGCTTCAGGGGTAAAGAGGAGAGCAACAAACAAGACAAGACAGAACGCTAACACTTACCGAATATCGGTGCCAGCCTCACCCGGGCTTCAGGGATAAAGAGGAGAGCAACAAACAAGACAAGACAGAACGCTAATACTTACCGAATATCGGTGCCAGCCTCACCCGGGCTTCAGGGATAAAGAGGAGAGCAACAAACAAGACAAGACAGAACGCTAATACTTACCGAATATCGGTGCCAGCCTCACCCGGGCTTCAGGGATAAAGAGGAGAGCAACAAACAAGACAAGACAGAACGCTAATACTTACCGAATATTGGTGCCAGCCTCACCCGGGCTTCAGGGATAAAGAGGAGAGCAACAAACAAGACAAGACAGAACGCTAATACTTACCGAATATCGGTGCCAGCCTCACCCGGGCTTCAGGGATAAAGAGGAGAGCAACAAACAAGACAAGACAGAACGCTAATACTTACCGAATATAGGTGGTCAGAGCGCGTGGCTCGTTATGGAAGTGGCCATACATTATTGCGTGGATCTGGTTGAAACGTGTTTGGGGACGGCAACATATTTAACCTTTCGGAGACACACAAAGATATTTAGCCACAGCCGGGATATACTTATACGTGCACATGGTTATAGATCAATGCCCCCCCCCCCGATGACGTTAATTGCTAATTGCTTTCTAAGAGTGTTCTTAAATGTAGTGTTCCATGTAAATGGGCTATGTAGTACACGAATCGTTTTGCCGAGTGTTTGTTATGTAATTACAACTGGCAAGACAACGACAAGATTCAAGTGTATGGCTCAATTATCGAGCCTGTGATCTATCTCCTGCTTGGAACGACAATCGCAATACAGTTGCAGTCATTGCGGTGTCTCTGGACAATATACAAAGAGACGATGACTATCACATTTAATAATGCGTTTATTTTGCACTGAACCACACATGCGATTACACTGCATGACTAAGTTACTGGAGTTACAATAACTTGATGTGGCATTAATAATGGCCTCGGTAGAATTACAAAGTATGCATGTTTAGACTTATGTATATGTGTAGCCGTTGCCAGGCAATAATAAAACAACAAAGAAGCTATTAACTGCAATTCGGTGTAGCAAGTCTTGACCTGCCTAACACGCAGTCGAAACACCAGTGAGTCATGGTATACCATGGTATACTATACCATTTGTATACCATGGTATTTCGTTATATTGCATGGTACTACATGGTAGACCATGGTATACCATGACATTACATGATTAAATGTGGAAGATATGATATATTGTGTGTGGTAAATGTATGATATACCGTGGTTTACCTATTTCAAAACACCATGGTATATCGCCGTGGTTTCCCTGTTTCAAAACATCATGGTATTTGCCACGGAACAAAAGTAAAACACACCGTGAGACAGGAATATCGCTTATGAAAATATACCATGATATACCATGGAATTACATGGTATACCATGGTATACCATGGTATTTCGTTATATTACATGGTAAATTATATGGTAAACTGTGAGAGACCATGTTTTTATATACTGTGTATGGTAAATGTATGGTATACTATGGTTTACCTGTTTCAAAACACCACGGTATTTTACCATGGTTTCCCTGTTTCAAAACACCACGGTATTTTACCATGGTTTCCCTGTTTCAAAACAACACGGTATTTTACCATGGTTTCCCTGTTTTAAAACAACATGGTATTTACCATGAAATACAAAGGTATATTTTATACAGGAGCCTCCTGGTAATTACCATAATGTGGGCGGAGTTAACTAGTTTTAATGGAGATGCGCATTCGTGGGAGACACACTGCGTGACACTGCGACGCTAGCAACTTACATATTGCCAGTTACGTTTACTGTCGAGGGTAAATATATATATATATATATATATATATATATATATATATATATATATATATATATGAATATAAGCATATTTGCACACACACTCACACACACACACGCACACGCACACGCACACGCACACGCACACGCACACGCACACGCACACGCACACGCACACGCACACGCACACGCACACGCACACGCACACGCACACGCACACGCACACGCACACGAACACGAACACGCACACATATATATGTAATATGTGTTAGTGAGGATTACGCATTACGTATGTGTTGTTATGTTGTAGACACACGGCAACGTGTAGATGTGTTTAAACGCACATTTCTTTAAATTATGACTACTTGGCCTACTTATTTTCATCTAAGGCGGAAGCGACTAACGTAGTTACATATACACACGTTTTAACTAAATAATACAAGCATTTCAGAACCATAGTAAAAATGCAACTACTATAAATATGCATTGTTCGAGACGATTTTGATATCGCGCACTTCCGTACATTGTGTTGGAGTCACTCGAAGCTGGCCAGTCGATTGCAGTGTGGGCAGTTTTAGCACCTCGGTGTCGTTTGAGAATAAGGGATCGTAGCATAAGTTCTCAAAGTCCAATAAACGTATAGCACAACGTATTGGTGGCTTGGTCGTCCCATGTTGTGTGGGACAAATGAATCTGAGCACCAGTGGCGCCACCTAAAGAGTGCAATAGATATTACTTTACATTGACGATACTGCGTTTGTCAGGTAGAGCGGTGGTACTGGTCTAGATAGCAAACGTCAGTTGAATCTGTTCGATAACATTGTCTAACCTAAGTTGTTATATAATTCCACTTTAAATAATTACAAACAGTTCATGAGCCTATTTGCTCATTTACATCGCAATATGCCTAAGGCCAAACTGAAGGTATTGGGCGATAACGGTTGGCGTACAAGTGAACAGCACAAATTCGAGTTGCATAAGATTGGTGTGGGAGTGTTCTAAGTATTACCGTAAGACAAAATGACTTAGGAGTAACAACTAATGAAGACTTGAAAGTTTCAGAACAGTGTGGTATTGCACCTTCAAATAGTAATCAAATTATTGGGTTCATTAGGAGAAATATAACATACAAGATACAAAAAAGAGCTAATTACACCTCCATATAAAGCAACAGTTAGGCCTAAGCCTCATTCAGAATACCTTGTCCGTGCTTTGAGACCATATCGTAAGAAGGATATAGACAGAGTAGGGTGGGGCAAAGCGCACCCCACCCCTCTATTTCGACATATCCAACTATTAGTGCCGTTATCTCAAATAAGTCGATGCAACATGATGCCATACCAACATGATGCCATACCAACATGATGCCATACCAACATGATGCCATACCAGCACGTGTAGTAAGGTACATCAATCTGATTTTTAGTCATATTATTATAACAAGTTCAACAGCTTTAGCCGATCCCAAAGCTTAAATTTAACTTATAAAAATTAACATTTAACTCTCCCTGATCTTATCTGCGAGTTAACTCGTCATACAGTTTGCTGTTAGTGTCGTGCTGGGTCGAGTGTGTGTTCAACGCCATCACATCTGGTGCATCATATAAACCCTTTCTAGGGTAAACGTCATTGTCCAGTCTTCACATTCATACTGCAGCAGACTCAATTGTTGATATGAAAAGACGGATACCTACTCCCAAGACTCTTCATCGACGTCATAGGTATTACTCTAGATTATTAAACTTAATGTATCAGGTATTGTGATTATAATCATTAGTTGGTGATGATGGGGAGGTCTTTTTGTCATATTTACCTTGTTCTTCCCACGCGAACGCAACCAATTCTAGCATATGGTATCAAAATGGTGTCGTTAATATAGGTATGCAATTAAGCGGGAACTTATATGCGGGCACAATAATGTCGTTCTCTCCGCATAAACATGAAGCACCAATACAGAATAATTGCCTAACCAAATCGTTTCTTTAAATAATTGGGTACCATATGTTCAATCATTTAGCATCTGGCATATAGGCGTGCTTGTCTATTGGATGAGACACTACGCTGAACGTTCTTACAACCTGCTTGTCTATTGGACGAGACACTACGCTGAAAGTTCTTACAACCTGCTTGTCTATTGGATGAGACACTACGCTGAAAGTTCTTACAACCTGCTTGTCTATTGGATGAGACACTACGCTGAACGTTCTTACAACCTGCTTGTCTATTGGATGAGACACTACGCTGAAAGTTCTTACAACCTGGCATATAGGCGTGTTTGTCTATTGGATGAGACACTACGCTGAACGTTCTTACAACCTGCTGTCTATGCCATTGAACGTAAAACATGCAACGCAAAACCAAGAGCCACAGCAGAAACTTCCATTTCGCCGCTCAAAGTACATCGACTGATTGGCTAACCAGAAAATATAACGACAAACCATGTTGCTTTTATTAATTACTATATTTGTATCATTTCTAGATTTGACAAAAACAACAACGGTTATTTTTGCATCAGTGAAGCTTAGTTGTGTATGTCGTTCCTGAATACCAAACATAAATGGTTCAATTAACATTTTAGAATGATTGGCTTTGAGTTAAAAGTCGAATCGGTTCAACTAACGCAGAGTGTCCACGTTGCCGATGGTGTGAACAACGACTGTTGACGTCTGTAAATGACTGATTTCGTCGGCAGCATTACAATACATCGGACAGACGTTGGCGAGGACAGTCAGAGCCACGACGGCGACGATGGCTGTGGAGTGAGAGCCATCAGGCTAGAGAGAGAACGTGCAACTTGAAAGAAAGCTGAACGTCTAAGAAAATGACCCGATTTGGGTTCTACGCCAGCTGCGTGTTGGTCGCGTCGCTGCTGGTTGGTCCTCGAGTGTGCAGTGCCGAGCAAAGTAAGTCACATATCTACATATAATATTATATATATATATATATATATATATATATATATATATATATATATATATATATATATATATATATATATATATATATATATATATATATATATATATATATATATATATATATATAACAACAACGTTTACACGAAACATTGCACTAATTTCATTAATATGCCTGCGCTTATGCCGGTACTTTATATATATATATATATATATATATAATATATATATATATATATATATATATATATATATATATATATATATATATATATATATATATATATATATATATATATATATATATATATATATATATATATATATGTACATATATATATATATATATATATATATATATATATATATATATATATATATATATATATATATATATATATATATATATATATATATATATATATATATACATATATACATATATATATACATATATATATATATATATATATATATATATATATATGTATATATGTATATATATATATATATATATATAAAGTACCGGCATAAGCGCAGGCATATTAATGAAATTAGTGCAATGTTTCGTTTAAACGTTGTGCTGCAGAACAGGATCTGTTTTGTAGACGAATCGCTGCCAGCAAATTGTGCACAGATCCAACATGGCGGCGCCGTCACAGACGGCGTCTACACCATCTACCCGAGCGGACGGCCACTGCAAGTCTACTGCGACCTCACGACAGACCGTGGTGGATGGACGGTGAGAATATATCTATATTAATAACGTAATAATAACACGTAATAATACGTACGTACATACGTACGTGATTACGTACGTGATTACGTGCGGGTGTTTTATGTATGTGTTGGCGTGCACGTCTTTAATTCCCACACCCGCCTCGAATATAAACTATTGATACCCGCGTTCGCTTTGCCCCAGCAACAACCTACCCGCACCCCACAAACTAGCGGGTAAACTGGGTGGGCGGGTTACCAACTTTCCAGCAGCCCTCAAAGGGCATGGGATCTTTCATTTTCCACATCAAGAATACACATGTTAATGAGTCAAATGTCACAAACAATTCTACTACATTCCATAAAAAAGTTGCTACAAAGAGTGTGACTTGCAGTAATATTAAATTTGACTTAAATGATATGGGTTTCATGTATATTGATGGGTTGGAGGTTGGAAATGCCTAACGGATATTTGTACACATAACACCTGCTAATATACATGAATCGCAATCACTAAGCAAATTTCACATGAATAAATGTCCAACAGCCGTTGGAAATATCGGATATTTTTCCAAAGATTGGCTTATTTCAAGACATCAATGGTATGATTGGTGACGTGTCGTTTATTTTTTCCCTAGACGTTTCTCGCTACTGATAGTATCACATTAAATTGAGTTTACAAAGAATTACAAAACAAGACTGTCACAAAGTGGTTTGGGAGAATTCTTCTGGGTTTATCTTTTGCCCCCTTGCTGACTCTTGAAATTAAGAGTAAACCACTGGCGTTATATTCTTGATTTTAGTTACTCCTGGTTAGTTTTTATATTTTTTGCATAGCCCCAAAACCATGACTTTTGTTTCGCTTTAATTACTGTGTTTCGTTGCGCCACTGAGCTCAGGTTCCTGAGAAAATAGGCGTTACAGAAGTTCATTTTTATTAGTATTCGAATAATAAGTCTGTTACTTGTGTATGAATCAATTGTGTATGACATACGGAAATGTAATTGCATAGGAAACAACGTCCGCCTAATCGTTTCTAACAATGTATTACGATATGATAATTATAGTATATGCCTCCTTCATCCACAGTCCTTTCGTCAAGTGACAAGAACCTACATTATTTTTTAGTCATTTCAATCATAATTTATTGTAGCCATCTGATAAATAAAGCGGATTCGCTTTGTGAGCTCACCATAGAACTTTGTGAGCTCACCATAGAACTTTGTGAGCTCACCATAGAACTTTCGTGTGTTTCTCGCCTGGACTTTGACCGGTGGCAACAGGTCTTCCAGCGACGACTTGACGGTTCCGTTGATTTCTACCGTGACTGGGTCGACTACAAGAACGGCTTTGGTTCGACGAGTGGCGAGTTTTGGTTGGGAAATGAAAACATTCACTCGCTGACTAACAATGGCAACCACATTCTTCGGATTGACATGGAAACGTTCGATAGAGAGACGAAATTCGCCGAATACGTTGGCTTCTCGATAGACGCTGAATCCACGAACTATGCTTTGCGATTGGTGGCATACCTCGTGTCAAGCACTGCGGGTGAGTGGTGTACTCGCTTTTAAGATATCAGAATATGTGTTGTACAGATTTATTCGGGTAAATAGGAGGATTATTGCATATCGTCCTTAGCTCCTTAGCGCCACACCATCACTGTTGACAAATTGGAACTGAATCTGGATTAAGAATTTTTCTAACACTTTGGTATTGGTGCGCTCTGAGCTCGGGTTTCTGAGAATGTTGGCGCTATAGACGTCTTCTTTATTGTTTTGTATTGTATATAGGAAGAAAGGCCTAATTACACACATATTATGTGTGTAATTAGGTCTTTCTCCCTATATAATTCTAAATGAAGAGATTTATGTCACCATCGACGAGCACACTATTGCAATTAGGGGTGATTTTAAGGGTGTTTACCTGCTTGACTCGTCCGAGGAAAATTGCTATAAAATAAATGCAGGTCGTGTGAGCGAGACGCGCTCCGATGACGTTGACAAAGAGTAAGAGTTAAGTTAGAGTTGAAGCATTCGGTTAGCCAAAGTAAACGTGTGCGTGTGGTAAACCTTCGAAAGTTAGTCATGAAAAGTAAACCAGAGAGGACTCTCTGATAGTGAAGTTCGGAGGAACCGTGAAGATTCGCTCAAAGTGTCATGCGAACGTGAAATAAATAAAGTCGACGTGAGTAAACACACCGATGTTGTGAATCAGAGAGTGGAAACAACGTGAAGGTCCTTCCTCGATGTAACGAAGTTTACGGGACGATGAAAGATTGTGCGTGAGAGCGCACAAGTCTCCTGCATTCAGAGATAACACACTGATCAGCGAGACGTGAATAGACGTGCCGGGCCGAGGGCTTCCATTAGCCGTGCCACACTGTGGACGACGAACTCACATATGTGAACATTAGTAGACATTGGTGGAATAGAGCAGGATATCGTTCACGGACTTAACAGGATCGATTGAGTACATTTTGTTTACACTCGATTAGTTTGCTGTATACTGATGTGTTATTACTTTTATCTCCTGGTAATCGGGAGTGTGTCGTACAGTGTTATAGCAAACGAGTCGATAGAGTAATTTGAGGGTAGCGATTGGAAAACATATCATTAATAGGGTTTCTACCGGGTGTTCCCCCTGAATTGTTTGGAATAAGAGTTATGTTTTGGGAACATTAAAACTTATCTATATATTTTATACCTGACTTCATTATTGTGATCATTACAGCCAACGTCATTTCACGAGGGTTGAATATCAATTTGCTGCCCGCCCTTAAATTGAGCCACTTTGAACATCGTTTAGATACTTGACATCTGTATAAGCTAGAAATAATATATTAACTAGAGCTACTATATAATCTTATTCTATATGAGAAAAAACAAATTAATGTAGTTTAACAATGTTGGAGACAATGCGATCAAGAGCAGAGTCAAATTGAATTGCTCAACGGGACACGAAGTAGCATTATTAAAGTACCACTATATATTGAATATGAAAAGCACTATTTTTCACATAGGACAAGAAATAATGAAACATAATATCTACCGATTGTGTAAATGCTGGACTAACACAGATGGACACATGTTTGACTTTCCATAAGACTGCGGCTTGTCTGTCCACTCGCCATACATATATGGAGAGTGTTGTCTGTCCACTTGTCTTGTCTGTCTTGTCTGTCCACTCGCCATAAATATATGGAGAGTGTTGTCTGTCCACTTGTCTTGTCTGTCTTGTCTGTCCACTCGCCATACATATATGGAGAGTGTTGTCTGTCCACTTGTCTTGTCTGTCTTGTCTGTCCACTCGCCATACATATATGGAGAGTGTTGTCTGTCCACTTGTCTTGTCTGTCTTGTCTGTCCACTCGCCATACATATATGGAGAGTGTTGTCTGTCCACTTGTCTTGTCTGTCTTGTCTGTCCACTCGCCATACATATATGGAGAGTGTTGCTTTGTAAGGCGGTCAGATACGATTCATATTCAGATGTGGACTTTGTTCACACTTTCAGGCGATTCTCTGTCAGACCACAAGGACAGGCCATTCAGTACTAAAGACGCGGATCACGATGCAATTTACGGTTCCTGTTCAATCAAGTATCACGGAGCGTGGTGGTACAGGTCTACTTATCATTCAAACCTGAACGGACAATATTATCAGGAGGGCGAAAGTGTTCAGCACACAAAAGGAGTTGCGTGGAAGTCGTGGAAGGGGTTGGACGTGTCGTACAAGATTGTGACGATGAAAGTGCAACCAGCAGGATTTACACCAGGTGAGACGTTAATGTCGGGAATTCGTCTCGACTACGCACTTATCAACAATATCATAATTCAGCCGTAGTCAAGGTATCGGACATTTTGAATCATTCGTCCGTTCGTTCTTTCACTATATATTCGAATAATTGCCAAATTGTTCTTCTGGATGTTCATTATTAATGAATTAATTATTTTGTTTACCTCTTGTTGCCGAGTTCGTCGTCCATCATGTCCGAGATCAGACATTTGGCCTACCCAGATTGTCTGTTCTATTTCCCTTTCCGATTTCTCAGGTGATTCGTATTCAATTTAAGTTTTCTTATTTCAGCTCAGTTTTACCAAAGAAGATATCAGCACACTTCTAGTTCCAGTTACTAAATTTGGCGGATAACATATGCTGCAATGTATTCGTCAGTAGTTAACAGGTGGAGAAGGATGAGCAAGAGAGGCCCCATATTTCGGAGGTTGCTAAAAATAGACATTGGGAAACCCTGGGTTTCCATCCCTGTGTGAAAGTATCTAGAAGGGACTCCGATATCGGTCACTCACTCGCCGCCTAGCGACTTAAAGAGGAACTACTTTTGTTTGTTCTGCCACCATGTGCAACATTCTTTTCACTTCCATACACTATCATATGATTTACATTGTACATGTTTCCATCGCGTTGATAAGTAGCAAATAGCCGGAATAAATGCACGTTAGTAAAGCGTTTTTTCTCACGTTCTCGTTCCAGGCAACTCATCCACTGGTTGCGACACGGCACTCGGCATAGAACAGGGGACGATCCTTGATGGTCAGTTCAGCGCCTCTTCGGCGACACATGGTAAACAAGCACATCGCGCGAGACTGAACCGTTATCGCTCAGGTGGGTCGGGAAGACGTGCTCTAACTGTTTGCTGACTTATCTTTCAATAGCTAGTGCGATGCAAATTGTCAAAGTCGACCCTGAAAGGAAATAAAAACAACGATTGCTTGACATCATATTATATTACACTTTGTAGTATATTTCCATTTCCACAACACCGAAAAATTCATTAGAATTCCATTGATTAATAATTCCAAATGATACGCTGTTCTACCGGCTTGCCTCGATTATGCATATGTTTCCCGCGCTTGTTGGCAAGCTTCGATGTGACGTCACTGATGACAAGGAAATGCTACGGGACTGGGACTTTCCGTCCATTTACCGTACAGTAGACAGTGATAGCGGTCATTTAGAAGCGGGCGTCGTAATGGTTTATTGTGCGGCATTTGATTATAATGCAAACAGTAGTAAAAATAGAGAAGCATGTAGTTGGTTCCAGTTCAAGAGCCAATGTCAAGAGACGCTAAAAGCCGTTGGTGCCTTCTTCCTGGTGTCTATGCCAGAATAAGTAAAATACCCACATAAGGATATGTAAAAAACCTGTTGTTGACTCGTAGTGCTGGTGATCTCATTCTCTAAACTACCATTGGCGTAAATATCCTAACAAATGGATCTTGCCAATTATTGGAAGAAAGAAAAGGAAACAAAGACAAAACGTGTTCGATTGCTATCCGGACCAGGAAAGGTGCAGCTCTGGGTTATCCTGGTGTTAAAATCTCTTTGAAATAGGATGATGTGGCCACATTATTTCCAGTAGTGGAAGCTATGTTGATGTCACCAATCCGTAGAACACAGATAGCGACACGGGTGTCGATGACCACAGTTCATGTTGGATCGAACCGAGCTGTCAACGAGCTGTCAACTGTCAACTGTCAACACGGGTGTCGATGACCACAGTTCACCTTGGATCGAACCGAGCTGTCAACGAGCTATCAGCTAGTAAGCTGATATCGGCTCACGGTGAATTCGGCCCGGTGAATTCGAACAGCATTCTGTAGAGAGTTCGGCCCGCAACACACGTAACTTCGGCCTCAGACACAACGGGCGTAATGATCTCGGCCCAAACGAATGTGTTGCGAGCATATGAAATTTAATGTGTTACTGTGAATAAACCATACTAGTTATTATCTATCTTATTATCTTCCTGAAGTAGAAAACATGATGTCTACCTTGCAGACCATTGCTGTATTCTTTAAATATTCACCCAAGAGACAACGATGACTAGAGTAATCTACAGAAGAGTTTAACATCAGAAGGAAGCGTGAAGGCTTGAAGAAGTTGATGTGGAAAGGTGAAACTAATGTGTGAAACAAAGTACCCGGCGTGTTCGGCGAGTGGTGTCTTGCGTACGGCGTGCTCGGCGAGTGCTGTCTTGCGTACGGCGTGCTCGGCGAGTGCTGTCTTGCGTACGGCGTGCTCGGCGAGTGCTGTCTTGCGTACGGCGTGCTCGGCGAGTGCTGTCTTGCGTACGGCGTGCTCGGCGAGTGTAGTCTTGCGTACGGCCTGCTCGGCGAGTGCTGTCTTGCGTACGGCCTGCTCGGCGAGTGCTGTCTTGCGTACGGCGTGCTCGGCGAGTGCTGTCTTGCGTACAGCGTGCTCGGCGAGTGCTGTCGGTAGTGGCAGCTGGCAGTGCGGCTGTCCACGGTGGTCGCGGCAAGCGAGGGTGGACGGCGGCGGAAGTTAGCGTCTATGGCTCAGCGACTCTTTGCCTCCAACGTCCGCGAATATGTTGGGCGAGTAGGGCTATTCCGAGAGTACATTCTTAGATGTTATTTGCAACCTGTCACATGGCTGGAGTTCCTCTGCTGTTTCAACGCCCGTAGCTATTTTATACTTACACTATCACCAATTGCAGCCGTCGTCTCACAGCGGATTAACCAATCGTGTTGGTGCATATAAGAGCCCGCAGACCACAGAAAGGCTTGGTTGCTTATACAAATTACAAAGTTAACTTGTGAATAGTTATGCAATGTGTGTATTAAACACCCCAGTATCAACCATTCAAATCACATGACAAAATGTATGTCACAGGAATCTCTACAATGCACACATTACAATGGTATACATCAAGATGTATCTGCTACCAGATGTATAACAGAAAACCACTTTAAACACTCCTTTAGCTCCCTCTGTTATTCGAAGGTGTCAAAGTAAAGATGTTTACCTGGCCCTATGCTGTCACCAACACAAAACAACACCCTCGACTGTATCTAACATTATTCGTTCTTCACTATAATTAGGATATGATAAACAATTTCAGTAGACAACTAGTTTTCCAACCATACCAAACATGATAACATTTCGTTGATATATTAATCAGTTGGAAACAAGTAAATTTCCAATCTCTATATTAGCCATCGGTCGCTACTCGGCGCCACTAGCACGACTCTTACCAGAATTTTAATCGCTAGGTGACTAAAGTAAACAAGCTAATTATATACAACGTCACACGATCTCCGATCTGTGACAAATTTCAATTGTTGGAATTGGTGAATTTGGAAGAAGTAGTCCGTAGAAACTTGTCCGGTATTAACCCGCCAGTGAGGCACTTATTATTACTGAGACACCGCAAATGCCTGAACATGTCTGTAATGGATGCTTACGAGAACATAGATGCGAGTATCGAGTGACATCACCTCCAGGCTATCTTGCGCGCCTGTCGCCCTCACTCCTGACACATTCGTTCCTTTCGCCTTCACTCCCGTCTCCCTCTCTCCCATCGCCTTCACTCTCGTCTCCCTCTCTCCCATCGCCTTCACTCCCGTCTCCCTCTCTCCAATCGCCTTCACTCCTCTCTCCCTCTCTCCCATCGCCTTCACTCCCGTCTCCTTCCCTCCCGTCTCCTTCCCTTCCGTCTCATTCGCTCCCGTCTCCCCACTCCCATCTTCTTCGTTCCTGTTGACTTCTCTCCCGATTCCTTCATTCCCTTCTCCTTTCGCCTAGTCTCCTTACGTCCCGTTCCCTTACGTCCCGTCTCCTTACGACCTGTCACCTTACCTCCTATCAGCCTCCTTCCATGCTGACGTGAGCTCTTCTTACCATCTCTCTCATCGTCTTCCCCCACTTTATCATCCACTGCCCCCCCCCACCAGAAGCACTGGTACAACCCACCTATTCCCTCCCCACAATTGCCACAACGAGCTGCCTCATCTGTTCCATCTTCACCTCTAGTCTCTTCGTCTTCACACATACCCTACACTCAAAACTAAAACTATCCGCCTGAACCTCAGCCCAGGACTTCTCGCTAAAATACTGCCTCTAACTAAATATTAACAACTTTATTCTAATAATATATGTCTACAATAAGTTTGCGTATAATATATATGCTATAGTAATACTTATTCTAATCGATATTCCACGCTTTTCTCTCAATTCTCTGCACCAGTTCAATCTGTATGATGTCTCCGCCGTCGTCTCGTCGCAGCTGTATACGCAGGCTCTGGCTGCAATGTCCGCTCGGCTGCAACTGCGGTTGCCGCCTTCAGACGTTCCGTGGACCCGCTGCTCTGTGGACCCGCCACGTGTCCCTGCGAGCGCTTGGCGGGCGGCGGCATCGAACTGTGCCCCCGTTCCATCGTCGCGTAGAACGCTGACGCTGAGTCGACGTCGCGTCTCTGTCGTCCGAAGCTTGATATGCCACATCATCTCTATGTGGTCATTCTTCCGTCCCCATCGCATCATGCTCAGGCCCAAACTTACTCATACGCGGGATGCGGCATTGGCCCACCGCATAGCGGAGCAGTCGCTCACCATAGACCTCAGCAAGCTGTACCAGCGTTCTACGCAGGATGTCCTCCAGGTCTACGTAGAGCGCTGACGCTGAGTCGACGTCTCTGTCTTCATCATAGACCTCAGCAAGCTGTACCAGCGTTCTACGCAGGATGTCCTCCAGGTCTACGTAGAGCGCTGACGCTGAGTCGACGTCTCTGTCTTCATCATAGACCTCAGCAAGCTGTACCAGCGTTCTACGCAGGATGTCCTCTAGGTCTACGTAGAGCGCTGACGCTGAGTCGACGTCTCTGTCTTCACCATAGACCTCAGCAAGCTGTTCCAGCGTTCTACGCAGGATGTTCTCCAGGTCTACGTAGAGCGCTGACGCTGAGTCGACGTCTCTGTCTTCATCATAGACCTCAGCAAGCTGTACCAGCGTTCTACGCAGGATGTCCTCTAGGTCTACGTAGAGCGCTGACGCTGAGTCGACGTCTCTGTCTTCACCATAGACCTCAGCAAGCTGTTCCAGCGTTCTACGCAGGATGTTCTCCAGGTCTACGTAGAGCGCTGACGCTGAGTCGACGTCTCTGTCTTCATCATAGACCTCAGCAAGCTGTACCAGCGTTCTACGCAGGATGTCCTCTAGGTCTACGTAGAGCGCTGACGCTGAGTCGACGTCTCTGTCTTCACCATAGACCTCAGCAAGCTGTTCCAGCGTTCTACGCAGGATGTTCTCCAGGTCTACGTAGAGCGCTGACGCTGAGTCGACGTCTCTGTCTTCATCATAGACCTCAGCAAGCTGTTCCAGCGTTCTACGCAGGATGTTCTCCAGGTCTACGTAGAGCGCTGACGCTGAGTCGACGTCTCTGTCTTCACCATAGACCTCAGCAAGCTGTTCCAGCGTTCTACGCAGGATGTTCTCCAGGTCTACGTAGAGCGCTGACGCTGAGTCGACGTCTCTGTCTTCATCATAGACCTCAGCAAGCTGTTCCAGCGTTCTACGCAGGATGTTCTCCAGGTCTACGTAGAGCGCTGACGCTGAGTCGACGTCTCTGTCTTCATCATAGACCTCAGCAAACTGTACCAGCGTTCTACGCAGGATGTTCTCCAGGTCTACGAAGAAATGAGATATACAGGATGACTGAAGAGTTGGTCAACATTGCCAGGACAGTGCTCTCGATCTCATGGCACTGTGGGAGACAGACCACGAGAAACAACGTAGAGGCAGACACCCCAGAAATATACTGGCGACGCTTAGTTTCTCTATCATTTCTAGACCATTTTCTCAAGGAATATGACACTAGATTCAATGCGATTATATGGAAAGCTGCGCTCGAGCTGAAGCACCTGCTCAGTAACGTGGGCAAACTGACACATGCCAACACAGCCGACTTCCAATAATGATATTGTCATGATCGGCCAACCCAGTGTCCGTGCCTGCTGAAGTCAGACAGTGGAAGAAGAAATCGGATTCGTCAGAAGAAAAAAAAAACCTATAATCTACAGAAAACAATGAGTACATGTTCCCAAATATTTTCCGCCTTTTCACTTGCCGGTGCAAATATTGGTCACATCGGCTAGAGTTCAGCGAACTATTTCTGCACTAAAACCAGTGAAAACCGTAACGCAGAACACCAGCCGCCAGGATCGCCTCAGTGCCTTGGTGCTACTTCGTCTACACAAGGACATCAAACACGAATTCCAAGCAATTATTGACAAGTACCACAGGAAACACCCAAGAATAATGCTTTTCATTAATGCTCTGAACGCTCATCGAACTGCTGCTGATTGATACACACATCCCATACATACACGCACCAAACATGCACGTACAACACACACACGTACAACACACACACACGTACATTACATACACGTACACAACTAACAAGTTATACCTTCCAACGTGTTCCTTGATCTGATTGTGTTTGTTTATGAATATGATGATAACATTTTCCAGGGTGGTTCACAGATCATCCACCTAAGCATACTTTCACTACGTAATGTCCCAGCATACAGCATTTCAAGAATAATAATTACATTCCCGGACCCCCTAGCTACGCCCCCTCGTTGGTCAAATCCTAGATCCACCCCGGTAAACAAAGCCTATTTCATCTGCATGCGTCACAGCTCCTTCGCTTAAAGGAACCCCGTATTCCCCACTATTTCAATGCCAGTCTGATTTGATAGGGTGACTATAGACACCATTATTTGATTTATACGGCCTTGATATGCGCGAGGGAAGGACATAATATTATTTTTATTTATTATTATTATTATTGTTGTTGTCATACAGTTGTAGTTTTTTTATTTAACAGACGGTCGCAGTGCCTGGGTCGCATATAAATATGACACACATCCGTTCTTGCAAGTGGATCTGCTGAGGACACACCAGCTCTCGAAGCTGGCCATTCAGGGAGGATGGCGTGCCTGCGACTGTTACACGAGCGCCTTCAAACTGCTCTACAGCGTCGACGGACTCATGTGGAAGTTCTACGAGTCTGGACGGCTCCAGCAGGGCAACTCTGACCGCTACCGGACCGTCACACTCACGTTACAGTCTCCCATTACGGTAGGTCCACACGTAATGATAGAATCCAAGCAATAGGATGACAAACTGGGACATGTCATTGTGTAAACAAGCTATGATACACCTTGAGCTGAACATGTCGTATTGATACGCAGTGGGGTGTAATGTATAGCATTCTTATGCAGACGACGAAACGTTGTCATATATCCAGGCACACGAGTACTGGCTCCAGTCAATACTGGCTCCAGTCAGTACTGGCTCCAGTTAGTACTGGCTCCAGTTATTCTGGCTCCAGTCAATACTGGCTCCAGTCAGTACTGGCTCCAGTTAGTACTGGCTCCAGTTAGTACTGGCTCCAGTCAGTACTGGCTCCAGTCAGTACTGGCTCCAGTCAGTACTGTCTCCAGTCAGTACTGGCTCCAGTTAGTACTGACTCCAGTCAGTACTGGCTCCAGTCAGTACTGGCTCCAGTCAGCTGTACGCAAGCAAGGACAATGTGAACTAAGCAGACTAACAAAGTGTGAAATACTCTTAGATACACGCACGCACGCACGCACTCACGCACGCACGCACGCACGCACGCACGCACGCACGCACGCACGCACGCATGCTCCCACCCACCCACCCACCCACCCACCCACCCACCCACACACACGTGTGTGTGTGTGTGTGTGTGTGTGTGTGCGTATGTGTGTGTGTGGGTATATATATATATATATATATATATATATATATATATATATATATATATATATATATATATATATATATATATATATATATATATATATATATATATATATATACACACACACGTGTGTATATATGTACGTATGTATGTATGTATGTATGTATGTATGTATGTATGTATGTATGTATATATATATATATATATATACATATATATATATATATATATATATATATATATATATATATATATACATACATACATACATACATACACGTGTGTATATACGTATACATACATATATACATACACACGGAGTACCGTGAACGTAGCTTTACAATAAAATTTATTGTATGATTCAATCGAGTATTTCCTCGGGGTGAGGAAAAACCTTGATACATTGTGTAAATGCTTAAAACTGCTAAAGTTCAGAGATGCTGAGATCGATGTTATATTCGAGTATAAACGTGGATATATATATATACACCACGATACGTAATTGTGTCAGTCACTCGAGGATATCATTTATTGTATGATTCAATCGAGTATTTCCTAGGGGTGAGGAAAAACCTTGATACATTGTGTAAATGCTTAAAACTACTAAAGTTCAGAGATGCTGAGATCGATGTTATATTCGAGTATAAACGTGGATATATATATACACCACGACACGTAATTGTGTCAGTCACTCGAGGATATATACACCACGACACGTAATCTTATCCCACAAACAGTATGCTACGCCATGTTGAACAGTTTTCGTGTTGTTATAGCTTCTAAATCAGCGGTTCCCAACATTTTAAAGGCCATTCCTCACTTTTGTAAAACTATTCATGCTATCCCCCATACTCACTGCTATGAGCTATATAACATTTAACACACGTAGTAAATTACAAAAAGTCTTTCGATTGCGAAAATGATTATATTCTTCAAACAAAACATGCTACATTACAATAGCACGGAAGTCACAGCCACTACGACAGTCACCAATGAGGCTCAGTGAGATCACGGAAGTCACAGCCACTACGACAGTCACCAATGAGGCTCAGTGAGATCACGGAAGTCACAGCCACTACGACAGTCACCAATGAGGCTCAGTGAGATCACGGAAGTCGCAGCCACTACGACAGTCACCAATGAGGCTCATTGAGATCACGGAAGTCGCAGCCACTACGACAGTCACCAATGAGGCTCAGTGAGATCACGGAAGTCGCAGCCACTACGACAGTCACCAATGATGCTCAGTGAGATCACGGAGGTCGCAGCCACTACGACAGTCACCAATGAGGCTCAGTGAGATCACGGCAGTCGCAGCCACTACGACAGTCACCAATGAGGCTCAGCGAGATCACGGAAGTCACAGCCACTACGACATTCACCAATGAGGCTCAGCGAGATCACGGAAGTCACAACCACTACGACAGTCACCAATGAGGCTCAGTGAGATCACGGAAGTCACAGCCACTACGACAGTCACCAATGAGGCTCAGTGAGATCACGGAAGTCACAGCCACTACGACAGTCACCAATGAAGCTCAGTGAGATCACGGAAGTCAAAGTCACTACGACAGTCACCAATGAGGCTCAGTGAGATCACGGAAGTCACAGCCACTACGACAGTCACCAATGAGGCTCAGTGAGATCACGGAAGTCACAGCCACTACGACAGTCACCAATGAGGCTCAGTGAGATCACGGAAGTCACAGCCACTACGAGAGTCACCAATAGGGCTCAGTGAGATCACGGATGTCGCAGCCACTACGACAATCACCAATGAGGCTCAGTGAGATCACGGAAGTCACAGCCACTACGACAGTCACCAATGAGGCTCAGTGAGATCACGGAAGTCACAGCCACTACGACAGTCACCAATGAGGCTCAGTGAGATCACGGAAGTCACAGCCACTACGACAGTCACCAATGAGGCTCAGTGAGATCACGGAAGTCACAGCCACTACGACAGTCACCAATGAGGCTCAGTGAGATCACGGAAGTCACAGCCACTACGACAGTCACCAATGGGGCTCAGTGAGATCACGGAAGTCACAGCCACTACGACAGTCATCAATGAGGCTCAGTGAGATCACGGAGGTCGCAGCCACTACGACAGTCACCAATGAGGCTCAGTGAGATCACGGAAGTCACAGCCACTACGACAGTCACCAATAGGGCTCAGTGAGATCACGGATGTCGCAGCCACTACGACAATCACCAATGAGGCTTAGTGAGATCACGGAAGTCACAGCCACTACGACAGTCACCAATGAGGCTCAGTGAGATCACGGAAGTCACAGCCACTACGACAGTCACCAATGAGGCTCAGTGAGATCACGGAAGTCACAGCCACTACGACAGTCACCAATGAGGCTCAGTGAGATCACGGAAGTCACAGCCACTACGACAGTCACCAATGAGGCTCAGTGAGATCATGGAAGTCACAGCCACTACGACAGTCACCAATGAGGCTCAGTGAGATCACGGAAGTCACAGCCACTACGACAGTCACCAATGAGGCTCAGTGAGATCACGGAAGTCACAGCCACTACGACAATCACCAATGAGGCTCAGTGAGATCACGGAGGTCGCAGCCACTACGACAGTCAACAATGAGGCTCAGTGAGATCACGGAAGTCACAGCCACTACGACAGTCACCAATGAGGCTCAGTGAGGTCAGATCACGGAAGTCACAGCCACTACGACAGTCACCAATGAGGCTCAGTGAGATCACGGAAGTCACAGCCACTACGACAGTCACCAATGGGGCTCAGTGAGATCACGGAAGTCACAGCCACTACGACAGTCACCAATGAGGCTCAGTGAGATCACGGAAGTCGCAGCCACTACGACAGTCACCAATGAGGCTCAGTGTGATCACGGATGTCGCAGCCACTACGATAATCACCAATGAGGCTCAGTGAGATCACGTAAGTCACAGCCACTACGACAGTCACCAATGAGGCTCAGTGAGATCACGGAAGTCACAGCCACTACGACAGTCACCAATGAGGCTCAGTGAGATCACGGAAGTCACAGCCACTACGACAGTCACCAATGAGGCTCAGTGAGATCACGGAAGTCGCAGCCACTACGACAGTCACCAATGAGGCTCATTGAGATCACGGAAGTCGCAGCCACTACGACAGTCACCAATGAGGCTCAGTGAGATCACGGAAGTCGCAGCCACTACGACAGTCACCAATGATGCTCAGTGAGATCACGGAGGTCGCAGCCACTACGACAGTCACCAATGAGGCTCAGTGAGATCACGGAAGTCGCAGCCACTACGACAGTCACCAATGAGGCTCAGCGAGATCACGGAAGTCACAGCCACTACGACATTCACCAATGAGGCTCAGCGAGATCACGGAAGTCACAGCCACTACGACAGTCACCAATGAGGCTCAGTGAGATCACGGAAGTCACAGCCACTACGACAGTCACCAATGAGGCTCAGTGAGATCACGGAAGTCACAGCCACTACGACAGTCACCAATGAAGCTCAGTGAGATCACGGAAGTCAAAGTCACTACGACAGTCACCAATGAGGCTCAGTGAGATCACGGAAGTCACAGCCACTACGACAGTCACCAATGAGGCTCAGTGAGATCACGGAAGTCACAGCCACTACGACAGTCACCAATGAGGCTCAGTGAGATCACGGAAGTCACAGCCACTACGACAGTCACCAATAGGGCTCAGTGAGATCACGGATGTCGCAGCCACTACGACAATCACCAATGAGGCTCAGTGAGATCACGGAAGTCACAGCCACTACGACAGTCACCAATGAGGCTCAGTGAGATCACGGAAGTCACAGCCACTACGACAGTCACCAATGAGGCTCAGTGAGATCACGGAAGTCACAGCCACTACGACAGTCACCAATGAGGCTCAGTGAGATCACGGAAGTCACAGCCACTACGACAGTCACCAATGAGGCTCAGTGAGATCACGGAAGTCACAGCCACTACGACAGTCACCAATGGGGCTCAGTGAGATCACGGAAGTCACAGCCACTACGACAGTCATCAATGAGGCTCAGTGAGATCACGGAGGTCGCAGCCACTACGACAGTCACCAATGAGGCTCAGTGAGATCACGGAAGTCACAGCCACTACGACAGTCACCAATAGGGCTCAGTGAGATCACGGATGTCGCAGCCACTACGACAATCACCAATGAGGCTTAGTGAGATCACGGAAGTCACAGCCACTACGACAGTCACCAATGAGGCTCAGTGAGATCACGGAAGTCACAGCCACTACGACAGTCACCAATGAGGCTCAGTGAGATCACGGAAGTCACAGCCACTACGACAGTCACCAATGAGGCTCAGTGAGATCACGGAAGTCACAGCCACTACGACAGTCACCAATGAGGCTCAGTGAGATCACGGAAGTCACAGCCACTACGACAGTCACCAATGAGGCTCAGTGAGATCACGGAAGTCACAGCCACTACGACAGTCACCAATGAGGCTCAGTGAGATCACGGAAGTCACAGCCACTACGACACTCACCAATGAGGCTCAGTGAGATCACGGATGTCGCAGCCACTACGACAGTCAACAATGAGGCTCAGTGAGATCACGGAAGTCACAGCCACTACGACAGTCACCAATGAGGCTCAGTGAGGTCAGATCACGGAAGTCACAGCCACTACGACAGTCACCAATGAGGCTCAGTGAGATCACGGAAGTCACAGCCACTACGACAGTCACCAATGAGGCTCAGTGAGATCACGGAAGTCACAGCCACTACGACAGTCACCAATGAGGCTCAGTGAGATCACGGAAGTCACAGCCACTACGACAGTCACCAATCTGGCTCAGTGAGATCACGGATGTCTCAGCCACTACGACAGTCACCAATGAGGCTCAGTGAGATCACGGAAGTCACAGCCACTACGACAGTCACCAATGAGGCTCAGTGAGATCACGGAAGTCACAGCCACTACGACAGTCACCAATGAGGCTCAGTGAGATCACGGAAGTCACAGCCACTACGACAGTCACCAATGAGGCTCAGTGAGATCACGGAAGTCACAGCCACTACGACAGTCACCAATGAGGCTCAGTGAGATCACGGAAGTCACAGCCACTACGACAGTCACCAATGAGGCTCAGTGAGATCACGGAAGTCACAGCCACTACGACAGTCACCAATGAGGCTCAGTGAGATCACGGAAGTCACAGCCACTACGACAGTCACCAATGAGGCTCAGTGAGATCACGGAAGTCACAGCCACTACGACAGTCACCAATGAGGCTCAGTGAGATCACGGAAGTCACAGCCACTACGACAGTCACCAATGAGGCTCAGTGAGATCACGGAAGTCACAGCCACTACGACAATCACCAATGAGGCTCAGTGAGATCACGGAGGTCGCAGCCACTACGACAGTCACCAATGAGGCTCAGTGAGATCACGGAAGTCACAGCCACTACGACAGTCACCAATGAGGCTCAGTGAGATCACGGAAGTCACAGCCACTACGACAGTCACCAATGAGGCTCAGTGAGATCACGGAAGTCACAGCCACTACGACAGTCACCAATGAGGCTCAGTGAGATCACGGAAGTCACAGCCACTACGACAGTCACCAATGAGGCTCAGTGAGATCACGGAAGTCGCAGCCACTACGACAGTCACCAATGAGGCTCAGTGAGATCACGGATGTCGCAGCCACTACGACAGTCACCAATGAGGCTCAGTGAGATCACGGAAGTCACAGCCACTACGACAGTCACCAATGAGGCTCAGTGAGATCACGGAAGTCACAGCCACTACGACAGTCACCAATGAGGCTCAGTGAGATCACGGAAGTCACAGCCACTACGACAGTCACCAATGAGGCTCAGTGAGATCACGGAAGTCGCAGCCACTACGACAGTCACCAATGAGGCTCAGTGAGATCACGGAAGTCCCAGCCACTACGACAGTCACCAATGAGGCTCAGTGAGATCACGGAAGTCGCAGCCACTACGACAGTCACCAATGAGGCTCAGTGAGATCACGGAAGTCACAGCCACTACGACAGTCACCAATGAGGCTCAGTGAGATCACGGAAGTCGCAGCCACTACGACAGTCACCAATGAGGCTCAGTGAGATCACGGAAGTCGCAGCCACTACGACAGTCACCAATGAGGCTCAGTGAGATCACGGAAGTCACAGCCACTACGACAGTCACCAATGAGGCTCAGTGAGATCACGGAAGTCACAGCCACTACGACAGTCACCAATGAGGCTCAGTGAGATCACGGAAGTCACAGCCACTACGACAGTCACCAATGAGGCTCAGTGAGATCACGGAAGTCACAGCCACTACGACAGTCACCAATGAAGCTCAGTGAGATCACGGAAGTCACAGCCACTACGACAGTCACCAATGAGGCTCAGTGAGATCACGGAAGTCACAGCCACTACGACAGTCACCAATGAGGCTCAGTGAGATCACGGAAGTCACAGCCACTACGACAGTCACCAATGAGGCTCAGTGAGATCACGGAAGTCACAGCCACTACGACAGTCACCAATGAGGCTCAGTGAGATCACGGAAGTCACAGCCACTACGACAATCACCAATGAGGCTCAGTGAGATCACGGAAGTCACAGCCACTACGACAGTCACCAATGAGGCTCAGTGAGATCACGGAAGTCACAGCCACTACGACAGTCACCAATGAGGCTCAGTGAGATCACGGAAGTCACAGCCACTACGACAGTCACCAATGAGGCTCAGTGAGATCACGGAAGTCACAGCCACTACGACAGTCACCAATGAGGCTCAGTGAGATCACGGAAGTCACAGCCACTACGACAGTCACCAATGAGGCTCAGTGAGATCACGGAAGTCACAGCCACTACGACAGTCACCAATGGGGCTCAGTGAGATCACGGAAGTCACAGACACTACGACAGTCATCAATGAGGCTCAGTGAGATCACGGAGGTCGCAGCCACTACGACAGTCACCAATGAGGCTCAGTGAGATCACGGAAGTCACAGCCACTACGACAGTCACCAATAGGGCTCAGTGAGATCACGGATGTCGCAGCCACTACGACAATCACCAATGAGGCTCAGTGAGATCACGGAAGTCACAGCCACTACGACAGTCACCAATGAGGCTCAGTGAGATCACGGAAGTCACAGCCACTACGACAGTCACCAATGAGGCTCAGTGAGATCACGGAAGTCACAGCCACTACGACAGTCACCAATGAGGCTCAGTGAGATCACACGGAAGTCACAGCCACTACGACAGTCACCAATGAGGCTCAGTGAGATCATGGAAGTCACAGCCACTACGACAGTCACCAATGAGGCTCAGTGTGATCACGGAAGTCACAGCCACTACGACAGTCACCAATGAGGCTCAGTGAGATCACGGAAGTCACAGCCACTACGACAATCACCCATGAGGCTCAGTGAGATCACGGAGGTCGCAGCCACTACGACAGTCAACAATGAGGCTCAGTGAGATCACGGAAGTCACAGCCACTACGACAGTCACCAATGAGGCTCAGTGAGGTCAGATCACGGAAGTCACAGCCACTACGACAGTCACCAATGAGGCTCAGTGAGATCACGGAAGTCACAGCCACTACGACAGTCACCAATGGGGCTCAGTGAGATCACGGAAGTCACAGCCACTACGACAGTCACCAATGAGGCTCAGTGAGATCACGGAAGTCGCAGCCACTACGACAGTCACCAATGAGGCTCAGTGTGATCACGGATGTCGCAGCCACTACGATAATCACCAATGAGGCTCAGTGAGATCACGTAAGTCACAGCCACTACGACAGTCACCAATGAGGCTCAGTGAGATCACGGAAGTCACAGCCACTACGACAGTCACCAATGAGGCTCAGTGAGATCACGGAAGTCACAGCCACTACGACAGTCACAAGTGAGGCTCAGTGAGATCACGGAAGTCACAGCCACTACGACAGTCACCAATGAGGCTCAGTGAGATCACGGAAGTCACAGCCACTACGACAGTCACCAATGAGGCTCAGTGAGATCACGGAGGTCGCAGCCACTACGACAGTCACCAATGAGGCTCAGTGAGATCACCGAGGTCGCAGCCACTACGACAGTCACAAATGAGGCTCAGTGAAATCACGGAAGTCACAGCCACTACGACAGTCACCAATGAGGCTCAGTGAGATCACGGAAGTCACAGCCACTACGACAGTCACCAATAGGGCTCAGTGAGATCACGGATGTCGCAGCCACTACGACAATCACCAATGAGGCTCAGTGAGATCACGGAAGTCACAGCCACTACGACAGTCACCAATGAGGCTCAGTGAGATCACGGAAGTCACAGCCACTACGACAGTCACCAATGAGGCTCAGTGAGATCACGGAAGTCACAGCCACTACGACAGTCACCAATGAGGCTCAGTGAGATCACGGAAGTCACAGCCACTACGACAGTCACCAATGAGGCTCAGTGAGATCACGGAAGTCGCAGCCACTACGACAGTCACCAATGAGGCTCAGTGAGATCACGGAAGTCACAGCCACTACGACAGTCACCAATGAGGCTCAGTGAGATCACGGAAGTCACAGCCACTACGACAGTCACCAATGAGGCTCAGTGAGATCACGGAAGTCACAGCCACTACGACAGTCACCAATGAGGCTCAGTGAGATCACGGAAGTCACAGCCACTACGACAGTCACCAATGAGGCTCAGTGAGATCACGGAAGTCACAGCCACTACGACAGTCAGCAATGGGGCTCAGTGAGATCACGGAAGTCACAGCCACTACGACAGTCACCAATGAGGCTCAGTGAGATCACGGAAGTCGCAGCCACTACGACAGTCACCAATGAGGCTCAGTGAGATCACGGATGTCGCAGCCACTACTATAATCATCAATGAGGCTCAGTGAGATCACGGAAGTCACAGCCACTACGACAGTCACCAATGAGGCTCAGTGAGATCACGGAAGTCACAGCCACTACGACAGTCACCAATGAGGCTCAGTGAGATCACGGAGGTCACAGCCACTACGACAGTCACCAATGAGGCTCAGTGAGATCACGGATGTCGCAGCCACTACGACAATCACCAATGAGGCTCAGTGAGATCACGGAAGTCACAGCCACTACGACAGTCACCAATGAGGCTCAGTGAGATCACGGAAGTCACAGCCACTACGACAGTCACCAATGAGGCTCAGTGAGATCACGGAAGTCACAGCCACTACGACAGTCACCAATGAGGCTCAGTGAGATCACGGAAGTCACAGCCACTACGACAGTCACCAATGAGGCTCAGTGAGATCACGGAAGTCACAGCCACTACGACAGTCACCAATGAGGCTCAGTGAGATCACGGAGGTCGCAGCCACTACGACAGTCACCAATGAGGCTCAGTGAGATCACGGAAGTCACAGCCACTACGACAGTCACCAATGAGGCTCAGTGAGATCACGGAAGTCACAGCCACTACAACAGTCACCAATGAGGCTCAGTGAGATCACGGAAGTCACAGCCACTACGACAGTCACCAATGAGGCTCAGTGAGATCACGGAGGTCGCAGCCACTACGACAGTCACCAATGAGGCTCAGTGAGATCACGGAGGTCGCAGCCACTACGACAGTCACCAATGAGGCTCAGTGAAATCACGGAAGTCACAGCCACTACGACAGTCACCAATGAGGCTCAGTGAGATCACGGAAGTCACAGCCACTACGACAGTTACCAATAGGGCTCAGTGAGATCACGGATGTCGCAGCCACTACGACAATCACCAATGAGGCTCAGTGAGATCACGGAAGTCACAGCCACTACGACAGTCACCAATGAGGCTCAGTGAGATCACGGAAGTCACAGCCACTACGACAGTCACCAATGAGGCTCAGTGAGATCACGGAAGTCACAGCCACTACGACAGTCACCAATGAGGCTCAGTGAGATCAAGGAAGTCACAGCCACTACGACAGTCACCAATGAGGCTCAGTGAGATCACGGAAGTCACAGCCACTACGACAGTCACCAATGAGGCTCAGTGAGATCACGGAAGTCACAGCCGCTACGACAATCACCAATGAGGCTCAGTGAGATCACGGAGGTCGCAGCCACTACGACAGTCACCAATGAGGCTCAGTGAGATCACGGAAGTCACAGCCACTACGACAGTCACCAATGAGGCTCAGTGAGATCACGGAAGTCACAGCCACTACGACAGTCACCAATGAGGCTCAGTGAGATCACGGAAGTCACAGCCACTACGACAGTCACCAATGGGGCTCAGTGAGATCACGGAAGTCACAGCCACTACGACAGTCACCAATGAGGCTCAGTGAGATCACGGAAGTCGCAGCCACTACGACAGTCACCAATGAGGCTCAGTGAGATCACGGATGTCGCAGCCACTACGATAATCACCAATGAGGCTCAGTGAGATCACGGAAGTCACAGCCACTACGACAGTCACCAATGAGGCTCAGTGAGATCACGGAAGTCACAGCCACTACGACAGTCACCAGTGAGGCTCAGTGAGATCACGGAAGTCACAGCCACTACAACAGTCACCAATGAGGCTCAGTGAGATCACGGAAGTCACAGCCACTACGACAGTCACCAATGAGGCTCAGTGAGATCACGGAGGTCGCAGCCACTACGACAGTCACCAATGAGGCTCAGTGAGATCACGGAGGTCGCAGCCACTACGACAGTCACCAATGAGGCTCAGTGAAATCACGGAAGTCACAGCCACTACGACAGTCACCAATGAGGCTCAGTGAGATCACGGAAGTCACAGCCACTACGACAGTTACCAATAGGGCTCAGTGAGATCACGGATGTCGCAGCCACTACGACAATCACCAATGAGGCTCAGTGAGATCACGGAAGTCACAGCCACTACGACAGTCACCAATGAGGCTCAGTGAGATCACGGAAGTCACAGCCACTACGACAGTCACCAATGAGGCTCAGTGAGATCACGGAAGTCACAGCCACTACGACAGTCACCAATGAGGCTCAGTGAGATCACGGAAGTCACAGCCACTACGACAGTCACCAATGAGGCTCAGTGAGATCACGGAAGTCACAGCCACTACGACAGTCACCAATGAGGCTCAGTGAGATCACGGAAGTCACAGCCGTCTACGACAATCACCAATGAGGCTCAGTGAGATCACGGAGGTCGCAGCCACTACGACAGTCACCAATGAGGCTCAGTGAGATCACGGAAGTCACAGCCACTACGACAGTCACCAATGAGGCTCAGTGAGATCACGGAAGTCACAGCCACTACGACAGTCACCAATGAGGCTCAGTGAGATCACGGAAGTCACAGCCACTACGACAGTCACCAATGGGGCTCAGTGAGATCACGGAAGTCACAGCCACTACGACAGTCACCAATGAGGCTCAGTGAGATCACGGAAGTCGCAGCCACTACGACAGTCACCAATAGAGGCTCAGTGAGATCACGGATGTCGCAGCCACTACGATAATCACCAATGAGGCTCAGTGAGATCACGGAAGTCACAGCCACTACGACAGTCACCAATGAGGCTCAGTGAGATCACGGAAGTCACAGCCACTACGACAGTCACCAATGAGGCTCAGTGAGATCACGGAGGTCGCAGCCACTACGACAGTCACCAATGAGGCTCAGTGAGATCACGGATGTCGCAGCCACTACGACAATCACCAATGAGGCTCAGTGAGATCACGGAAGTCACAGCCACTACGACAGTCACCAATGAGGCTCAGTGAGATCACGGAAGTCACAGCCACTACGACAGTCACCAATGAGGCTCAGTGAGATCACGGAAGTCACAGCCACTACGACAGTCACCAATGAGGCTCAGTGAGATCACGGAAGTCACAGCCACTACGACAGTCACCAATGAGGCTCAGTGAGATCACGGAGGTCGCAGCCACTACGACAGTCACCAATGAGGCTCAGTGAGATCACGGATGTCGCAGCCACTACGACAATCACCAATGAGGCTCAGTGAGATCACGGAAGTCACAGCCACTACGACAGTCACCAATGAGGCTCAGTGAGATCACGGAAGTCACAGCCACTACGACAGTCACAAATGAGGCTCAGTGAGATCACGGAAGTCACAGCCACTACGACAGTCACCAATGAGGCTCAGTGAGATCACGGAAGTCACAGCCACTACGACAGTCACCAATGAGGCTCAGTGAGATCACGGAAGTCACAGCCACTACGACAGTCACCAATGAGGCTCAGTGAGATCACGGAAGTCACAGCCACTACGACAGTCACCAATGAGGCTCAGTGAGATCACGGAAGTCACAGCCACTACGACAGTCACCAATGAGGCTCAGTGAGATCACGGAAGTCACAGCCACTACGACAATCACCAATGAGGCTCAGTGAGATCACGGAGGTCGCAGCCACTACGACAGTCACCAATGAGGCTCAGTGAGATCACGGAAGTCACAGCCACTACGACAGTCACCAGTGAGGCTCAGTGAGATCACGGAAGTCACAGCCACTACAACAGTCACCAATGAGGCTCAGTGAGATCACGGAAGTCACAGCCACTACGACAGTCACCAATGAGGCTCAGTGAGATCACGGAAGTCACAGCCACTACGACAGTCACCAATGAGGCTCAGTGAGATCACGGAGGTCGCAGCCACTACGACAGTCACCAATGAGGCTCAGTGAAATCACGGAAGTCACAGCCACTACGACAGTCACCAATGAGGCTCAGTGAGATCACGGAAGTCACAGCCACTACGACAGTTACCAAATAGGGCTCAGTGAGATCACGGATGTCGCAGCCACTACGACAATCACCAATGAGGCTCAGTGAGATCACGGAAGTCACAGCCACTACGACAGTCACCAATGAGGCTCAGTGAGATCACGGAAGTCACAGCCACTACGACAGTCACCAATGAGGCTCAGTGAGATCACGGAAGTCACAGCCACTACGACAGTCACCAATGAGGCTCAGTGAGATCAAGGAAGTCACAGCCACTACGACAGTCACCAATGAGGCTCAGTGAGATCACGGAAGTCACAGCCACTACGACAGTCACCAATGAGGCTCAGTGAGATCACGGAAGTCACAGCCGCTACGACAATCACCAATGAGGCTCAGTGAGATCACGGAGGTCGCAGCCACTACGACAGTCACCAATGAGGCTCAGTGAGATCACGGAAGTCACAGCCACTACGACAGTCACCAATGAGGCTCAGTGAGATCACGGAAGTCACAGCCACTACGACAGTCACCAATGAGGCTCAGTGAGATCACGGAAGTCACAGCCACTACGACAGTCACCAATGGGGCTCAGTGAGATCACGGAAGTCACAGCCACTACGACAGTCACCAATGAGGCTCAGTGAGATCACGGAAGTCGCAGCCACTACGACAGTCACCAATGAGGCTCAGTGAGATCACGGATGTCGCAGCCACTACGATAATCACCAATGAGGCTCAGTGAGATCACGGAAGTCACAGCCACTACGACAGTCACCAATGAGGCTCAGTGAGATCACGGAAGTCACAGCCACTACGACAGTCACCAATGAGGCTCAGTGAGATCACGGAGGTCGCAGCCACTACGACAGTCACCAATGAGGCTCAGTGAGATCACGGATGTCGCAGCCACTACGACAATCACCAATGAGGCTCAGTGAGATCACGGAAGTCACAGCCACTACGACAGTCACCAATGAGGCTCAGTGAGATCACGGAAGTCACAGCCACTACGACAGTCACCAATGAGGCTCAGTGAGATCACGGAAGTCACAGCCACTACGACAGTCACCAATGAGGCTCAGTGAGATCACGGAAGTCACAGCCACTACGACAGTCACCAATGAGGCTCAGTGAGATCACGGAAGTCACAGCCACTACGACAGTCACCAATGAGGCTCAGTGAGATCACGGAAGTCACAGCCACTACGACAGTCACCAATGAGGCTCAGTGAGATCACGGAAGTCACAGCCACTACGACAATCACCAATGAGGCTCAGTGAGATCACGGAGGTCGCAGCCACTACGACAGTCACCAATGAGGCTCAGTGAGATCACGGAAGTCACAGCCACTACGACAGTCACCAGTGAGGCTCAGTGAGATCACGGAAGTCACAGCCACTACAACAGTCACCAATGAGGCTCAGTGAGATCACGGAAGTCACAGCCACTACGACAGTCACCAATGAGGCTCAGTGAGATCATGGAGGTCGCAGCCACTACGACAGTCACCAATGAGGCTCAGTGAGATCACGGAGGTCGCAGCCACTACGACAGTCACCAATGAGGCTCAGTGAGATCACGGAAGTCACAGCCACTACGACAGTCACCAATGAGGCTCAGTGAGATCACAGAAGTCACAGCCACTACGACAGTCACCAATGAGGCTCAGTGAGATCACGGAAGTCACAGCCACTACGACAGTCACCAATGAGGCTCAGTGAGATCACGGAAGTCGCAGCCACTACGACAGTCACCAATGAGGCTCAGTGAGATCAAGGAAGTCACAGCCACTACGACAGTCACCAATGAGGCTCAGTGAGATCACGGAAGTCGCAACCACTACGACAGTCACCAATGAGGCTCAGTGAGATCACAGAAGTCGCAGCCACTACGACAGTCACCAATGAGTCTCAGTGAGATCACGGAGGTCGCAGCCACTACGACAGTCACCAATGAGGCTCAGTGAGATCACGGAAGTCACAGCCACTACGACAGTCACCAATGAGGCTCAGTGAGATCACGGAGGTCGCAGCCACTACGACAGTCACCAATGAGGCTCAGTGAGATCACGGAAGTCACAGCCACTACGACAGTCACCAATGAGGCTCAGTGAGATCACGGAGGTCGCAGCCACTACGACAGTCACCAATGAGGCTCAGTGAGATCACGGAAGTCACAGCCACTACGACAGTCACCAATGAGGCTCAGTGAGATCACGGAGGTCGCAGCCACTACGACAGTCACCAATGAGGCTCAGTGAGATCACAGAAATCGCAGCCACTACGACAGTCAACAATGAGGCTCAGTGAGATCCTTGTCCCTGTTTTTCCCCTGCAAGTTCTGCTATTTGTGGGCCTGTGATTGACAGAGCGCACCTTAGATCACAGTCAACTTTGAGCCTGCTTCGAGTTTTTGGCTTTATTGCCAGTTGGCAAGAAAAGCCCGACTCACACAGGTATATCGAGGAAAACGGGATCAGCACAGGAATGGCGTTGTTGCTAAGCCTAGGTTATAACGGGCGGATATCCACCCAGAACTCACTTAGTCCTCTGAATTTGAACTCATCCTGAAGAATTGTGCAAGAGTTAAAAAAACTCTTCCTGGAGCTCGGCAGGGACATCGTCTACCTGGAGCTCGGCAGGGACATCGTCTACCTGGAGCTCGGCAGGGACATCGTCTACCTGGAGCTCGGCATGGACACCGTCTACCTGGAGCTCGGTAGGGACACCGTCTACCTGGAGCTCGGCAGGGACACCGTCTACCTGGAGCTCGGCAGGGACATCGTCTACCTGGAGCTCGGCAGGGACATCGTCTACCTGGAGCTCGGCAGGGACACCGTCTTCCTGGAACTCGGCAGGGACATCGTCTACCTTGAGCTCGGCAGGGACATCGTCTACCTGGAGCTCGGCAGGGACATCGTCTACCTGGAGCTCGGCAGGGACACCGTCTACCTGGAGCTCGGCAGGGACACCGTCTACCTGGAGCTCGGCAGGGACATCGTCTACCTGGAGCTCGGCAGGGACATCGTCTACCTGGAGCTCGGCAGGGACACCGTCTACCTGGAGCTCTGCAGGGACACCGTCTACCTGGAGCTCGGCAGGGACACCGTCCACCTGGAGCTCGGCAGGGATACCGCTTGAATGGATCCAGTGTCAGAACCAATGCTAATTTAATCTGTCGAATCATTATTCGACGCCAGTTAAACGGGTTTCTTAAACAGCAAATTATAATATTGTGAATGTATGTAAAGAACATATAAATGATACGATGGAATTTATTTATTTTTATATATAATACGTGTATAAAAGTACAACTGGCAGGGTAAAAAAACATTAAATAACCCAAACAACAATAAAAAAAAAGTTTGAAAACTGAATATGTGCACTAATTATTATTTTTTGAGTTTGGCCTTCATTGCCCTTGTGAAATCTCAAAATTTCTCCTAGGGTGAATCCACTGTTCTAAATCATTGAAGGAAATATAAGCCACTTGCAGTACACGAAAATCCCGCCAAGTGTCGACATTCGACGCATTCGCCATCTGGAGATCATAAAATGTGTAATTCCGGGTAGCTTCTATTTAACAAGATTTAGATTTAACAATATTTGCCATCCAAGCCAAAGGCCCAGATGGCAAGTGGACTAGGAATTGGCTTATCGAGAGTCCAACAATGTTCATCTACTTATAACCCGCCCTCCTGAGATATGTGTCAACCTTGTTTTTAAACAAATATATGCTGCTAGCAGTTATACAATCCGTATACAATTTCTTCCATTCATTTATTGTCCTCTGTGAGAACGAGTATTTCCTGATGTCCAATCTACACTAATCATTTACTAATTTTACCTCATGTCCTCTTGTTCTGCTATTTTTCTTGAGTGAGAAAAACACATTTCTATCAATATTTTCATACCCATTCAATATCTTTAAAAATGTAATCTGATCTCCTCTTAACCTCCTTGTCTCTAGAGTTGTTAAACCACATTCTTTTAGGCGTTCTTCATAACTAAGGTCTCTCTGTTCTGGAATAATTTTAGTTCGCGGTTAGAGCGCCGGATTGTTAATAGAGAATACCGAGCTTCGAGTCTCTATGATGCTATTTCGAAACTGAGACCACTTCTTTCACCCAACGTTGGCAGAGTTTTTTCGGAAGCGATAATACACAACGACATTCATGCTGTTGTCTATTCCATGGCAAATCAAATATCCCACATACGGGGTAAATATGTAACTTGCCAACTACTGTATAAGGGCACGATTGAAATAATCTGCGTGAATGAAAATGATGCTACTATTTATATAAAACCTTGTTTACTATTCAAATGTTCTATAAAACATATCATACACATAAAAAGACGTTATTTCGTTTTCTTTTATGGCTATAATTAACCATGTCATTCTATATTTGTCTGTAGGCACGTTACTTCGCCATACTACCGACGTCATGGCAATACAGGCCAGCCTTGCGCATTGAACTATACGGCTGTCCGCTGGACAATCTCACAAACATTCACACCAGCGTGACTAGCGACATCACGGTACGACCATTTATGACAATTGGGAACAACAATGGGTCTCATTGTTACCAGTATCACCTAAAACTCAACACCTTACGAATTCATTTGCCATACACTGTTTAGTGTCTACTGGTCGAGACAGGAGTTTGTCGTTGACGTTCTAACGAGGGGTGAAGAATGAACATATGATTAAACTGGTTATGTTTACGTGTAACTTGTTTTTAATATTTGCATGAATGTACGACAGATGTCGCTGTATCACCGCAATGTCAACAATAATCGCTTTCCCTGTTGCTAGTGCGTCACTGTGTTGTTTTCAGACAAACCGATTCTGGGGCTTGGCTGGAAGTCCTTACGTTGTGCGTCAAACTATCACAGTTGCCCAGTCAGCCACGCTCACCATCCAAGCTGGCGTCGAGGTCGTCTTTATCGGCGGGCAGACTGGCTTCATCGTCGAAGGTGTGTACGACCGAAACAGCTCGACTGGTTTATTACATAAAGGAAGCGTTTAAGTGAGCTTTTCCTGGTATACATTAATGACTTACCCGATAATATTCAGCAGAAGCTTCGAAAAGATCTAAACACAACAGTGAAATGAGAACACGACTGGCAGATGCATTTTAACCCACATACACATAAACATCCCTTGATCGTCCGCTTTTGGAATACTCTTCATCCACGTGGGAACCCTACACGGAGGTCCTCATTAACAACATAGAGACGGTGCATATAAGGGCGGTACGGAGCAACTAACCTCCAGAAGAACAAACAGATGTCTCCAGGGTTTTTATGGCCTCTCGTAGAGGCGTAATGCCCGTATGTAAGACTTGCTTTGCCCGTGTGAGATTTTTTTTAATCTTCAATTTTAATATTATAATATTACATTTAAACTAAGGAAAGAACAGCTTTATCTGAAGTCTAACAATAGTCATAATTAGTTTTAAAACTTCCCTGGGCACAGCGGTCAAAACGCCCAACCCCGAATTTGTGCGTAGAAATCGGCGAGCCTCCCGACCGTTGCTTTTCAATGCTGCCATATACCTATTTATAGCCCGATTGGGTTCAAATCTCGAATCGTACGAGATGCGATAATGAGGCAACCACGTGACGTCGCCATTTTGTCATAGTAATGTTTTGTCCTGTTCTATTGCTGATCGCGGCATCGTCTGTCAGCAGTTTTAAATTGTCTTTGTTTATTTAAATTGTATTTTGTTAGTATGATCATATTGGTATGCACACAGCGTGAAACAGTTTGCAATTCAATCTGTCGGATGTTGGTTTTATATAATTTTGAATTGAACAAAAAATATTCCAGTCACAATTCACAAAACACAATTGGTAGCCATCTTGAAAATTACGATTTGTATATTTCCATACACGTTGAAAAAAATGTGCATAACAATGAGAAGTAGCCATCAAGACTAGATTTTTTAGTCGAACAAAACTAACAAACATAGCTACATTTCCTTCTTTGGGTTGATGGTAATAACATTGGAATTGTTCATAGCATGGCGGTTGTTGGGATATATTTGTTTTGTTGGAAGCTAGGCGCGACATCAATCACAATTGGTGACCATCATCAAGTACACCAGTTATAAAAAATTTTTGCCCGTGTGAAACTTCGCACTGCCCGCATTAAATGAACCTTAAAAACCCTGTGTGGTGGGTGTGGGCGTACGTATACGTGTGAGTGCGTGTGTGCGTTTGTGCATGCTCTCATAGCTTAAATACTTAAGAAAAAAATTCCTGCTGCAGATTAAACAAAGGAAGGATTGCACTGCATAATACTACAACTTTTGAAAAATGAAAGTGTCAATGGCAACATTGTATTCATTATGGACATTTTTGAAAAAAAAAAGAAGATTATAAAGGTGCCCTTTTATGCTTTCTGTACACATTTTAGCAACATTTAGCAAGATTGCCACCCAAGGCAAAGGCCCATGTGCGGACAACAAAGCCATTGGCTTATCGAGAGCCCAAAAATGTTTCATATATGTGTCCGCCCCCCTAAGATGCGTGTCAACTTTGTTTTTAAACATATTCACGTTGCTAGCATTTACACAGTCTCTATTTAATTTGTTCGTTATATATACTATTTATTATTTTCCTCTGTGAGAACGAGTACTTCCTCATATCGAATCTACACTGATATGTTACTAATGTTATCTCGTTTCATCTAGTTCTACTATCTTTCTTGAGTGAGAGAAAATAGTTCTATCAATATTTTCACATGCATTCAAGATCTTAAAAACTTCAGTTAAACCACTATTAAACCACATTCGCTTAGGCTTCGCTTCTTCACTAAAGTCTCTCAGTTCTGGAATAATTTTAGCAGCTCTCTTCTGTATTATATGAAAAAAAAGGAACATCAAGAGATATGTCAACTTTGGCAAAAATGGAGATCTACTTCCCAAAGCAGAAGACTTGGTACCTATGGGTGCTGCGTACGTGCACATGTCAATGAAGACTTGGTACCTATGGGTGCTGCGTACGTGCACATGTCAATGAAGACTTGGTACCTATGGGTGCTGCGTACGTGCACATGTCAATGCCCCTTCCCAATAACGAGATATCTGACACTATCTGACGAATTGCCATGTGATAGTACTGCAGGCAAATGTACTTTTTATACAGTTTATATATGTACTGTATGTGGTTGATACATTGGGAAATGTCACGTGTAAAAAACTTACTGATTGTGTTGACTCTTGGTAAGCTGTTGGCTTCCTTACCATAAAGAGAACATTGCTGTGGACGAAAACCGTGTCAGCCCCTGCTACTAATACAACTCCTACAATTTGCCGGCTTCTGTCAAAAAAGAAATTCTTTTTGATGATGTTCCTATGTTCTTCAATAAATATAATCTTACATATCTTACATTTCATTTGTAGGTTGCTTGAAAGCTCAAGGAATGTCGGGTCTACAAATATCATTCCACTCAAATTCAATTCAAAGTTATTTCGGAAAACGGTCGGCATATTGGAAAGGCATCGACATCAGACATCAAGGTAAAATTAATGACAGAGTATGCAATGACATGGAGTTCAGCCACACCCACATCTTTGGTGCCGAGGTCGCCGTACAGTCAGCTGCGTCCAATATGTTGTTACGAAACGTAACGATCGAGTCAAACGTTTGCGGCATCCGAACGACTGGAGATGTTTCAACCAATTTGCACATCGAAGACTCTACGGTGAACATGAACGCCGAGGTGGGAGTGTATGTTCAAGCACACGGCGGTGTCGCTCTCATTCGGTCCTCGTTCAAAGACAACAACATCGGAGTTTCTAGTAAGAGTTTGTCCAATCTAGAGATCGTTGGGTGCTCGTTTGCAAACAGAAAGTGCGGCTTTCAAGTAAGCGGTGTACTTTCGAATGGTCTCATACATGATACAAACTTTTCCGATGTCAAACGTGCATTGTATTTGTCTTTGTTGTATCACACAGAAATATACAACGTCACTGTCCAGAACTGTACATTTTCGGCGCAAAGCTATCGAAATGATGAGGCGCTATATGTGGATATACACAACAGTGCTTACAGAGTGAAAATATTGGGTTGCGTATTTCGTGATAATGCGCGTGGTATCTCCGTGAGTGGCAACGGCAATCCTGACAGTTTGATTTTGTTTGAGAATATCACCGTGGCTAGGCAGACTTACCAAGCAATAACTGTTAGTTACATTCACACGCCAGTTGAAATTCGAGGGAGCACATTCTCCGAGAACCGGGGAAACACCATATCAATTTCAGCTCTTCAAGGAAGAGGAGGTTTAATCATAGAAAACTGTACGTTTGTTGCTAACGCAGGCGATCACGTTGTTAGGTTGAACCAACAGGAAACAAACAGTGTCATTAGCAACACCACGTTCGTCAACAACACGGCTTCAACAACGTTGTTTTTCTACGATTCGAATCAGGGACAACTTCATTGTACACAGAACTCTTTCAGTAACCCACAAGCTAAGTTCGAGCTAATGATAGATTCACGTTGGGCTGATTCCTACACAGTAGACGTCAGATACAACTGGTGGGGAACGACCAATGCGACATCGATACGGAGCAGAATCAGAGACTTTTTCGTTGACATGACTCGCGCTGAGGCGTCGATATCACCAATATTCGCCGATTCTCCGATGGATTCCACGAATACGACTGACATTACAACGGATTTCCGCTTTTATGGAAATAAACTTGGCGGCCGACTGACAGAAGACACCGCGTTGTTCCTAGAAAACCTGACAACAGTTGGGTTTACTATCCATGTACCACAAGGCAAGACGCTCACCATTCGCTCTAATGGAACGTTGCAATTCGTGAAGGACATTGGTATATTGGTGCAGGGTAAGTGTCAAATGTCTGCATTTAGTTGATGTCATACATACAAACATATGCATTAAAGTGGCCCTTCAAGATCACGTTTCTGAAATCAGTCTAACTCCTTAAAATAGCTACATGTGATAATAAAATAATTCCACTAAAAGTTTGGTTTGATCGGATAATGTTTAGAGGTAGCCCACGGAGGTTGAAGTTTGATGAACAAATGAACGCATATCAACTTCTAGCTTCTTATTCCTAATAGTTTGAGAGATAAAATAATTTGTGCAACCATAGGTAGTACCCGTTTTTGCGCATATATTACAATTGTTATAATTTCACAAAGTTTGAATTTCAATTATTCGGTCGGTAATGAATAGGGCTGTTTGGTGTATGTTTATCCTGATCCTCCATATATATATATATATATATATACATATATATATATATATATATATATATATATATATATATATATATATATATATATATATATATATATATATATATATATATATATATATATATATATATATATATATATATATATATATATATATATATATATATATATATATATATATATATATATATATATATATATGTGTGTGTGTGTGTGTGTGTGTGTGTGTGTGTGTGTGTGTGTGTGTGTGTGTGTGTGTGTGTGTGTGTGTGTGTGTGTGTGTGTGTGTGTGTGTGTGTGTGTGTGTGTGTGTGTGTGTGTGTGTGTGTGTGTGTGTGTGTGTGTGTGTGTGTGTGTGTGTGTGTGTGTGTGTGTGTGTGTGTGTTAGATATACAGTATGCGTTCAATTGCAATGTATACACTGACGAAGGAGACGGCTTTGTAAGAATTTGCCATGTTGTTTGTTATTAGTACGTAGCTTGCAACCTGTGTTTTCTCGCTAGCTTAGATAATGAAGCCGTTTCCCTATTTCTCGCACAGCTTTGTGCCGCTTTCTTGACGCCTTATCCAGACTGTTTATGTAACGTTCGGTAAACACGCCATGAACACTGACTTCACTGCTCTAAATGTACAAGAACCTGAATCTGATGTGAATATCATGCGGTGCACCTTTGATTGTTTCTCCGTGCAGGTAGTCTCGTCTTGCGTGGAGAAAGCGACAGTCGTGTCGTGTTGACCGCCATCGACGAAAACAGCTCCTGGAGAGGACTCGAATTCCACAGTTCCTTAGGTATGTATCGATTGGTTGTGGAATTACCATTTCATTTCTTTCTTTATTTGGCATTTTTCCAAAAGCAGACTGCTGCACCACTACCGCGTAGAACAATGAACATACTGGAACAAGTCTGGAATGGAAACGTTTACCCCAATGGGGAATGAGAATGAGATCACCAGTTCTGTGAGTCCACAAAAGGTTTCCCTGTGTGGTCTATTTTCTTTCCTCTGGCGTAGACACCAGGAAGAGAACCAACGTCGTGTAGTGTCTCTTCCGAAAGACACAGTCAAAGTGGGATGAACGAAATTGCCCAAGTTTCGAAACGGCAACAGGTGGTTTTGACCGAAAGTCCGACGTTCTACGACACGACCACCGCGCCCCACACACGACCACCGCGCCTCACACACGACCACCGCGCCCCACACACGACCACCGCGCCTCACACACGACCACCGCGCCCCACACACGACCACCGCGCCTCACACACGACCACCGCGCCCCACACACGACCACCGCGCCTCACACACGACCACCGCGCCCCACACACGACCACCGCGCCTCACACACGACCACCGCGCCTCACACACGACCACCGCGCCTCACACACGACCACCGCGCCTCACACACGACCACCGCGCCTCACACACGACCACCGCGCCTCACACACGACCACCGCGCCTCACACACGACCACCGCGCCCCACACACGACCACCGCGCCCCACACACGACCACCGCGCCCCACACACGACCACCGCGCCCCACACACGACCACCGCGCCCCACACACGACCACCGCGCCTCACACACGACCACCGCGCCTCACACACGACCACCGCGCCCCACACACGACCACCGCGCCTCACACACGACCACCGCGCCTCACACACGACCACCGCGCCTCACACACGACCACCGCGCCCCACACACGACCACCGCGCCACACACACGACCACCGCGCCACACACACGACCACCGCGCCACACACACGACCACCGCGCCCCACACACGACCACCGCGCCCCACACACGACCACCGCGCCCCACACACGACCACCGCGCCCCACACACGACCACCGCGCCCCACACACGACCACCGCGCCCCACACACGACCACCGCGCCTCACACACGACCACCGCGCCCCACACACGACCACCGCGCCTCACACACGACCACCGCGCCCCACACACGACCACCGCGCCTCACACACGACCACCGCGCCCCACACACGACCACCGCGCCCCACACACGACCACCGCGCCTCACACACGACCACCGCGCCTCACACACGACCACCGCGCCTCACACACGACCACCGCGCCTCACACACGACCACCGCGCCTCACACACGACCACCGCGCCTCACACACGACCACCGCGCCTCACACACGACCACCGCGCCCCACGACCTCCGCGCCTCACACACGACCACAGCGCCTCACACACGACCACCGCGCCCACACACGACCACAGCGCCTCACACACGACCACCGCGCCTCACACACGACCACCGCGCCTCCACACGACCACCTCGCCTCCACACGACCACCGCGCCTCACACGACCACCGCGCCTCACACACGACCACCGCGCCTCACACGACCACCGCGCCTCCACACGACCACCGCGCCTCACACGACCACCGCGCCTCACACGACCACCGCGCCTCACACACGACCACCGCGCCTCCACACGACCACCTCGCCTCACACACGACCACCGTGCCTCCACACGACCACCGCGCCTCACACACGACCACCGCATCTCACACACGACTACCGCATCTCACACACGACCACCGCGCCTCACACGACCACCGCGCCCCACACGACCACCGCGCCCCACACGACTACCGCATCTCACACGACCACCGCGCCTCACACACGACCACCTCGCCTCACACACGACCACCGCGCCTCACACACGACCACCGCGCCTCACACACGACCACCGCGCCTCACACACGACCACCGCGCCTCACACACGACCACCGCGCCTCACACACGACCACCGCGCCTCACACACGACCACCGCGCCTCACACACGACCACCGCGCCTCACACACGACCACCGCGCCTCACACACGACCACCGCGCCTCACACACGACCACCGCGCCTCACACACGACCACCGCGCCTCACACACGACTACCGCATCTCACACACGACCACCGCGCCTCACACACGACCACCGCGCCCCACACACGACCACCGCGCCCCACACACGACTACCGCATCTCACACACGACCACCGCGCCTCACACACGACCACCTCGCCTCACACACGACCACCGCGCCCCACACACGACCACCGCGCCTCAGACACGACCACCTCGCCTCACACACGACCACCGCGCCTCACACACGACCACCGCGCCCCACACACGACCACCGCGCCCCACACACGACCACCGCGCCTCACACACGACTACCGCGCCCCACACACGACCACCGCGCCTCACACACGACCACCGCGTCTCACACACGACCACCGCGCCTCACACACGACCACCTCGCCTCACACACGACCACCGCGCCTCACACACGACCACCGCGCCCCAGACACGGCCATCGCGCCCCACACACGACCACCGCGGCTCACACACGACTACCGCGCCCCACACACGACCACCGCGCCTCACACACGACCACCGTGCCTCACACACGACCACCGCGTCTCACACACGACCACCGCGCCTCACACACGACCACCTCGCCTCACACACGACCACCGCGCCCCACACACGACCACCGCGCCCCACACACGACCACCGCGCCCCACACACGACCACCGCGCCTCACACACGACCACCGCGCCTCACACACGACCACCGCGCCTTACACACGACCACCGCGCCTCACTGATTATTCGGGTTTCATTCCACAATGTACTTACATCGACAATCTATTTAAGGCTCGTGTGTTGGTTTCAGGCGGAGTGCTTGAGAAGTTCATCCTCCGAAAAGCACAGACCGGGATTAAAGCGGAAGCCACGTCGTTGTCACTTGACAGTTGCATGATTGAAAACAGCGTCACATCCGGCATTGATGCTACGTTAACTGCCAATCAAACACTGCGCGTACAACACTGCAGCATACGAAGCAACGAAAGACACGGTGTGTATGCGAAAGGCACTAGTGGAACATATGAGGTCGACTTTGAACATTGTATGTTCATGTACAACAAGAAATCTGGTGTCTTAATTGAACGTGGCGATGTGCGACTTCGACTGGTCGACTGCGGATTCAAAGACAATCTCTACAATTTCAAAGCGTCGCCTGATTCCGGCGTGACCGAAGTGCACGAGAGCTATTTCGGGAACGCGTACGGGTGGAAAAAGTGGACGGCCGAGATATCGATAAGCGGCTACACTGGAGACAAGGCGAGTAAGGTGGTGACGGGTAGTGCGGCGACGAAATAACAAATAACCAAATATCGTCGTTTCTTATTTGTATGGCACCGGTGTTGGAATAATCACAGATTTGATTTTTGTGTATCTATTATGTTCCCGCCACATGAACCACACAGGACATATACACGCACATACGCACACACGCGCACGCGCGCACGCACACACACAAACACAAACACAAACACACACACACACACACACACACAAACACACACACACACACACACACACACACACACCACACATGGCACACACACACACACGCACGCACACACATCTTAATAAAAAACATTATTCGACTAAAGCTGAATACTATTTGCATGTGTCTGAGCTGCTTCATTTCAAAACTAACATACAACACTTGTCGATTTCAGAATATAACAGTTACAAACACGAACTTCACATTTTCCGGTTCTACCAAGGGACTTTCTATTAAGAGAAACAGGTACGCCCAAATAGACTTTGTTCGCTTAACTGGAAACACGTTTAAAAGCAGCAAACGACAGTGTTTGTACATTACATATACACGCCAAATGTGGCTGGAAAAGAATACTTTTTCATCTATCGCCGACACGGCTGTGTCTATTATACAAAACTCGCCACAGAATGTAATGATCCGCAACAACACGTTCCAACAGTCAGTCCGAGCCCTCTCCCTCAATCTGCGCTATACGGCACCCAACGATGCGCTGACGATCGTGAACAACCGTTTCGTTGACCACACGGGCGGACCTGTGATACAACTACAGTTCTCAAGTTACAAGGCGACGTCGGATATTAGAGATAACATATTCCAAAACAATACCGGGGAAGATGCGGCGATGATCTATGTCGATAACAGCAATGCGATTTCGACTGAGAGTGTATCTGTCGTTGATAACGTCTTTGACAATCCGTCGGCCGCCTACGACCTTAAAGTAAACATTCCTTATTCCGAAGGACACACAATGTACGCAGTTCGAAACTGGTGGGGAGGACAATCAACATCACACGTTCAGCACCGCATATTCGACCACTCTTCCGACTCGAGCAAGGCGAAGGTTGAATACGATCCATATCGTTTGACGCGAGAAACGAATACACCGAGCCCAGCGAGTGGATTTTTTCGCGACGGAGGAGCAATTGGTGGCATTGTCGGAGACGAGGACTTTATTCTAAAGAAGAGGGATACCTCGTATGTCGTTGAGGAAGATATTGTCGTTCCCCGAGGTGTCACGCTGACCATCGAAGCTGGCGTTGTGCTCCTCTTTCTGCGCGGCGGAATCACCGTGGACGGTAAGTCCGCACATTGATTTCGTAAAGTCTTCCCAAGGTTGTCTGGCCATCGACACAGGGTATTAGTAAATTAGTAAATTAAAAGTACTAAAACTGGAAAGTGGGCAAAGTGTTTAGGGGCATAACATATTAGAAAGGTTGTGAGGCGAACCAATGAAACACTGTCACCCTGGATGAGTGACCCAACCGACGTCACACTTTACTGTTCTTTTGTTTAGTTCCTCCATTATTGTTGTCACTCGTTGTTTCTCACATGTAGTAGTATAAAGCTTCCATCGACCATCTATCTCTCTACTAAAGACCTGTCGAACCATTGTTTAGTTCCTCTATTATTGTTGTGTCACTCGTTGTTTCTCACATGTAGTAGTGTAAAGCTTCCATCGACCATCTATCTTTCTACTAAAGACCTGTCGAACCATTGTTTAGTTCCTCCATTACTGTTGTGTCACTCGGTGTTTCTCACATGTAGTAGTGTAAAGCTTCCATCGACCATCTATCTCTCTACTAAAGACCTGTCGAACCATTGTTTAGTTCCTCTATTATTGTTGTCACTCGTTGTTTCTCACATGTAGTAGTGTAAAGCTTCCATCGACCATCTATCTTTCTACTAAAGACCTGTCGAACCATTGTTTTGTTCCTCCATTACTGTTGTGTCACTCGTTGTTTCTCACATGTAGTAGTGTAAAGCTTCCATCGACCATCTATCTTTCTACTAAAGACCTGTCGAACCATTGTTTAGTTCCTCTATTATTGTTGTGTCACTCGTTGTTTCTCACATGTAGTAGTGTAAAGCTTCCATCGACCATCTATCTTTCTACTAAAGACCTGTCGAACCATTGTTTTGTTCCTCCATTACTGTTGTGTCACTCGTTGTTTCTCACATGTAGTAGTGTAAAGCTTCCATCGACCATCTATCTTTCTACTAAAGACCTGTCGAACCATTGTTTAGTTCCTCTATTATTGTTGTGTCACTCGTTGTTTCTCACATGTAGTAGTGTAAAGCTTCCATCGACCATCTATCTTTCTACTAAAGACCTGTCGAACCATTGTTTAGTTCCTCTATTATTGTTGTGTCACTCGTTGTTTCTCACATGTAGTAGTGTAAAGCTTCCATCGACCATCTATCTTTCTACTAAAGACCTGTCGAACCATTGTTTTGTTCCTCCATTACTGTTGTGTCACTCGTTGTTTCTCACATGTAGTAGTGTAAAGCTTCCATCGACCATCTATCTTTCTACTAAAGACCTGTCCAACCATTGTTTAGTTCCTCTATTATTGTTGTGTCACTCGTTGTTTCTCACATGTAGTAGTGTAAAGCTTCCATCGACCATCTATCTTTCTACTAAAGACCTGTCGAACCATTGTTTTGTTCCTCCATTACTGTTGTGTCACTCGTTGTTTCTCACATGTAGTAGTGTAAAGCTTCCATCGACCATCTATCTCTTTACTAAAGACCTGTCGAACCATTGTTTTGTTCCTCCATTATTGTTGTCACTCGTTGTTTCTCACATGTAGTAGTGTAAAGCTTCCATCGACCATCTATCTCTCTACTAAAGACCTGTCGAACCATTGTTTTGTTCCTCCATTATTGTTGTGTCACTCGTTGTTTCTCACATGTAGTAGTGTAAAGCTTCCATCGACCATCTATCTCTCTACTAAAGACCTGTCGAACCATTGTTTTGTTCCTCCATTATTGTTGTGTCACTCGTTGTTTCTCACATGTAGTAGTGTAAAGCTTCCATCGACCATCTATCTCTCTACTAAAGACCTGTCGAACCATTGTTTTGTTCCCCTATTATTGTTGTGTCACTCGGTGTTTCTCACATGTAGTAGTGTAAAGCTTCCATCGACCATCTATCTCTCTACTAAAGACCTGTCGAACCATTGTTTTGTTCCTCCATTATTGTTGTGTCACTCGTTGTTTCTCACATGTAGTAGTGTAAAGCTTCCATCGACCATCTATCTTTCTACTAAAGACCTGTCGAACCATTGTTTAGTTCCTCCATTATTGTTGTCACTCGTTGTTTCTCACATGTAGTAGTGTAATGCTTCCATCGACCATCTATCTCTCTACTAAAGACCTGTCGAACCATTGTTTTGTTCCTCCATTACTGTTGTGTCACTCGTTGTTTCTCACATGTAGTAGTGTAATGCTTCCATCGACCATCTATCTCTCTACTAAAGACCTGTCGAACCATTGTTTTGTTCCTCCATTACTGTTGTGTCACTCGGTGTTTTTCACATGTAGTAGTGTAATGCTTCCATCGACCATCTATCTCTCTACTAAAGACCTGTCGAACCATTGTTTTGTTCCTCCATTACTGTTGTGTCACTCGTTGTTTCTCACATGTAGTAGTGTAAAGCTTCCATCGACCATCTATCTCTCTACTAAAGACCTGTCGAACCATTGTTTTGTTCCTCCATTACTGTTGTGTCACTCGGTGTTTCTCACATGTAGTAGTGTAAAGCTTCCATCGACCATCTATCTCTCTACTAAAGACCTGTCGAACCATTGTTTTGTTATTCCATTACTGTTGTGTCACTCGGTGTTTCTCACATGTAGTAGTGTAAAGCTTCCATCGACCATCTATCTCTCTACTAAAGACCTGTCGAACCATTGTTTAGTTCCTCCATTACTGTTGTGTCACTCGGTGTTTCTCACATGTAGTAGTGTAAAACTTCCATCGACCATCTATCTTTCTACTAAAGACCTGTCGAACCATTGTTTAGTTCCTCCATTACTGTTGTGTCACTCGGTGTTTCTCACATGTAGTAGTGTAAAGCTTCCATCGACCATCTACCTTTCTACTAAAGACCTGTCGAACCATTGTTTAGTTCCTCCATTATTGTTGTGTCACTCGTTGTTTCTCACATGTAGTAGTGTAAAGCTTCCATCGACCATCTATCTCTCTACTAAAGACCTGTCGAACCATTGTTTAGTTCCTCCATTACTGTTGTGTCACTCGTTGTTTCTCACATGTAGTAGTGTAAAGCTTCCATCGACCATCTATCTCTCTACTAAAGACCTGTCGAACCATTGTTTAGTTCCTCCATTACTGTTGTGTCACTCGGTGTTTCTCACATGTAGTAGTGTAAAGCTTCCATCGACCATCTATCTTTCTACTAAAGACCTGTCGAACCATTGTTTAGTTCCTCCATTACTGTTGTGTCACTCGGTGTTTCTCACATGTAGTAGTGTAAAGCTTCCATCGACCATCTACCTTTCTACTAAAGACCTGTCGAACCATTGTTTAGTTCCTCCATTATTGTTGTGTCACTCGTTGTTTCTCACATGTAGTAGTGTAAAGCTTCCATCGACCATCTATCTCTCTACTAAAGACCTGTCGAACCATTGTTTAGTTCCTCCATTACTGTTGTGTCACTCGTTGTTTCTCACATGTAGTAGTGTAAAGCTTCCATCGACCATCTATCTCACTACTAAAGACCTGTCGAACCATTGTTTAGTTCCTCCATTACTGTTGTGTCACTCGTTGTTTCTCACATGTAGTAGTGTAATGCTTCCATCGACCATCTATCTCTCTACTAAAGACCTGTCGAACCATTGTTTTGTTCCTCCATTACTGTTGTGTCACTCGTTGTTTCTCACATGTAGTAGTGTAATGCTTCCATCGACCATCTATCTCTCTACTAAAGACCTGTCGAACCATTGTTTTGTTCCTCCATTACTGTTGTGTCACTCGGTGTTTTTCACATGTAGTAGTGTAATGCTTCCATCGACCATCTATCTCTCTACTAAAGACCTGTCGAACCATTGTTTTGTTCCTCCATTACTGTTGTGTCACTCGTTGTTTCTCACATGTAGTAGTGTAAAGCTTCCATCGACCATCTATCTCTCTACTAAAGACCTGTCGAACCATTGTTTTGTTCCTCCATTACTGTTGTGTCACTCGGTGTTTCTCACATGTAGTAGTGTAAAGCTTCCATCGACCATCTATCTCTCTACTAAAGACCTGTCGAACCATTGTTTTGTTCCTCCATTACTGTTGTGTCACTCGGTGTTTCTCACATGTAGTAGTGTAAAGCTTCCATCGACCATCTATCTCTCTACTAAAGACCTGTCGAACCATTGTTTAGTTCCTCCATTACTGTTGTGTCACTCGGTGTTTCTCACATGTAGTAGTGTAAAGCTTCCATCGACCATCTATCTCTCTACTAAAGACCTGTCGAACCATTGTTTTGTTCCTCCATTATTGTTGTGTCACTCGGTGTTTCTCACATGTAGTAGTGTAATGCTTCCATCGACCATCTATCTCTCTACTAAAGACCTGTCGAACCATTGTTTAGTTCCTCCATTACTGTTGTGTCACTCGGTGTTTCTCACATGTAGTAGTGTAAAGCTTCCATCGACCATCTATCTCTCTACTAAAGATCTGTCGAACCATTGTTTAGTTCCTCCATTACTGTTGTGTCACTCGTTGTTTCTCACATGTAGTAGTGTAAAGCTTCCATCGACCATCTATCTCTCTACTAAAGACCTGTCGAACCATTGTTTTGTTCCTCCATTATTGTTGTGTCACTCGGTGTTTCTCACATATAGTAGTGTAATGCTTCCATCGACCATCTATCTCTCTACTAAAGACCTGTCGAACCATTGTTTTGTTCCTTCGTTATTGTTGTGTCACTCGGTGTTTCTCACATGTAGTAGTGTAAAGCTTCCATCGACCATCTATCTTTCTACTAAAGACCTGTCGAACCATTGTTTAGTTCCTCCATTACTGTTGTGTCACTCGTTGTTTCTCACATGTAGTAGTGTAATGCTTCCATCGACCATCTATCTTTCTACTAAAGACCTGTCGAACCATTGTTTTGTTCCTCCATTACTGTTGTGTCACTCGTTGTTTCTCACATGTAGTAGTGTAAAGCTTCCATCGACCATCTATCTCTCTAATAAAGACCTGTCGAACCATTGTTTTGTTCCTCCATTACTGTTGTGTCACTCGTTGTTTCTCACATGTAGTAGTGTAAAGCTTCCATCGACCATCTATCTTTCTACTAAAGACCTGTCGAACCATTGTTTAGTTCCTCCATTACTGTTGTGTCACTCTTTGTTTCTCACATGTAGTAGTGTAAAGCTTCCATCGACCATCTATCTCTCTAATAAAGACCTGTCAAACCATTGTTTTGTTCCTCCATTACTGTTGTGTCACTCGGTGTTTCTCACATGTAGTAGTGCAATGCTTCCATCGACCATCTATCTCTCTACTAAAGACCTGTCGAACCATTGTTTTGTTCCTCCATTACTGTTGTGTCACTCGTTGTTTCTCACATGTAGTAGTGCAATGCTTCCATCGACCATCTATCTCTCTACTAAAGACCTGTCGAACCATTGTTTTGTTCCTCCATTATTGTTGTGTCACTCGTTGTTTCTCACATGTAGTAGTGTACAGCTTCCATCGACCATCTATCTCTCTACTAAAGACCTGTCGAACCATTGTTTTGTTCCTCCATTACTGTTGTGTCACTCGGTGTTTCTCACATGTAGTAGTGCAATGCTTCCATCGACCATCTATCTCTCTACTAAAGACCTGTCGAACCATTGTTTTGTTCCTCCATTACTGTTGTGTCACTCGTTGTTTCTCACATGTAGTAATGCAATGCTTCCATCGACCATCTATCTCTCTACTAAAGACCTGTCGAACCATTGTTTTGTTCCTCCATTATTGTTGTGTCACTCGTTGTTTCTCACATGTAGTAGTGTACAGCTTCCATCGACCATCTATCTCTCTACTAAAGACCTGTCGAACCATTGTTTTGTTCCTCCATTACTGTTGTGTCACTCGTTGTTTCTCACATGTAGTAGTGTAATGCTTCTTTCCAACAATCTATCTTTCTACTAAAGACCTGTCGAACCATTGCAGAATCCAACAATCTTAACTAGTCTACTAGGTCGAAAACACTATTAAAGATCACACAACAATAATATACATATCGTGACCATGTTGCGTGTTTCACTCATTTAGCACTTTTATTAATTGTAACTGTTTTCCTGCCACATCCACATCCTTAAAACTAACATGTATTTCCAATATTATTGTTAGTATTGGTTGACTTGTCATGAAGGCCATTATCCTTTATTATATTACATGTTTACTTGTCATGAAAGCCATTATCCTTTATTATAATTATTACATGTTTACTTGTCATGAAGGCCATTATCCTTTATTATATTACATGTTTACTTGTCATGAAGGCCATTATCCTTTATTATATTACATGTTTACTTGTCATGAAGGCCATTATCCTTTATTATATTACATGTTTACTTGTCATGAAGGCCATTATCCTTTATTATATTACATGTTTACTTGTCATGAAGGTCATTATCCTTTATTATATTACATGTTTACTTGTCATGAAGGCCATTATCCTTTATTATATTACATGTTTACTTGTCATGAAGGCCATTATCCTTTATTATATTACATGTTGACTTGTCACGAAGGCCATTATCCTTTATTATATTACATGTTTACTTGCTTATGTTATCCAGTTCGTGCTGCATCTTCAAATGTCATAATAATTTATGTTGAAATTCGATTAGTGCATTCAACCTTTCCACTCGCTATCACGTATTGCCTGGCTGTTTTCTCTATCGTTATTTTCAATAACACTTTATCTTCAATGTGATGTTACCATTAACATTCAATTCTTCAACGTACATATTCGTCAATATCGTCCTCCTTCCGGCTCAGAGTTTCCATTTCTCCATCTTTCCTCTTCGTGACACATGACGCGAGTAATCCATGATTTACTGACATTCTGCCTTTCGTCTAGTCCTAAGTTATTCAGGAAGTTATAGTCGTATAATCGTAACTGCAATTAATGTACGGTAGTTTGTGTGTGTGTGTGTGTGTGTGTGTGTGTGTGTGTGTGTGTGTGTGTGTGTGTGTGTGTGTGTGTGTGTGTGTGTGTGTGTGTGTGTGTGTGTGTGTGTGTGTGTGTGTGTGTGTGTGTGTGTGTGTGTGTGTGTGTGTGTGTGTGTGTGTGTGTGTGTGTGTGTGTGTGTGTGTGTGTGTGTGTGTGTGTGTGTGTGTGTGTGTGTGTGTGTGTGTGTTTTGACCATCAACAGGCACATTGCAACTGTTGGGCGCGGAAGAGGACAACGTAGTCATGCAGCCACACAGCAGCGTCAGCTTCACAGGAATACGCTTCCAAGGGGTCTGGTCAGGTAAATAATATTTCATGTGTTTTAAATCGACTACCGACAACGTATGAGTGGTTACTAATACTTGTTAAAGCATGGTGTCTCTAGACTGGTTTTTATATATATATATATATATATATATATATATATATATATATATATATATATATATATATATATATATATATATATATATATATATATATATATATATATATATGCAAATGAAACAGCTGATCGTCTCAATAAATTAAGGGATCATTTCATAAAATAATTGTGTCTTCCAAAACCAGGTAAAGGATCATTAAAAAAACAGGGATAATTTTTTAAAACGCATCTAGCTGATCGTTATGAAATGAAGCAGTCACTTCATATAATTGAGGGAAATCTTAACATGTAAGGATTCATAGCAAAACACAAACTTAAGGGGTCATCAAGCAAATTATGGGGTCACATCGAAAATGTAAGGTGTTATCTCAAATAAATGAAATGGATTTTAAATTAAGGAATCATCTAACAAAATGGAAGGATTATTTAAAGCAGTAACTAACTGATAATGTGAAAAAGTTAAATGGTCATCTCATAGAATTAATGGTTTATCTCAAACTAAAAATGTATTACATTACTGGTTGTACCAATCGACTGGTAATGCAATAATCGACCGGTAATGTAATAACTCGACCGGTAATGCAATAAAAACGATGACGGTGATGATGAAGATGATAAATGGTAATGATGATGATGATGAATTGGAGGGGAAGGATGAAGATAATTAAGGGTTTATGTTAGCGCTACCTGGGAGGTTATATGAACGGCATTCCATATGTCCTCCCAGAAAACATGCGGCTCATTTGTTCTGAGATTCCAATGTTAATTATACGTTTGTGAACGTCGAGTTAGTGTCAGCATGGCTAGCCGTTACAAGGGTGAACATGAGGATGATGATGACGATGAGGAGGAGGAGCAGGATAATGAGGCTGAAGGTGTTATTGTCTTCGTCCTCATAATCGTAATAATGATCACCCTCATTGTCATCATCTTCGTCATCATCATCATCACTAAGACCGCTTAGTTGTCTTCCTCTCATCTTCATAACCATTTATCACCCTCATCATCACCATCGTTATCATCATTATCATTATTATTATCATCATTATCATCATCATCATCATCATCATAATCTTTTTCATCATCATCGTCATAATCATCATCATCATCATCATCACTAAGACAGCTTAATTCTCTTCATCTTCTTCCTCATCATAATCATAACCATTTATCACTCTCATCATCACCATCTTTATCATCATCATCATTATCATCATCATCAAAATCTTTGTCATCATCATCTTCGTCATAATCATCATCATCATTATCATCGTCACTAAGATGACCCCTTAACTGTCATCATCATCATAATCGTTTATCACCCTCATCATCACCTTCTACATCACCATTATTAACATCATCATCGTCACCATCATAATGATTATCATCATCATTTTTATTACATTACCGGTCGATTTATTACATTACTGGTCGATTATTACATTACCGGTCGATTATTACATTACCGGTCGATTTACTACATTACCGGTCGATTTATTACATTACGGTCGATTATTACATTACCGGTCGATTATTACAAACTGGTCGATTATTACATTACCGGTCGATTATTACATTACCGGTCGATTATTACATTACCGGTCGATTATTACATTACCGGTCGAGTATTACATTACCGGTCGATTAATTACATTACCGGTCGATTATTACATTACTGGTCGATTATTACATT
>BSQZ01000008.1:4052500-4120000 GCA_033239005.1 Lamellibrachia satsuma
ACAAGATATCAGAAAATCAAATGCACGGTCTGAGATCGCAGGGTGCAGCCAAGATGTCGATCAAGAACAATACTTTCTCAAGAAACCTAATTGGCACCAATTATGTCTACTCTACCCTTCATTTTGATCAGTGCGGAAACGTCGACCTCGATATACAGAATAACATCCTTGTTGACAACACGAACTACTACACATATTACGGATATATTACGGCGTTCACGGTTTATTTAGGACGTGGAATTTACTTTAAACTACAGGTTAGTCAAAACTCAAAGTCAAAAGACTGGTGGTGGGTTGCATTAGCCTTAACATTTAGCTTCCATGACAAGTGTATTAAAAAAAGCATTATAAATAATGCTATCATTAGTATTTACACCGTCAGTAAATAATAATATTAAGTTCCAAGTCTACTATTTTGATCAAGATACCTAGTTTGTCTACTTTCTAATAAGTGTGTGTGTGCGTGCGTCTGTGTATGTGTGGTTATATTGTAGTGCACGTGCGCATTCGCGTGTACGTGTGTGTGTTATGCGTGCGTGCGTGCGTGCGGGTGTGTGTGCGGGTGTATGTGTGTATGTGTGTATGTGTGTGTGTGTGTGTGTGTGTGTGTGTGTGTGTGTGTGTGTGTGTGTGTGTGTGTGTGTGTGTGTGTGTGTGTGTGTGTGTGTGTGTGTGTGTGTGTGTGTGTGTGTGTGTGTGTTACTTTCACCACTGTCAATATTGTGTTTGAGTCAGTTTATAACTGTACAAAAATATAATTAAAAGAAAAGACATTTTCATCCTAACCTAATTCTGTAAAACGTGTTGTTTTCAGATAAGAGGAAACACTTTCCAGAACAACACAGGCGTTGGTGTGATCAAAATCAACACGCCGTCGACCTCCGTGTCTGGTGAAATCGAAGACAACGTGTTCATTAACAATTCGCCCGTGGCTAGTTACGACATGAATACCATATACATAACGAACAGCTTCGGTGTTTCGCTGGCTAATAACGTGTTTGCTAATCCGAGAGCTACGTACGAGATTCACGTCCCTACGTACGCTGACGGCCGGAAGATAAACGCTAGTGGCTGCTACTGGGGTACAACGTCATACGGTGATGTAATCTCTAGGTAAGATGTCATCAGTCATAAAAACGACGAAGGGTGTTCTCTTTCTCTGTTGAGTTGCTTGGCTTTGGTTTCCCAGAAAATCGCTAAATTCAGTTTCGGTTTCAATAACTATTGCGAAGTCGAACTATCTGATTGCTATTCTAGCACCTGACTGAGAGACTGAGAGAGAGAGAGAGAGAGAGAGAGAGAGAGAGAGAGAGAGAGAGAGAGAGAGAGAGAGACAGTGAGACAGTGAGAACACTTAATTAATTATTAGCAACATAAACAACAATATTTGTTCTATCAATAGGTATCTGTGTCTTGGTATCCAAGAAAAACCACCAAATTAAACTTCGGTTTCAAAACGTTTACGAAATTTCAAGATCTGCTTACGATTCTCGCAACTGATATCTGAAATACTCAACAGGAAATAACATAAATACTGAGCGTTAGTGGAGACCGGGAGTAGTTGCATACGGGGGCAAGTTGTACAGAGTCGTTGTACGAAAACACAGCACACATATGGAGTCACCATCGACAGTAATTTGTTGGAAGTCCACCAGCAGATGCACTGTCCAAAACTCGGGAGTTGAGAATACGAAATTAACGAAGTGTGGACAAAAATAACCTTTTAACCGCTTAAAACTTTATTTGGTATGCCCACATAATATCTTCTCTCGCAGCTGAATGAAACTTGAAACATGTCTACTGTATAGTATAAGGGGTTATGCCAAGTAGAAGTGAAATCCAAGATTTGTGTTGTCCACGTGCGTTCATCTGCAAAACTTGTGTTTGGAGCAAGTTGTTACAGCTGTAACAACGCTCGGGTGGCTCGTAAATATGGTTCAGCCAGCGTGTTTGTACCGACAATGACTGAAAAAATATATATTAATATTTATTTAACCACGACGTGTGAACGCTTTATTTCACTTGTGAAGCCTAGCGTACTGGTTTATAACCAGTACTGTAAATGCTAGCAGCGTCAAACAAGATAAACAAATATCTCAGGAGGACGGGTTACACGTAGATGAAACATTGTTGGACTCTCGATAAACCAATGGCTTCATCGTCCGTTTGCCATGGCGATGTTTTGCCTTAGTTGGCGATGTTGTTCAATCTTGTTAATTATTTATGGCACATCCCATTTTGGGGCAATTACTAAAGATTGCACGATACATTGAAATGTGGATGTTCGTCCGCATGTACGTGAGTATATACGTGTATCAATCATTAAATCAAGCAGAAGTCGCATTGCATATATATTGCCATTCATTATTTCAGAGTGCATTCAATAATTTATGGTACAGTTGATTGTTATGTAAGAATCCGGGGAATGAGTGCCATTTGGTCAATAAAAGAAATATATATATAATAAAATATGAAGATGTGAACACCTACATTATTGTGCACACTGTGTATAGGATGTATTTAAGTGTGTATAGGATGTATTTAAGTGTGTATAGGATGTATTTAAGTGTGTATAAGATGTATTTAAGTGTGTATAAGATGTATTTAAGTGTGTATAATCCAATTAATGTAATAAGAGTAACATGTACAAAAAGTGACTTTAATTGAAAATTGTAACAACTAGCGCCTGTCCCACCTGTTGTGATACAGCAAGATTAAGCAAGATCTTCTTTATACTCAAAATGCTCAGATGACAAATGGACAACAAAGCCATTGGCTTGTCGTTCAACTTTTCACCTGGTGTTTCTACTTTTATAATTCTAACAGGAAGAATCATTTGGTTTATGACTCTGCATGGTTTACACCAGACGTTAGCCTTAAGCATTTACCCATCAAACATAATAAGACCTTTGTTACATAGCGATACATTTCGCCCTCTTCTTGAATCACAGAACCGACTCGTTCTTCAATAACATGGACCTGGCTCTGATTAACGTGTGGCCCATCCGGACATCCGCCAATATAAACGCCTCGCTGGTGCTGCCACCCGACGACTACGGTTTCTTCTCGAACCACATCGGCGGTGTAGTTCGCGGGGAACTGAATATAACCGAGCGCGAACAGCCGTACTTTGTCAGACGAAGCATCTATGTTGATGGGTATGAGACGTAAAACAGTTCAGTTTCGATTGCGTAATTTATAAAAAACAAAATCGTGTCACCCAGTAAAACGCTCTTTTGTATAAATTGTCTAATGGCGGTCTGTTAAAGGACCTGTACACAATGTGCTCTTCAATTATGTGTCAAATTATTTTCATTTAATCTGGGCAAAGATCAGTCTATTTGGGTTTTTTACTAACATTACATGTAAGTATGTCACTTTGCGTGTCCGGCATTTACTTTACATTGTTCACGTTTACTTTACATTGTTCACGTTTACTTTACATTGTTCACGTTTACTTTACATTGTTCACGTTTACTTGCAGTGGAAGCGGAATGTTGAGGATTGCAGCCGGCGTAAATCTGCAGTTTGAACGTGGGCGGGGAATACGAGTGAAAGGTTTGCAAATTAACGAACCACCCAAACCACACCACAATATCCGCACCCTTGTTATATACGAGGGTGTACTTGGCTTTAAATGGTGTTCCGTCAAAACTGAAAACACAGAGTACACGTAATAGTCTTAAACGTACAGTTGTGCACTTATATAGTGAAAGGTTTGTAAATTAACGAAACACCCAAACTACCCCCCACAACATCCGCACCCCGTATTGTCACAGTGGTGATTGGCTGTACCGCTTGCGTACAGTCTACGATGTCGCGTTTTCTCATAGAGTATCAACTTTTACTTTTCACGTCGTTACTCTTTGAAATGTGGAACAACTTCTCCAACAACACAAATTAGAGCACATACATTGATTTCTTGACGCAATTACATTTAATCTCCTCGTGTTACCTGCTGTTATTGCAGGCGCAGTGACGTTAGGCGGAACAGAAGAAAAGCGGATTTCCTTGAATTCGTCTTCCACTGCAAAATGGTACGGAGTCATCTTTGAGAAGACATCAATCACAGGTGAGTCTTCGGCTTCTTCTGAACATCTAAATATCTAAACGTGAACTGTGAACAGCCAACTTATCAACAAACCGGTCGTTCGTACAATCGAGACACACATACCAAAGGACTCGTACAACTTATACTTAAGTTGATTTTGTTAAACCTGCATCCTCAACTGATTTAGCCTATCGTGAAACCGGTTCGTTTGTATCCTAATATGTAGCGTGTGAATATTTTATGTAGTATCTGCAGTCAGATTAATTAAAAAAGTGCGTGTTTTGGTTCAAATCATCGAAATAATTTGCTTTAGATTTGGTAAGGCTCAAGATAGTGCATATCCAAAAGTGTAAACTCTTTATGGGGTCAAGGCTGATCATGGGCGTGACTTCCATTTTCTCGCCGATTACATGGGCAAAATTAGTTTTCAGCGTTTTCATTTTCACTTCAAAAATTCTGCATGCAGAATTGAATAATTTAATACTTTCTGTGATGATTTCTCAAAAAAGCTACATACAAAAGTTGCAAAACGACATTGAATTTTCGCAAAATGAATTTGAAATGAGATGAGCCCAAAAATAGAATTGAGGAAGAACCTATAAGCAAAACGTGTACACTTGATCTGAAAATAATAGTATACAACATTTCCATTGAAGGTGAAATGAATTACTTTGACATTGACGGCATTGGACATGAACTTGCGATTTACCAAGACAACATAGAACTGGCGAACTGTCGCATCAGTGGCAACAACTACGGTCTCAATGTCTACAGCAGTGGCACCGTCAAAGTGGAGAGGTGCATTTTCACCAGGAACACCCATGCAGTTAGATGGAGCGTTTCTCGTGTTATAATCGCTTTCCTGGACTGCGAGTTCCGTAGTAACACGAATGGCATGGCTGGAATTTACAGTGAAGACATAATGATCTCCAACTGTCGATTCAGTGAAACATCGAACCAAGCATTATATATTGTATCAGGAGGAAGAGGTCGCGTCACAGTACAGAGCAGTTTGTTCCAAAGGAATTACTACTCGATCTATATGCGTACTCGTTATCCAGGTGTTACCCGAATTCGTGGGAACACGTTCCGGAATGAGACACACAGTGTCGCTGTATACCTTAAGATTGGTGAGACAGACCTGCTTGTGGAAAATAACACATTCGTCGACTTGCCATATGGAGCGTTGAAAGTGTACCACAATTATAGATACGCCACCACACATACTATAGTAAGCAATAACACATACAGTAGAATCAGGGGAATCCCAATTTACATAATTAATCCCGACTATGTCAACGTGACAGTGGAAACAAACTCAATTTTAAACAACCAACCAAGCGACAAAACGGCTGGTATATATATGGACTTTCAGTGCAAAATGTCCGGCCGGATTCGGTTGAATGACTTCAGGAACAACAGTGGGACAAATGTTGTCATGTTGCATTTGAGACAACATTCGTCTGCCTACACCCACAAGTTGGATGTCACGTCTAACCTGTTTTACGACAACGTCGCTAGCCAGGCGGTTTTTGTGACCAACTCTGAACTGTGTTCGGTGACATGGAACATGTTTTCTAATGTGTTGTCTTCGTACGACTTCCTTGTAACATTCGGTAGCAACAACTTAACCGCTCCGTTTAACTGGTGGGGAGCCGCGGACGGCTACCAAGTAGCCCGGAGGATCTGGGACCAGTCAGACAACCAGAACCTAGGACGAGTGCTGTACGAACCTGTCCTTACGAGGAACGAGACGCCATGTGAAGAAGTGGCCAATTGCTCAGGGCACGGCGTGTGTGTCCGTCACAACACGTGCCACTGCCAGTCCGGCTGGACAGGCACCGAATGTAGCCAGTTCACGTGCACTGATGTTGGCAACTGTCAAGATCGCGGTGTCTGTGTCGGCCCCAATGTGTGTGACTGCGAGAGCGGCTGGGTGGCTCCAGACTGCGTGCAGGCCTCTTGCTATGACAGAAACAACTGCAACGGACATGGCATTTGTGTCGGACCAAATAGGTATGTCAGCGGACTTGTTGGCTCTACCTTAGACATGCTGACGCACCTTTTCAAAATTACATAAAAACTGTGACATCTTCATATATCGTTGTCAGTATGGCACTGCGTTCTCGGCCGGAAATCTAATTAGTTTCACATATTTCCTATCTGCCCGAACCTTTCATTTCTGACTGTATCGTGTCACATGTATCGGCGATTCTCTTGCTTTCATTCTAACAGCCATCGCCAATTCTTTGTTCTTACATTCACCACACGAGTTATTCTCGTCTCAGACATCGTTCTTCAGCCAGTTAACTTTCTTTCTGTCTGTCTGGGTTTGTTTCGCCTCATTTCCCCGTTACCGACCATAACATGTCGTATAATTTCAACACAACAACACAGGCATCTTCCTTCAAACCCAATCACCATTACTTCTTTCTTATTGTTTCTTTCTCAACATTCTGATTGATAAAATAACATCTTGTCAAATGTGGCATCGCGAACTTTCTATCTGATCATTTTGTAGATGCCACTGCGCCGAACAGTTCACGGGCTCCTCGTGTGATTCGTGCGCGGTGAACCGATGGGGATCAGACTGTGCCCTTTGTCCTGACTGTGACCACGGCGTGTGCGACACAGACACGGGTAATTCTATGATGAAACACAATACAATACTATTCGTGTTTATTTAGACCCACAGTATACACATTACATATGATTACGATGTTAATGTACATATATATATATATATATATATATATATATATATATATATATATATATATATATATATATATATATATATATATATATATATATATATATATATATATATATTATATGAACAAACATATCATCGTTGAAGTGTGGCAAAGCAATATTTTTGTAAGTTGGTAGTTTTTTATTTTAAAGTATAGTTTACTTATATTACATTAGACGAATAGTATCGCTTGTGCTAATATCTAATCCTCCAGTTTTGGGCGAAGTGCATTATTAATATGTATTAAACAATGTTCAATTCTTAATAAACGGTTCTCCAATTCGTTCAACGTTTTCGTTTCCAGGTGACTGCGTCTGCATTGAAGGTTGGCTGCTCCCGGACTGTGCACAAGCCTCTTGCTACGACCTCAAGAACTGCAGCGGCCACGGAGTGTGTATCCAGCCGAATAGGTGAGCTTCTGTCGGCAAGATGTGTATTTGTCAGTGTAATTTCATTATTGTTGTTTTCAGTATAATTATGTTTGTTATTGTAGTTATTATAGTTATAGTTATTATAATTATCAAAGTTATCATAGATAACATTACTTACTTACCTATGTCGTCCACTTGACGTAGTGACATGATGAATTCCTTCCAGTGGTTTCGGTTCTTAACAGTGGTTGTTGCGGAGTTGTTGGTCGACCTCTTCTCCGAGGGCCATCATGGCGCATCACGTGACCTCCCCGACGAAGACGCCGTTGTCTCGTGATGGAGGTGATCCGTGGGAGGGAGCCGGATAGTTTGATTTGTCATGTGATTGCGCCATGACACGTCAAGGATTTTCCGCAGCATTTAATTATCATATTTATCATGTTCATCATATTCATAATTTTTTTTATTCATCATATTCATCATATTCATCGTTCTGTGTTCTTGGCCGGGAAATACATTAGTTTTCACATAACTCGATACTGCCAGAACCTTTCAGTTCTGATTTTATCATGCCATGTTCCATTCCGTCTCGCCATCTTTTTCTCGACGAACTTCTCCGTTCCTTCTAACTGCCAACTCCCAACAGTCCTTCTAACCACCAACTACCAACATTCTTTCTAACAGCCAACTCCCAACATTCCTTCTAACTGCCAACTCCCAACAGTCCTTCTAACCACCAACTCCCAACATTCCTTCTAACCACCAACTCCCAACATTCCTTGTAACCACCAACTCCCAACATTCCTTCTAACCACCAATTCCCAATATTCCTTCTAACCACCAACTCCCAACATTCCTTCTAACCACCAACTCCCAACATTCCTTCTAACTGCCAACTCCCAACAGTCCTTCTAACCACCAACTCCCAACATTCCTTCTAACTGCCAACTCCCAACATTCCTCATTCTTGCAGTTCTTTGTTTTCCCATTCACCACACCAAGTCCATCCCGTCTCAGACATCGCTCTTCAGTTATCATTTTCTGTACGGCTTCTTGTTTGGTTCTGTGTCACCTCACTTCCTCATTGGTGACCCTAACCTGCCGTCTAATGTCAACACACCAACACAGGCATCTTCGGTCAAATCCAAGCATCGTGACTTGCTTCTTTTTTACTTGTTTCTTTCTGAGCGTTCTGATTTATAAAAGAACATCTTGTGAAATGTTGCATCGCAGACTTTCTAACTTACCATTTTGTAGATGCCACTGCGCCGAGCAGTTCACGGGCTCCTCGTGTGATTCGTGCGCCGTGAACCGATGGGGACCAAACTGTGCGCTTTGTCCTGATGATTGTGGCCACGGCGTGTGCGACAAAGACACGGGTAATTCTATGTTGAATTCGCTTCACGCCGGTGCATACCACTACATGGCTACTGATAAGTCAATACAACACAGTACAATACAATAGAGTACAATACAATACAGGTACAATACAATATAGTACAATACAATACAATAGAGTACAAAACAGGTACAATACAATAATACTCGTCTTTATTTAGACCCAGTGTATGCACAATACACACGAATGCAAATGTTACGTACACACATATATATATATATATATATATATATATATATATATATATATATATATATATATATATATATATATATATATATATATATATATATATATATATATATATATATATATATATATATATATATATATATATATATATATATATATATATATATATATATATATATATATATATATATATATATATAGAAGAAACCTATATATATATGTATATGTATATATATATGTGTGTGTGTGTGTGTGTGTGTGTGTGTGTGTGTGTGTGTGTGTGTGTGTGTGTGTGTGTGTGTGTGTGTGTGTGTGTGTGTGTGTGTGTGTGTGTGTGTGTGTGTGTGTGTGTGTGTGTGTGTGTGTGTGTGTGTGTGTGTGTGTGTGTGTGTGTGTGTGTGTGTGTGTGTGTGTGTGTGTGTGTGTGTGTGTGTGTGTGTGTGTGTGTGTGTGTGTGTGTGTGCTAATATTTAATCGTTTTTGGCAAAGTGGATCAGAGAGATCCACCTTAAGACCAGACATGATGGATATCATATCAGCCACCGGGGTGTTGAAATTGCAACCTCAAGCCTATTATTTGGATGTGAAGAACTTATTTCCCCGTTTGGTGTTTGTTTACAAATATATTTCACCAGTGAAATAGCTATTGAATCAGTGATAACACCGCATACACTCCAGATTGGATTCGTCATTTTAATTTAATATAATCAAGTTATCGTAATTCGTAGTTTGGTATTAATGTGTACTTACACAATGCTCAACTATTGAGAAACTGTTCTCCAATTCGTTCAACGTTTTTGTTTCCAGGTAACTGCGTCTGCATTGACGGTTGGCTGCTCCCGGACTGTGCACAAGTCACTTGCTACGACCGCAAGAACTGCAGCGGCCACGGAGTGTGTGTCCAGCCGAATAGGTGAGCTTCTTTTGGCAAGATGTGTATTTGTCAGTGTAGTTTCATTATTGTTGTTTTCATTAATGTTATGACTTTTTATTGTATAATTATAGTTATAGTTATTATAATTATCAAACTTATCATGGATAACATTACTGTCTTACCTATGTCGTCCACTTGACGTAGTGAAAATATAATTTCTTCCAATGGTTTCTGTTTTTCACTCTCTATGATGTCTCGCAGAGACAAAAAGGTTTCTTTGCTAGTGCCTTCTAAAAACGTTCTTAGTGTTCACCTTGCTATATCTACAGCAATAGCCGTACTTGCATAAGTGTGTTTTTGTGAATATATTGCCTATGCACCTGGTGTTTGCAGTTGTACTTGCGCCGAGCACCACACGGGCTCAGCGTGTGACGCGTGCACGGCCAACAGATGGGGACCCGACTGTCTCCTGTGTCCCAGCTGTGTCAACGGCGCATGTGACTATGAAACAGGTGCGTCATATCTCTTGCAAGTCAGATGATCATTGTACAACAAAAGGAAGGAAAACTGCTATGAGCAGTTATAATATCTGTGACAAGTTGTTACCAATATGTATTCTTGTAATTATTTTACAAATATACGAGGGTCAAAAGTTGCTATAAGACGTTATGATGCTAGCAGGTAATTGTAGTATCAGCAGCTTTGTATTTGTTTGGATTGTATTGTGTTATCCATTAATATCAACAATAACTTAACACGAAGCAGACGTTGGTGTAGTGATGTGACGGTCTGATGGCTCTGGGCGAATGTAGCGGGACGTGGTGTGGGTCTCCCTCTGATAAACGTTATGTCTGGATCTTAACACGTAGTAGACGTTGTCGCTTGTTAATAATGCTGATCAGTTTATGTTCATCGCCAGTCGATTGGAAGTTGTTTTTCTAATAGTTTTATCCCCAGTATGTAGAAAAGAAGAGTATTCACGTGTTTCTAACCTGTTAGACTATTAACTCAACTTGTTACCGTATAAACAGAGAAAGACGATAACATACATTGTGACAGCAAACCTTTCGAACTCGGTAAACCAGCTCGTTAAACAGAAACGCTGAAAACCTGCCCGGTGAACGAAACACGACTGTAAATGTTCGTTACCGAATTATCGGCAATGGTGACCTTATTTAGGTCACTGCCCCTGGACTTGGTGTACCAAAAACTACGACGTACGATGGCCGAACAGCTAAGCTTCAATGCTAAACCACCTGAGCCACTTGAGCTAGGGCGCTGACGCTGCAGCTAGCTGGAAGCTGTGGAAACATTTGTGGAGCAGTTACGCCTTCGTCGCAGATCTTCAAAATTAATCTCGTTCGGAAGCTTTCCGATGTCAGCAGAAAGATGCTCACATCTTGGGGCAAACCAACGTAACTTTCGAAAGATACAAATTCAACGCCAGAGCACAACAAACAGAAGAATCTACAGACACGTATGTTGCTGGCTTGAAGAATCTGATGAAAACATGCAATTTCTTTGCGAGCATAAAGGATAGCACTAAATGACAAACTGCAACAGGAATTGGAAGAACTCGTGAACATCAAGGTAATCAAGGTAATCAAAGTAATCAAGGTAATCAAGGTAATCACGCCGGTTACGGAACCGATTGACTGGTGCTCCCAGATGTCTGTACAAACCAAGAAAAGCGGGAAACTACGTATTTGAGCCCACCAGGTTCTACGCTCTGCCGATCACCGAAGACGTACTCCCTGAACTACCGAATGCCAAAGTGTTCAACAAAAGTCGACTTAACACATGGTTACTGGCATTGCAAAAACGACGAGGCAAGTCGTTACACCTTCATAACTCCTTATGGATGGTATCGATAGCTCCTTCTGCCATTCAGCACGAAATTCCAGCTCTGAAGCATTTCAGAGGAAACTGAACGAGAGTCTCACAGGACTCAAGGGAGTTGTCTGTGTGGCAGATGACGTCCTGATCTGTGGCGACACAGGGGAAGACCACAAGAACAATATCAGAAACTTACTGATCAAGTGCCAAGAAAAGTTCTGAATCTCAACAAGGACAAGAGCATGTTCAAAACCATATAACTGAACTTCCTAGACCATTGTGACCGACAAAGGACAGAAACCAGACATGAAGAAAGTGGAAGCGATTCCGCGTAAGCCAAGCCCCACAGATGTGGAAGCGGTGCGCTGTCTATAAGGCATGGTAATATCTCGTTACATTTTCTCCGGCTACTCTCTACAATAATGGAGCCGATACGATGACAAATTCGCCATGACTGTGACTGGGATTGGGGTCAAAAACAAGACACCGCGATGAGAAAACTGAAGAAACTCGTCTCAACGTCACCGTTGTTGGCGTAATATGATCCAACGAACTGACGTCAAATACTGGCCTTGGTTCAACACTGATACAGGAAGTAGGCTATGCATACATGGAAAAGGAGTGTTTAGCCATTGTCTTCTCTTTCTTGAACGTTTCCAACAATGCACTTTTGGTTGACCACAAGCCCGTTGAGACAATTGTCAAGACGCCTTTCACAAAGCACCAGAAATAAGTGAAGGGATGCTCTACTACGGTATGGTATCGAAGACACTTACCGACAAGGCAAGGAGATGCTCACTGCTGATGCGTTATCTCGAGAATACCTCACTGACGGCAATGAAAGACAAGGTTATCTCAAATCAACGCTTTCAAGCACCTGCCACACGGACAAACAACGCTGACAATTAGTTGAAGCATCTGCCGCAGACACGACGACGCAAGCACACAAAGAGACGGTACTGAACGGTTTGCCGGAAAGCAAACCTAACATGAATGCACAAATCTCCCCAGACTTCTCCATGAGAGACGAACTAGCAGTACACGATGGACTGATTTCTAAGGGGAACGTGTGATCGTGCACAAGGCATGCGTAAGGAAATTAAGCAACTCCTACACCTGACTCACCTGGGAGCAGACGTTGTCGATTGTTAATAATGCTAACCAGTTTATGTTGATTGCCAGTCGATTCAATATTTCAAAGGAAGTTGTTTTTCTAATAAAAAAACTGTTTACCCCCAGCGTTCACGTGTTTCTATCCTGTCAGGCTTTTAACTCAACTTGTTAGCGTATTGATGGAGAAAGACGATAACAAACATCGATATGCTTCTGTGATGGTCTGATTTCTAGGTGAGTGCGTCTGTGACGGTGTCAATTGGAGTGGCCCACTCTGTAACGATTGCAGTGAGACGTTCTACGGGCCAAGCTGTCTTCCTCTGCTGACAGTGTTACAAGTCGCCCCAGAGATGGGGCCCGGTGTAGGCGCTATGGTCGTTCGTGTGCTCGGCCACAACTTCCCCAACTCCATGGAATACCAATGCAGGTGGGCAATGTAGGAACACACAGTGCAGTGATGGAGTGATGGTGTGCGTCCGTCCGTGCTTGCATATGCTACAAATGTTTCTATATAAATGCTTTCGGCATGTTTTACTGAACTCAGTGAGATCCCTATTAAATAACGTTGAGCTATCTTAGAGTCGTGTGTTCGTTACTGTGAAAGCTAGCTAAACTTCCTTTCAATATATTAATGCTAGTTTAATATTTTCTACAGCAATGAATGCATATTACTAGCATCGACATGCTTCCAAATAGGTCTAAGGCACCAATTAATTGTGCAATGCTGGAACAAATAATTATTATTCGTAACATGTGATTCAACTTTAGGTTTGGTGACGACGTGGTGTCAGGAACATGGCTGTCGTCAACGGAGGTTCAGTGTTCGTCTCCTCAGCACGCAGCAGGAACTGTCTACGTCGAAATAGCGCCGTCTGCGGAAGATACGTTTAGCAACAACCATGTATGAATTGTATTGATTTATACGCACGCACATACACACATACTCATACAAGCACTGAACACACACTGCACACACTAACGGACGTGCGCGCGCACACACTCTCACACAGTTCGTTGTATGACGGCGTTCTTTGGCAGGTGACATTCTACTACTACGAGTTGTGTCCTGAGAGCGCTTGTGGCAGCCTGAAGACTCCTCGACGAGGCGTCTGCTCCATGGGTCGCTGCCTCTGCTCTATGCCGTGGCTCGGGGACAACTGTGAGATCCTTGGCTTGGCACCAAGGATCACGCCCGTGCCTCTACAAACCGTGGTCGAGGGGACGTCTTTCCACAAGGTTCTGACGTCATCAGAGGTATGTCCGACACTGTCCTATCGCACAGCTGTCTCCCATTCAACCGATGGGATTTCATGATATGACACTTTCTTACTATTGACCTGTTTGTGTCTGTTCATTGGAAATAAGCGCTATCATTGATACAAATGGAACCGATGGTGTCGTTAAATAATACTACGTGAGGAAGAGCTATGGCATATCCCTAGAGCAATGAGCTGGATGTCTAAATTAGAGATAACATATCATCCCAGCGTTTCCTCTCAACACTATCTCATTCATGTTTCACCACGCGAGTGTTGTTTTAGTGACATTATAACCATAACGAATTATAAAATACTGACCAGCAGTGCGTGTATTATGTTGAAGGGTGTGTAACAGTCATCGAATAATGTTTGAATGCTTTGCTTACATCTATCACATATTTGTCAAGTCTTATGAATTTCATTGACAATCAGACTGCTTGGTTGTACCATTCCCGAAAGCAACACGAAGGCGCCAGTTCACGGATCTGGTCTAGATCTGTATTTTCCCATTTCAAATAATATTACACCACATCGCAAACAAATTGATGTGTTATCTTGATGTCTGCAGAAGCAGAGCTACTACAGATATATACCAAGTTTGTTTCTTCCAGTATGACATGGCATGCTTGAATATATGTTGAACATTCCGCTCTATGATCACATCAGCGAGTTTTGTTGGCAATAGGGCACGGATCCGTTGACATGGAGACTCGTGTCAGCACCTTCAGGCATGGATGTTGACGTTGTGAACTCTGTCATCACTTGGACGGCAATGGCAAGGGCTGACCCGTACACTATAGTGGTAAAGGCAACAAACAGTATCGGCTCTGACCAGATGACATTTGACATTGTTGTGCGTCCGTCGTACAAGGCCGTCCTGGATGCAGTGTCTTCTGGACAGGTCCCGCGAGATTCGTCTGTGATGATCAGAGGCAAAGTCGTATTTCTCGTCAGCAACAGCTCTCTGATTGGCACCAAAGTCCCAGTCACTATTACGTAAGAAAGATGTATCGATGTGTGAGTGTGTCTGTGTCTGTGTATGCGTGCGTGCGTGCGTGCGAGCGTGCGTGTGCGTGCGCGTGTTCGTGTGTGTGAGTGGGTGGGTGGGTGGGTGGGTGTGTGTGGTTGCGCGTGTGTGGTTTGGTGTGGTGTGTGTATTATAAGTTCATGATTCGTCGTACTCCGTGAGAATGATTTGCATACGCATATTGCATATAAATTTAATTGATTTGCCTACGCGTGTTTTGTTGGTTTTAGAATAAAGTCTGCCGTTGGAGTCCGAACAATTCAGACAACGACACTGCAAGGAACTGACATTTTCTACAAAATATTTTACCCCTACTCAACTGAAAGGGGTCTTTTTGAAGTGGTAGGAGAATAATACTTCATTTGCTCAAACGTTTTATCTCATGTTAGTAAAAGCCACGATAAGAATACTATCATATACGTATTTACTAATGTATTGCCTCGAGTGAACTGCAGGTGTTGGTGAATATACTCCATTATAATTCTTATTGGTGCGGTCAATTTGATATCCTAAATGTGCCTTTTTCCTTTTATGGTTTGTCGTGCTTAGTAACTTAATTATTGTGCATGACTTGGTTTGTTATTTTTCAATATATATGTTTTTACTAATCCATAATTGGCAAGGTACATGCTAAAACTTAAATGTACCTTCCTCCATTATGGTCTACGTGTTTTAGTAACTCAATTTAACAATTTGTTTAATCTCAGTCTGGGCTTACAATCTTGACATTATGTAATAATCTAGAAATTAAGTGTTACATGTTGTTGTTTTGTTTCTCAGCTCAGCTCACTGTAATGTTGCTTAGCTGGAATATATTATGGTGTTCGGCTGGTATATGTGTTACTTATTAAAGCTGTACATCACGAAAAGTCCACCGTTCATGTGTAATTCATTAAGCCGATGGCAAATAGTGTTGTTACCAACGGCTCTACCGTAACATGCACGAGTCTATGTATTAGGTTATTGCATTCTGTGCAGGACGCGAGGCATCCGGCAGACGAAGGCTTCGAAGCTCAGTTGACGTGGACAGTCTATGGACTGAGTATCCGGTCATCGCCTGGGTCATTGTCCGGTTACCTGGACACGTATCACCTGTCGTTGACCATCAGAAATACTGGCGTAGACCCGTTGACCGGTCTCGTGATTCAGGTGAGTTAGCCTACTAGTTAGGGTGTCGGTTGTTTTATTTTGTTGAGATTAATAGTAATAGCAGTAGCAACAGTAGCAGCAGCTGCAGTAGCAACAGTAGCAGCAGCTGCAGTAGCAGCAGTAGTATCAATAACAGTAGCAGCATCAGCAGTAGCAGTAACAGCAGTAGCAGTAGCACCAGTAGCATTAACAGTGGCAACAGTAGCATCAGCAACCGTTGCGGTAGCAGAAGTAACTGTACCAGCTGCAACAGCTTTAGCTGCAGCAGTAGCAGCAGTAACCGTAGTAGCAGTAGCAGCAGTAACAGCAGCAGTAGTAGCAATAGCAACAGTAACAGCAGCAGTAGTAGGAATAACAGTAGTAACAGTAGCAGCAGTAGCAGCAGCAAATGTTGCAGGTGTAGCAATTGCAGCAGTAGTCAACCGCAGCAGCACTAGCAGTGGCAGCAGTAGCAGTAACTGTAGCAGCTGCAACAGCTGTATAACATTAGTGTTAACGTTGCACTTTTAATTACAGAATTTGTCTCGGAATTCCATCACAACAAAATAGTGGAGCTATGATTTGTGTCATTCTTAAGCGTGCTCACCACGTATTGGTGGTCTGCGTGAATTGCTGTTGGCTGACGTACTTTGCTTTTTATTATTTTTAGCAAATGAATGCATCATTCGCGGCGACACTGGCGGAGCAAGCAACCAGTCAAGCGTGCCCACTTCACCTGACGAGCTGCCCAGTGGACACAGCCCTGATGCCTGGTTCCGACATTCGACTCAACGTTTCTGTCGTTGGTAAGTTGCGTTGTTATACACATGGACCGTTCGTACATTTAATACGTGTACTTTTATTTCTGTGCAATTGCGTACGTTGTTGAAATGATGATAATCGTCAGTGTGATATCTACAAAGAAAAGGTATTGTCCAAGGAATCAATTCATACGTTATGTAATAATGTTGCTATACTCGTTTCTACTCCCATACCTGACCTATTGTATTGAAGTGTGTGGAAGTGCATTTGATTCATATTGTTCAGGTATTGTAAAGGTTCAGAAAAAAACAGTAAGAATATTTGTCTCGGCCAATAGATTAGCTCGTAGTGAATTTATTTTAAAATTGTTAAATATCCTAATGTTTAGACAACTATATATATACTCATTGCAAATGTTTATGTATAAACACAACAGCGGTATTCTACCTTCCATTTTGACAGTATGTTTAAATATAATGAGGATGTTCACAGTTACAATCAACACCAATACACATATCTCTGGCAACTTTAGAAAATACGCATGCGTTCTATAAGAGTCAAGTGTGCTATAATTTGGAATTATTTTAACACAAGACTAGAATTTACTAGCTATTCAATAATGCGCTACAAAAGTATATTAAAACAATTGATATTACCTAATGATACTAATACATAACATGTTTCACAGTTACGATTAGTTGGCTATACCTGCACGCTGTTTTTTTCCATTACTAATATATATGATATATATATATATATATATATATATATATATATATATATATATATATATATATATATATATATATATATATATATATATATATATATATATATATATATATATATATTGAAATGTATCACAGGAATCATAACATTATACACTGTTCTTCGCTATTGTTCTCTTTGTATTATTAAATAGAATTTCAGTTTGATTTGCTTTGTCTTTACACTTATTGTAAAGAGTTACAATAAACTTGAATTGAATATGTTGTGAGCCAACTGGAAATAATCTAAACTGACATGAATGATTGCATCTTCAACAGTGGACCAGCCTGTCAGCGGGTACTTCCGAGTCGCTGTCACGTGCACAGAGGGACTGGTTCGCTACGTTGACATACACGGTAACTTCAAGCGCAGGAAACCAAAGTTCGCCATTACTCCGAGCGGCCTCAGCGCGAGTTTGACACGAGGAAAACAGTACACATTTCTGGTACAAAACTGTTCGTATTGTCAGTTAGAAACGTGCATTATGGTAAGGGTATATTTACTTCATGAAATAACATACTTGTACACACGTAACACGTAAACACACACACACACGCACGCACACACACACACACACACACACACACACACACACACACACACACACACACACACACACACACACACACACACACACACACACACACACACACACACACACACACACACACACACACACACACACACACACACACACACACACACACACACACACACACACACACACACACACACACACACACACACACACACACACACACACACACACACCCACACACACCCACACACACACACACACACACACACACACACACACACACACACACACACACACACACACACACCCACACCCACACACACACACACACACACACACACACACACACACACACACAGAACTCACATATATTGTCCTGGAAAGACCAGCGTTGCAACTGGGCATATGTTTTGACAGCCATGTAAATACATTTGGCCAAGGTAAGGAAAACGCCTACGTCTCTTTGTACATACATACGACAAATATGACGTGGCTTTTCGTGAACAAACAACTGTTACTAACATGAAACTGTCCAATATGCACGTAACAAACTTGACGTTGATGCAGGTGAACGTGACGAACGTGGGTCTACGTCCTGCGACTGGCGTGAGAGTTGAGCTACCGAACGATGCACTCATGTATCTAGTCTCTTTCGGAAACACCGAAGATAACAGCGAAGGAGACGGTTCGTTGACGTTGGCACCCGGCGACAGCGCTATTTTAGTGCTTGGTGCGGCGACGTCAGACCGGCAGGTACTTGGAAGACGCTCTGGTACTCTGGTGGTTCGCTCGCTGCAGATCGTTGCCGACATTTCATACAGGTGACTTGTGTTCTATTATAGATCCTCTTTTAATATTTTTCAATACAATATCAAACAGAGGCTACTAAGATGATCGGTCAGAGCAATTTTGCAGTGACAGGCCCACGATAACAAACAACGATGAGACAGCGTATCGTAAAGAAATCGGAAAACTTTCGACATGGTGCAGTGCAAATTATCTTGAACTTAACATAAAAAAGCCAAAGGAGATCACTGTAAGACTTCAAAAAGGAAAAACTAAGACCACCACCACTCGTGTTGCAAAATGAAAACGTGGAGCGTGTGACATCTTACAAGTACTTAGGAGTGACTATTAGGTACAGAAAAGCTGGACTGGAGCAAAAACACCCAACTCCTCGTGAAGAAAGGGCAGCAGAGACTCTACTTTATGCGAACTCTAAGAAACTTCAAAGTGGACAAGACAATTCTACAACTTTTCCACCGTGCGCTTGTAGAAACTGTACTGACATTCTCCATCGTCTGTTGGTTCAGTCAGCTGACAATAAGAGACAGAACGAAGCTGCAGCGAGTGATTTTCCGATCCTCAAAAATCGCTGGGATTGAATGTCCTCCCCTTGACCGTGTCCATCTCTTACACATGGAAAGAAAGACTGAGGCAATGTTAACTGATCCTAGTCACCCCTGCAGCCACTCTTTGTAACAGCAAAGTCGGGTAAACGATATATCTCTCTGAAAGCCAGAACGAAAAGATATTCAGTCTTTTGTCCCATATGCAGTCAGATTTTTAAACAACGTGTGATGATCTTTTTTTGTCTTACTCATCCTTATAGATGACTCTGTTTTTTCCTGTTTTTTTATGTCTGTTAAGCTGTTTGGCTTGCAATATTCATACATGTGCAATATATTTTGTTCGTTGAAATGCTTATTTTCTTAAAATGGTGTATATTTTTCTACATTTTTGTTGTAATTTCTTGTGTTTGTTTTTTATAATTTGTTGTGATATGACTAAATGTATTTTCCTTTCTTGGAAAGAATAACATATGACTAAGACTATGACGAATGTGGAATAACCTGCCAAAATGTATGCGATCTGCACTTCTTTTCGGATATAAGTGACATTACTTTCTGTTTCACAGCATTGATATTAATTTTCATTTTTAAATCTGTATTTTAACACTCTAAACATTTTATGTTTAAGCTTAATTTAAATTAATTTCATTTATTGAATATGTTGAACATTTCATTTATTGAATATTTTGATCATTTAGTTCACACGTAATTTTATTATGTGAAACGCTTTGATTGGTAATGATTTACCTAAAACGCGCTATATGAAGAACCGGTACTATAATATTATTACTAATTCCACAAGCTGGTATGAAACTATTTACCAAATAGCTACCACAAACAGTCATGTGATCTCTTGATGCTCGCTGAAAACAATCGCTGAACAAATTTCCCTGTCTCATTCTTGTCACCTAATTTACGTAAGCCATCATGTTGTGTTTTGTATGTTTTGCCCAGTTTCGTACTTGTTTCTTCCGACAAACTCAACCTGACGGTGCGAGTGGAGGACGAGTTCACCTACTTCGCTGATGGTCGGCCGCTGCTGGCCGGAGCCAAGGTGACTCTGAGAAGTCGTCTCCGCAGTGTCTCACTCACCCAGTACACCAATGAATCAGGTAGAGTCGAATCTCATCTCCTCCTTATTCTTATGATTGTTAGCTGTCGTTATAACACACGTGGCGGCAGGGGCTCGACCCATATGGTTTTGTTTGAATCCAGATGACGATTTGTCTCAACAGGAAAATGAATTTCGTAATAAGAATACACCTTTTTAATTATGTTTGTGGTTGATAATGTAACTTTGCTGTTTAATCGTATTGGGTTTTCAGCGAACAAATTGCCTGGATATGTGGAAAATATATTGATGATATATTGATGATATCCGCAATAGGTATGGCGGTGTTCTCGTATATCAGCGAGGACTACTACAATCTGTACACCAGCGCACCAAAACACACCGGCGACACTCGAGTGATACTGGCCACTCCCTCCGACAATGACGTGCGAGTCTTCCTGCAGAGAACGGCCGTCACGTACAGGCGAGTTACGTCACGTACACGCAAGGCTATTGTAAACAAGTAATAATATCATCGGCCTAAGACATGAAACTGTATGGTGCACATAATCGACGTTTATTAGCAGATCGTGTCTTCTACCTTTGCTTGTGTATTCTCAAATCAGATTCCTTTGAATACGTGGTGCGAAAAACCCTCCCGCATACTTTGTAGCATAATTACCACATAACACTAGATACTTAGCTACCAAATCTTGTATCTGAATCCGTCCAAACTGACATAACTTTTGTATGTTAAATTTTAGTTGGGTTGTGAAACGAATAACGTTCGAAGACGTGTACAATATCACGCTAGAGGCGACATTCGAGACGCACGTCCCCATGCCCGTAGTGACGATAACGCCGCGAGAACTCGACTTGGAGATTCTACAGAGGGGACTGATGCCTGTCATTAACTTTGAACTCACAAACCATGGTCTCATCCGGGCTGAAGACATCAAATTTAGACTGCCCAGGAGCGAAAGTCATCCATTCATGCACTTCGAAATGGTACGAAACGTAACATTGACATTGAAGTAACGAACATTTCACCAGAATACCGGTTTGGCAATGATACATCGAATATTTATTTTATTTTGCATACATTTTACAACTAAACGACACCCAGCACACCAGTAAGTTATACACTTATTCAACGAACGTGGGTTTTACGCACGAGTTGCTTCAGAATGTTGTATTGAGCGAGCAAGCGAGCCAAATACAATATTCTTAAACATCAAGGTATTTATTATATGGATATAAACACCTCGTTGATACACAGGTTTTTATTATATGGGTTCAAAACTAATATATCAACACATTTAATGCAATCAAGTGGTAATTTACTAGCGATTCTCAAGAACAGTCGACGCGCGCCATTTGAAATAATTCTTCGGCGCGCATGCGTAAAAGTGCGATACCATTTTTTATTGTTCTGGACGTCACACCGGGCAGGATAGCGCGCGTCACCGCAGACAGCGCGTTATCAATAGCTATTACTTATGCAGTAAATAAATGTATTGCGATCAATGATATGTAAATTTTCAGCAAAGAATACTTGATTACACGGCAAAGAATACTTGATTACACCTCAAAGAATACTTGATTACACGACAAGACAAATAAAGAGCTCATGAGGAAGAAAGACCAACACAGCATCAATGTTGAAAAAAGGAAATGGACATTGATAGGACACACCTTCCCGAAGCCAACCACCAATGTGAACAGACAAGCCCTAGAGTGGAACCCCCAATGAAAAAGAAAACCAGGCAGACAAAAATAGTTGGAGGAGATCAGTAGACAAGGAAATGAAGAAGCATGGAACCACATGGAAAGAATTGAAAAAAGCAGCCAATGTTAGAGTGCGTTGGCGGAGTGTCGTTTCGTTACATTGGCAAAGAGGATTATGTAAGCAGGGCTGTAACAAGTAGACAATTTTCTACTTGAGTAAAAGTTTAAGTTGATCCTAAAAAATCTACTCAAGTAGAAGTAAAAGTACTCCAAAAATCTACTTGACTAAAAGTAGAAAGTAAAACTTTCTACTTGGAGTAGAAACAAAAGTAGACCACGACTCACGAGCCCACAAGCATAAGAACGAAAATAGTACTTTTTAAGTTTAACATGTGCAGAAAAACACGCACTTCCACACACTGGTAAGTCAGCAACTGCTGCTCAAACTCTGCATCCCCGATGCAGGCACGCAGTGACTTAAAGATGAGACCTGCTGCACTAAGCAGACGCTCGCAGGCTGCACTGGCAGGAAGAACAGTGTTCAGTTTGACAAACAGGGTGCGGAGCTTTGGATAACAGGTCGCGCAAACGGAAAGTCAAAAGAGATGGCGACTATCGGCTACACTCTATTTATATAGGTCAGCGATCCTGCTCCGCGCTCAATTATCATTTAGCGAATCAGAAGACAGATTACGGATTTACGCGCGGTGATTCCGCGCGTAGTGTGTATGCCGTTTCTGTATGCAGCGGAATAATTGTGCAGCGGAAAAAAGTAAAACGCCCGGTGTCGGTACTTCATTACATTTACAAAAGTAACACGTAATTCTACTTCGTTATAAGTAGAAGTAGATCCGTAAAAATCTACTTAGTTACAAGTAGATCTACTTCGTTACTTACCGGCTCTGTGTGTAAGTAAGCATAAACTTATGGTGGCATCGTGGTAAAACACTGCTCACATATCGTCTTTCATGAACATGTCACACCCACAGGACGGTAATGAGATCTACTTCGTTACTTACCGGCTCTGTGTGTAAGTAAGCATAAACTTATGGTGGCATCGTGGTAAAACACTGCTCATATATCGTCTTTCATGAACATGTCACACCCACAGGACGGTCATGAGATCTACTTCGTTACTTACCGGCTGTGTGTGTAAGTAAGCATAAACTTATGGTGGCATCGTGGTAAAACACTGCTCATATATCGTCTTTCATGAACATGTCACACCCACAGGACGGTAATGAGATCTACTTCGTTACTTACCGGCTCTGTGTGTAAGTAAGCATAAACTTATGGTGGCATCGTGGTAAAACACTGCTCACATATCGTCTTTCATGAACATGTCACACCCACAGGACGGTAATGAGATCTACTTCGTTACTTACCGGCTGTGTGTGTAAGTAAGCATAAATTTATGGTGGCATCGTGGTAAAACACTGCTCATATATCGTCTTTCATGAACATGTCACACCCACAGGACGGTAATGAGATCTACTTCGTTACTTACCGGCTCTGTGTGTAAGTAAGCATAAACTTATGGTGGCATCGTGGTAAAACACTGCTCATATATCGTCTTTCATGAACATGTCACACCCACAGGACGGTAACGAGATTGGAAGTATTGACGCTAACACTACGATGTTAGTTCCCGTTCGTGTTGTCATCGATGAAGCCAAGAAACAGAGCTACATCGCCGAACGCGGAACCATCTCTAAGCGCAGCAATCCGTGAGTAGCATGAATATTTAACAAGTTTACCATCCATAGCTATACTATATAAGTAGGTGTATAGCCCGCCTTTATCAAATACTTGTCAATTTATTTTTAAACTTGAAATTAATAATTACATTAATACGTTAATGCAAACATATCTAGCTAGCACACAGGAAGGACAAACATTTTATAATTTTTTTTAATTACTCAATGCTGTAATACAACGGTATTTTTTCAAACGTTTGTCGGATTTCATTTATCATCACGATCTGCAATGTAATCTTTGACGATTGTCAAATGTGTTCCCCGTGCATTGAGGTTCTTGTCGTGCACCCAGGATCGTATGCGTTGCTCTCGCCATCTACGCCGCCTACACGTACCTCTGTGACCGGCCCCGCTACAACGACCTGGCAGTGCCAATAAAAAACGCAATGAGAGACGCTTGTAATGTCGGACCCGGCAGCAGACCCAGCGTAGGACCCGGAAGCGGACCCGGAGTCGAATACAACCGCGTTGGAATGTGGAGTGGAAGGTGGGGTGGATGGGAGAGTGGAGAATGGAGTGGAAAGTGGGGAGGTGGAGACATCGTCTATGGAGGCGGTGGAAGATACGGGATTGGTGAGTTTATATATATATAGTTTTCTTTGTCATAAGATAATAATTATGCAATTGGCACTGAATTCGTCGATACATTTTTACTACCTGTCGAGTTAAAAGAGTTTGTCTGTAACCCGATAGAGACATGTATAGAAACACTAGCTACATCATAGTAACAAGGAATATCGGAGTGCCGACAGTCATCAACAATACTGAATATGTTATGACATGGTAACTGCCTCTCAAGAAGCAAGAAACGTTCGTATTCGTTCGGAATAAATACGAAAACTCTAACCCTCGCTCTAACGCTATATACTATCCTAGCGAGAGGAGATTTTGCCAGAAACAGGACGCTACGATGGGCGAGTGCTTCGCAGACATTTCGTTTGATTATTGAATGCGTAAAATATTCTTTGCTAACCATACATTATTCTAGGGCTAATTAGGAGAAATATCATGTATAAGGAGAAACAGCTAATTGTACCCCTGTACAAAGCAATAGTTAGACCACATTTGGAATATTGTATTCAAGCATGGAGGCCATATCGTAAAAATGACATAGACAAGCTAGATAGAATATAACGAAGAGCAGCTAAAATGATTCCAGAATTGAGAGACCTTAGTTACGAAAGTCGCTTATTACAATGTGGTTTGACAACACTGGAGACCAGGAGACTAAGAGGAGACCAAATAGAAGTGTTTAAAATAGTGAATGGTTATGAGGATGTTGACAGGAATATGTTCTTCAAACTTAAAGAAGGCAGTAGAACCAGAGGACACAAAGCAGCATTAGTTAAGAAGGAGTGTAGGTTGGACATGAGAAAGTACTCTTTCTCACAGAGGGTGATAAATGAATGGAACAAACTGCCAAATTATTGTGTTGATGCTAGTAGTGTGAATATGTTTAAAAATATAATTTGCAGATATTTGATAAGGGCGGGTTACACATAGATGAGAAAATTGTTGGACTCTCGATAAGCCAATGGCTTCCTTGTCCACTGGCCATCTGGAACTTGTTGTTTGGGGTGGCAATCTTGTTAAATCTAGTTAAATCTTAAATAAGTTTGGGCCTGGTCTTTCTTGCACACATATCAAGCTTCTTTAAAAGCTTGCCCCGTGATCTGTAGGCGTATTAAAGAGTCGTGGCCCCGTGACCTGTAGGCGTATTAAAGAGTCGTGGCCCTTTAATAAAGCCACAATGCAGTGGGAACTTTGGAACCGTTTCTGACAGCCTTATGATATAAGTACCGGGTAGCCTTATTGGGTAATTCCTTTTACATTAATGTGTCCACTATCCTATTCACTGGCTGGTGGACGCCTGTTAGAAATTCATAACGCATTCAATGTCATAGTTGTGTTCTGTTGTTGCGTGTATCTCACTAGCATTGTGTGATTGTTGTTGGCCTTATTTGTACAATGTTTAATGGTTACAGCAATGATCGTTTTGCTAGTACATGTATAAAATCAATGTCCTTCTTCAAAACGTCCTCTGGACCGTAGTTTGTAATATGATTCTAGCTCATTTGTGTTTTATTTGGTTTACGTATTGAGCTTATTGTCTGTAGCCCGTATCCAGCTCCCCTTTGAGGTTTAAAGATACCCAGTGAACGCCGTATAATGTTGTGGGCGCACCCCCCACAATGCAACCCTAACTCTAACCTTAAGTAACCTTTCCCTAACCCTCGCCCTAACTCTAAACTTAAGTAACCTTTCCCTAACCCTCGCCCTAACGCTAACCTTAAGTAACATTTCCTTAACCCTCGCCCTAACTCTAACCTTAAGTAACCTTTCCCTAACCCTCGCCTTAACTCTAAACTTAAGTAACCTTTGATATCGTTGCGCCACCTCCAACATTATTTTGTAAGGCGTGCAATTTTCCTTTTAAGTTGTATTCGATGCATCTGAGCTTTCGACGTAGTAATAAAATCAAATCCGGCGTTTCGCGAGACACCACGTTAATTTTTACTCTGGGTCTCGGGCAGGGGTACACACACAAAAAAATAATAAACTTTAACCGGACTTGAAGTAGGCAGACAAATAACGAGTAATTAAGATAAATCATTGCAATAATATATGAACATATTTGGCGAAAATATTCGGTGCTTTGCGGATATTTAATAAATGTCTCACATAAATGTATACATTTATTTAATGCCATCATTAATGCCTCTGCAGGTCCCTGCGACATGATACCAGTGACTACCGTACTGACGTGTGACCCCTTCGAAAAATGCTACAAGGCAGCAAAGAAATGCTTTAAGACCGTGAAAAGTGTCATAAAGTGTTATGTTCTTCTACCCACCCTAACCCCTCCGCTCACAGTCGTGACGATTGGACCAGTCGTGTGGAAGTGCGGCAAGGCGGTTTATAGCGCTTACAAGTACGCATTGGTTTGGCAAGAACATTGTTTTTACATTGCCTCTAATTATCTTTTACCAAAAGGGTAATTTATTGTATAGTAATATATAGTCTATTTCCCTTCAGGATATGTTAGTTTAGTCGGATGAATTTATCCAACAATATGAAACTTCCCGGGTCTGCTCCGACCTCAGTTCTATGAACAACTGTGATCAATGCATTGTAAGTCAGTACACTACGCATTTATCACACACACACACACACACACACACACACACACACACACACACACACACACACACACACACACACACACACACACACACACACACACACACACACACACACACACACACACACACACACACACACACACACACACACACACACACACACACACACACACACACACACACACACACACACACATACACACACACACACACACACACACACACACACACACACACACACACACACACACACACACACACACACACACACACAAACACACACACACACACACACACATATATATATATATATGCTGTGTGTGGATTAGTAGCAAACGATCTAAACGCGCTTCTGAGTATGTGAATATAGTCCGGTGGACATTTCGTTGTAAACCACAAATTGTTAAATCATAACAATTTTAACGTCGCACGTTACTGATTCAGATGCGTCAAGGCTATACAGAAATGCGGCGATAGTTTGGCCGGTGGCTCTCGGCGTCGCCGCAGTCTACTGACACAGGAAGACCTGGCTCCTGAACTAGGCCGGCGACTAGTTGCTGCCACCAACTACGGCCGTCTGGCGGAGATCGCGTACGGCAGCGACATCTGGTGAGTAAAGTTTACTGTTTTCTTTTGTCATGCTAGAGATACACCGGAGCGGACTTGTAACATGCATCATAGCGGACTTGTAACATGCACCATAGCGGACTTGTAACATGCATCATAGCGGACTTGTAACATGCATCATAGCGCGCTCTACATTTAACCTAACAGAGAAGAAGCTGATTTAACGTTCAGCTCAACTCGTAAGGTTGATTGTATTAATCGTGTGTCGCAGATTGGATGACTCTAATGCCCGTGTATATATATATATATATATATATATATATATATATATATATATATATATATATATATATATATATATATATATATAATTATTTGTATGTATATGTACACATTTCACTAACGTCCACAATAACATAATGATATCCATTATAAAATCAGATAACTTTCATTTTACATATCCAAGGTTTGTTTAGTTTACCTGGTAGAGGCTTTCATCAACGTGTCACGTTGATTTCATCAGTACCGATGACGCTTGATGACGTCATCGTACACGTGAGGCAGTTCATAATTGCCCTCGTCTCTGTTGATGGGTGTTCTAGTTTTTCTGATCCAGATGGCTTCCTTGATGTGCCGGATTCTTCGGTTGGGTTCCTTGTCTACAATGTTCACTCCCTCCCAGTCTATGATGTGGTTTTCAGTTGTCGCATGGTCTGTAAGGGCGGATTTATTGATGGTAGGCATCAATCTTTTTTTCCCGCTCCTTGTGTATTTCTCTTTTTTCGTGTTGTCTACATCCTTTCTGTGTATCTCCAGTCGTGTTTTTAGTAGTCTTCCTGTCTCCCCAATGTACTCAGCACCACAGTTCTTGCATGGTATTTGGTACACCAGTTACTCACCAGATGTCGCTGCCGTTAGCCAATTATGAACTGCCTCACGTGTACGATGACGTCATCAAGCGTCATCGGTACTGATGAAATCAACGTGACACGTTGATGAAAGCCTCTACTAGGTAAACTAAACACACCTTGGATATGTAAAATGAAAGTTATCTGATTTGAAAAATGAACTATCCTGAAGAATGTTCGGTAATAAAATAAGATATCCATTATAGAATATAAAAGCATAGAGCTAAAAAGACAAATAATAAAAACTGTATATTGTATTGTATTTTAGCTCTATGATTTTATATTCTATAATAGATATCATTATGTTATTGTGGACTATGTATTGTGTTTTTGGTGCGTTAGATATTTCAATAAGTATTTGAAATTGAAATACTTATTGAAATTGAAATATCTAACGCACCAAAAACATATGTCGATACACCGTGTTGTAAATTGTACGTATCGCACCGATGCGGCAGCACAGTAATTGACATGCCAATTTTAGAATACAAGAAAAGTGCCGTTTGTAGGTTCCAAATCGATGGCCGTGAGTGGTGGGAGTCTGTCGTACAACCGAGCATGGCGGCCAACAGCGACGGCGGAAAACTGATCACGCAGGCCGAGTACGACACCATACACACGTTTCCGCTTCCAGTCGACGTGACGTGGGAAATGGCGGACAAGTTAATGATGCGCCTCAACAACACGTTTTACAACTGGGATCACGGCACGTTGAAGGGAGACAACATGGTCGACTACACTGAGTTCAATACGTTGGCAAATCAGATCGAATCCGACACGGAAACAGCTGAACAGGTTTGAGCTTAAAGCTGTTACGAATAGACAAAAGGGAAGCCATTGAAACATTACTATTACTAATTTAAGTAGTAATTAAGCATCACAAACAATGCATACCACGTGAACTACCACTGGTGAAACATCAAGTCCACAGTGAATCCTCCCATAGTCCTCGCCTTCTCTGACAGAGAAAATTCAAAGGAGTACTACTACAAATACACATCCAAAGAAATGTTCACCAATAATTTCAGACAATAACTTAAATGTGTATGCTTAAATGACAGGAGCATACTAAATAAAACAAGTGAGTGAAACATTATGATATCAGATATTGATCCTCATGTAATAGGCATTACAGAATCATGGCAAATAAAGATATAGTAGATGCTGAGTTAGCAAAAGTGTATATGCTTATGTAAGGAGTAAACAGAAAGTTCGAGATAAGGTCGGACCACTGGAAAACAACAGTGGAAACATAATAATTTCAGACGGGTTTCAAATGGCAGAAGTCCTGAATGAGTATTTCAGCTCAGTTTTTACCACAGAAGATATCAGCTCACTTCCAGTTCCATTTACTAAATGTGAGGGCATTAAATCAGAACATTTATGGCAGTTATTTATAACTCCTGAAATGATAGCAAAGAAAATTAAGAAGATAAAAGATAATAAATTACCGACAGTTGATGGGATACCACCAAAACTGTTTAAGGGAATTGTAGAGCAAATTAGTACACCACTTGCAAACGTGTTTAACTAGTCACTAGAAGAAGGAATAGTTCCTTCACAATGGAAAGAAGCAAACATTACGCCGCTATTTAAGAAGGGATCGAGGAACAAGCAGGAACATTACAGACCAGTGAGCGTAGCATCAGTTGTATGTAAATTACTCGAAACATTAATTAGAGACCACATGGTGGAATTCCTTGTAAACCATAAATTAATTAATACATCTCAACACGGGTTCCGAAAAGCAAGGTCCTGTCTAACCAATATCTTTTTCTTTGAAGAAATTACAAAGTGGGTAGATGACGGGTCACCAGTGGATGTTATCTATTTAGATTTTTAGAAACCTTTCAATAAAGTGCCACATCAAAGATTGTTATTTAAACTAAAAGCCCATAATATAGGTAATGATGTAGTCAACTGGATAGAAAAGTGGCTTACACACAGAAGACAGAGAGTAATAGTAGATGGTGAGATTTCAAACTGGAAATCTGCTTTGAGTGGGGTACCACAGGGATCAGTATTATGCTCTATTCTGTTTTAATATATATATATATATATATATATATATATATATATATATATATATATATATATATATATATATATATATATATATATATATATATATATATATATATATATTTGTGTGTATCATTAGTAACCTTTGTGAATACTTTTGTGTCATCTGCAAATTTCAGTACTTTGCTAGATATCATCTTCCAAAACATTTATATATATATATATATATATATATATATATATATAAATGTTTTTGGAAGATGATATCTAGCAAAGCATTGAAATTTGCAGATGACACAAAAGTATTCACAAAGGTTACTAATAATACAGATAAACACAGTTTACAGGATGATCTAGATAAATTAGTTAAATGGTCAGAAAAATGGCAAATGTGATTAAATTTTGGGAAGTGTAAATGCATACACATAGGACATGGAAACATGGATGAAGAATATACAATGGGGGTGCTGTACTAGGTAGAACCACACAAGAAAAGGATTTAAGAGTGATATTTAGTGCTGACATGAAAGTTTCAGAGCAATGTGGGATTGCTGCTTCGAAGGGAAATAAAATTATAGGGCTAAATAGGAGAACTATCATGTATAAGGAGAAACAGCTAATTGTACCCCGGTACAAAGCATTAGTTAGACCACATTTGGAATATTGTATACAAGCATGGAGGCCGTATCGTAAGAAGAACATATACAAGCTAGAAAGAATACAACGAAGAACAACTAAAATGATTCCAGAATTGAGAGACCTTAGTTATGAAAGCCGCTTATTACAATGTGGTTTGACAACACTAGAGACCAGGAGACTAAGAGGAGACCAAATAGAAGTGTTTAAAATAGTGAAAAGTTATGAGGATGTTGATAGGAATATGTTCTTCAAACATAAAGAAGGCAGTAGAACCAGAGGACACAAAGCAGCATTAGTTAAGGAGCAGTGTAGGTTGGACATGAGAAAGTACTCTTTATCACAGAGGGTGATAAATGAATGGAACAAACTGGCAAATGATTGTGTTAATGCTAGTAGTGTGAATATGTTTAAACATAGAATTGACAGATATTTGATAAGGGTGGGCTACACATAGATGAGAAAATTGTTGGATTCTCGATAAGCCAATGGCTTCCTTGTCCACTTGCCATCTGGAACTCGTTGTTTGGGATGGCAATCTTGTTAAATTGTGTTAAATCTTCTCGTCCGGTCAGTGGCCATCTCTCTGAGCCTCACAAGATCTTTGCCAGATCGCTGTAGGATGCCTTTCTCTTTGAGATCTGAGCTCAACACATAAGGTAGGTTGGTGGTGTGCCTGCCAACTCGCCCAAGTATCGGTTTAACCCAGCAGTCGCACACTGCAGGAACATGTGTGCAGGATTATATTGGGCATTTGCAAAACGTGGCCGATAATGGATTCACGTATCCTCCTACTTGCTGTGACAGCGGTCCTGTGCCACAGGTTGTGTATCACAATATTTGATATTGTCCAGCTACAACTGTTGTAAATGATAGCTGGGACAACTGGAACACCACTATTCGTTTGTCCAGAGGTATCATGGACCTTTGGTGCTGCAGAATGGAGATCCCAAGGTCTTGCTGGACCTCCACTTCTCACTGCCTCGCAGCATTCGACCGGCATCATCTGTCTCAGATGTCGTCGCGAGGAATACGTGGACGTTGTCAGTATTTGCCTCTTCGATGAAGAGGTTCCGATTGGATAGCTCTTCATTTACAAAGTTCACATCGTCTGCCTAGTGGGTGGGTCAGGCCTAGTTGTTTTCTGCCTGACCAGAACCGCAGCAAGGTGGCACGTAAACAACACATGACAGTTGGTGAAATCCGACAATGACTTATTGTTAGTATTTGACGGCACTGTGACACGTGGTCATTGAAAATGATTGTGGAAAAAGAATCGAGGCATTCTAGTATAATTTCTTGGGGACGCTAGAAATATGTGGATGTTTACATGCATGCCGAAATAGGTAATTAAACCATTTATTGAAATATTCAGGGCAACGGATACAGCATGTATACGTTACCGTTAAACTATTCTGTGTAAAGGATACAGTATGCATACGTTACCATTAAACTATACAGTGCAATGGATACAGTTTGTATACGTTGCCGTTAAACTATTTGGTGCAATGGATACAGTATGTATACGTTACCGTTAAACTACTGCAAAATGAGAATGATAATGTTAAATTCACACGTAATTCAAAGGTAGAACCTAGTTGGTTTAATGAAGGAAACAGAACATCGTTGCTATTCTTATTATTAATATAATTATCATCATTATGATAATCTACCTATTTATTCACATAACAGGCTGGATTCAGTTCCCTCGGAGATTGGTATGAAGAAGGATTGAATGCTTACACGAATGCAGAAAAGGTAGGACATTTCAGTTCACATCCAATGTGTGACGTCATTCACCATGTCGAACAGGTGTGTGTGTATGTGCATGCGCGTGCGTGCGTGCGTGCATGTGCATGCGTTCGTGCGCGCGATGTGTGTATGTGTTTGTGTGGCCAGTTGATACAAATCACTTGGACACAAACTGTTACTTGGCCTGTGTTTGCCGCAGGACGATGACGAGGGAGTCTGTGCAATGGTACGTATTCGAATCCAGCAACGACTCGCCATCACTCGAGACGCCTTCGAGGCCACGCTAGAACTGGACAACGGGGAGTCAGACAGACTGGCCGGAATCCGGGTGGTGGTCGAAATTCTTGACCACACGACAGCTGAGACAGCTGAATATAAATTTTCCATGGGTGAGGCACAAATTAAATTAATTGATATCAACTTAGATGATTGGTCAATATTATAACAGTGAATTACACACTGACTGATCGCAATGAAAATGTTTGTTTCGTGAAATCGGATAAACTGAAATATTTACAGGCAGTTATATCTTCATATTCCTTCAAATTACCTTATCAAATTGTAACATTAAAATAATGATGAATATGATATTTTCCTAACAATTGACAGCCTGAAAAACGACAATCCTAATTTGTCCTTACATACTGGATTGTATCCATAGGCGAACCGGAAGTGTCGGGCATGGGAAGCGTCGACGGAAACGGGGTGTTGGAGATGGGAGCTGCGGGCACGGCCAGCTGGCTCATCATCCCCTACTCGGAGGCTGCTCCCACCCACGACGTCCAGTACGACATCGGAGGCACGCTCTACTACACGGTCGGTGGACAGAACATCACCGTGCCGCTGTTCCCAGAGACAATCACCGTCACTCCAGATCCACGTCTCTATCTCAACTACTTCCTCCAGAGGAACGTTCGCAGTGACGACCCGATGACTCAAGGTACATTTCACAAAGTCAAACGACGTTACTCTTGTGTTCGTTCTGACTTTTGTTTTTCAGAACTGTTTTCTGTAAAAGATGATAAAGACTCATCCGCCATCTTCTACGTTTTGGGCATTCAATGCATTGGAAGAGGATATTAATGCTTCTTGTTAAACACATTGATGTAACAAATGGACAATTTTATTATCTCCAGAAACATCAGTCGTGTTGCTTAACTGTTATTGGACATAGATCTGTCGTTTTAGTTTAATGTGTCGTTCTCGAAACAGACGTCATCGAACCGACCATACCGTACACACTGGGCCTGCTCATTACCAACGACGGCTACGGCGTGGCAAGGAACACGAGAATAACTTCCGGCCAACCAGAGATCATTGAGAACGAGAGAGGTTTGCTCATCAACTTCAAAATCGTTGGAGCGCAAGTAGACAACCAGCCCGTGTCGCCGTCGTTAACTGTCACATTTGGTGACATTCAGGCAAGGTCGACAAGGGTCTCCAGGTGGATGATGACGTCATCACTTAAAGGGATATTCAAAAACTACTCGGCGACATTTGAGAATGTCAACCCACTGGGTAATTACATTATCCGACATTCAATATAATGTCTAGCTGCATTCTATCCTACTTTGTATCTCTTCGTAGCTGTCGGTTAGAACATCAGAAACATAATACATTCAATATAATGTCTAGCTGCATTATATCCTACTATGTATTTCTTCGTAGGTGTCGGTTAGAACATCAGAAACATAATACATTCAATATAATGTCTAGCTGCATTCTATCCTACTTTGTATCTCTTCGTAGCTGTCGGTTAGAACATCAGAAACATAATACATTCAATATAATGTCTAGCTGCATTCTATCCTACTTTGTATCTCTTCGTAGGTGTCGGTTAGAACATCAGAAACATAATACATTCAATATAATGTCTAGCTGCATTCTATCCTACTTTGTATCTCTTCGTAGCTGTCGGTTAGAACATCAGAAACATAATGCATTACCGTGTGACAATTGCTGCATTCCGACCGAATTTTTTTTATTATTATTCAAAGAAATCGTATACAAACATACCCAGCATTTGAAGGCATCATATATTGGGTCTGTTATTGAATGAGATAATAGAAAACGATATCACATGGAATCGATCGAAATATACCGATATTTACTAGCATGTTAATGTCGGTAATTAAGCAATATTTAATTGTCACAATAGAAACCATGAAAATCGTGCACAAACATGGAAATGCTAAAGCGAAACAAAAGTTATGGTTTTGGGGATATGCACCTAAAAGATATAATAAAGACAGAAATTTACAAGTAAAATCAAGATATCACGGATTTACTCAAAATGTGTTCTAAAAGTGGGAGATTCGGTCTTATTTCCAGTTAACTGAGCGCTGACATGTTAACCAGCAAAGACAGATAAGAGCACAGTCCTATGGAAGTCGGGTAACCTAGTCTATTGTGAGGCCGGCATACACAAGACTAGTGTAGTAAGCAAAGGCCAAAATATGTTACATAACTTGAGTTTGGACGCAAACAGCATAGCTATGTCGTATTGACAAATGTACGAATAGGTGTATACAAATATATTTTAATTTGGCGAACGAATATTTTTGTTTTGCACTTTGAAACTCGTGACGTAGGGTTATCTAACAGTGTGTCGCGGCGCGTGAAATTAAGATTATGTGTATTCAACAAGGTTTTCCTAGAAAACCACTTGCGCGACATTGTTAATTGTAGCTACAAGTGGTTATATTTTAGTAACTCTTATGACATAGATGCGTAGGACCAAAACTAAAAGACTTTGATGAAGTGACATGTTGTACGTGTTGCTTACAGGCGACCCGCAGCTGTCGGTGATGGAGTCGGTTCTTATCCACGAGCTCCTCCATGTTGTACGAGTCGACCTCCCTGAAGACGACAGACTCTTCGACTTCCTCGTCCTCAGTGAACACAAACTCAATCTGCTTCCGGACCGCATCTACCAGAGTACGGACGGTCGACATCCGCTCAATGTCTCCTCGTGTACTATCACCAGCATTGATTATGTCAGTGATACACAAATACAGGTGAATAATCACAACATTCGTCATATTGAAATGGACTACTCTACTGTATATTGGTCGAAATGCGGACTAAATAAAACTATTAATTGTACACATACACACTCACGCGTGCGATCGCGCACACACACACACTCATATATTTATACATATATATATATATATATATATATATATATATATATATATATATATATATATATATATGTGTGTGTGTGTGTATACATGGAGAGTAGTTCGTATTTTTACAGTATGTATGTACTGTATGTACATATATATATATATATATATATATATATATATATATATATATATATATATATATATATATATATATATATATATATATATGTTTGAATACTCGCCTGCGGTTATGTGTCTTTATTCTGGTCTTTATTTATCACATTTGATTACATTTATTACATTATCAGTAAGTCAGTGATATAAGAATTGTATATATATATATATATATATATATATATATATATATATATATATATATATATATATATATATTTATATATATATATATGTGTGTGTGTATATATATATATATATATATATATATATATATATATATATATATATATATATATATATATATATATATACACATATATATAATATATATATATATATATATATATATATATATATATATATATATATATATATATATATATATATATATATATATATATATATATATATATATATATACCACTATATATATATATATATATATATATATATATATATATCAAAAATACGAATTACTCTCCACGCCAGGTCCACGTCAGTCCTGATCAATCAGGATGGGTCTACTTCCGGGGTGCTTATACTGGAGACGAAGACGTCACCCCAGTTTCCGCCGTCAGATCCGACACGGGCCGGTCGATCAACGTCGAGTATAATATGTGGATCGATCGACTCAAGGACGACCCGTATCTGCAGGTGATCGACTACATCGACACCGCTGGAGCGTCTTTCACATACGATGTCACGGTCACCAAACTGAACACATTCAGTCCGCGTTTTGAACAAACAGAGTTCCGGTTGAACGTGTCGGAAGACGTGACGGCCGGAGTGGTCATTCTGCTGCTGAATGCCTCTGATAATGACCCCAGCCAACACGTAGCCTACTCATTAGATAATATTAACACAGAGATTGTCTTGCCATTTGAGATAAACGCTACAAGTGGCGCTGTGCGAGTTATCGGTCAGTTAGATCGTGAACTCGTTGATTCATACACATTTAACGTGATCGCGACCGACGACGGCACGCCGGTACGTACGTCAGCCGCCGCCGTACAGATCTCAGTGTTGGACGTCAACGACAATGCCCCGGTATTTGACCCTGTCTCGTCTGACACGAGCGTCGAGGAGACGGCGGCAGTCGGCTACGAGTTGGCCACGATCACGGCGTCAGATCCTGACGCTGGAGACAATGGCGCTGTTGGTGTCCAGCTGGTGAATATCACATCGTTGTTCTCATACAACACGACCACCGGACGTTTGACCACGGCAGCGTCACTCGCTGGACATGCTGGACAGTACATGCTCTTGTTAAGAGTCTCGGACCAAGGATCGCCGACACCAAGATCGACGGAACTTACTCTTGTGGTCAGTGTGGTCGCTAGCAATAGATTCACGCCAGAGTTTGACCAACCTCAATATATGTATGATGTACTGGAGGTTGTCATTGTGGGGACAATCTTGGGACGAGTGGAAGCCGTTGACCAGGACAATGGAAGTATCGTCCACTACAACATTGCTGAAGGGATCCTAGTTCCATTCTCCATTGACGAGACAACAGGCAATGTGTCTACCACGGCGGCGTTAGACCGAGAGACGACCGCGAACTACTCATTCCACGTATTAGCCATCGACAACGGAGCACCACCGACTGGCCCTAAAACTGCCACAGCCGAAGTGACGGTCACTGTCGGTGACGTGAACGACAACGCTCCCGCCTTCCCGTCAGAACAGTTCTCCGAGTACGTGGAGGAGAACAGTCCAATCGGCACTGAAGTGATGCGGACCAAGGCCGTGGACGTGGACGCCGGAGACAACGGTGACGTCGCCGGCTACTCTCTACAGTCGCCGTCAACGGCGTTCGCAGTCTCGGTCGACGGCGACTTCGCCGTTGTAAGAACGACCCAGGTACTCGACGCAGAATCGGCAGATAGCTACGAGCTCCATCTGGTGGCTGTCGACAAAGGCACTCCGCCATTGACGACGTCTGTACTTGTGAGAGTCGACGTCACAGATGTCAACGATAACCCACCGCACTTCAATGTCACCGACTTGGAGATGTTGTTGCCTCGGGTGACTACTGTCAACTCTTTGATAACGACATTCGCAGCTTCCGACGCAGACGTCAGCGACGAATTCTGTAAGTTAAATTCCTATGAACATAAAAAAAAATAGGGAATATAAAAATTAACATGCCTGAATTGTCCATTATTTATGCGGAAGGACATTGTTTTTATTATAAAGGTATTTTATTCGATTTCACCACTGGCGTTACCGTTTTTGTTTGTTTATATTTTCTTACTGTTATCGTTGCTTTGTTGTCATATCCCTATTTTAATTATAACCTTTCCAATTCCAGAAATTAACTTCACGTTTGTTGCAGCACAAATATTTTACAGTGTGATATCTGCCAGCATGCCGGACATTGTCGCCATAAATCGTGACACGGGCGCCCTTCGACTGCTTTCGTCACTGACCTCAGTGACCTCTGGGGTGGTCAACGTGACGGTGCGTGCGTTTGACGGTCTACACGAACAAGTGGCACGTGTGACAATGCACATCGTAGATCAGAACCTATACGCCCCCGCATTCAGTAAAGACGCATACTCGCTTTCGCTGAAAGAGTCGACAGCCGTAGGAACGACGGTACTGCGAGTGAGCGCGGTCGACACCGACAGCTCCGTGCTGGCGTTCAGCGTCGTGTCTGGAAACACGGGCAATGTGTTCTCTCTGAAGCCACTCTCAGGTACGCCTTTACAGGGGCGCTTTATATTATGACTTTAGTAACCCAATGTTGTAGATCCGTTTTTGAAGCCCTATTTCGAAGAGACACAACGATAATCATTCAGCACGATATAGGTACATATATAATATACTACGTATTGAAAGACATGATACTCTATCTTGATCATATATCTTACTCGTTGTATATTAATGTTGTTTGAAGGCGAGCTAGTGTTACTGGGCAGTCTTGACCACGAGACAACACCGAGCTACGAGTTGGTCATTACGGTGTCTGACGGCGGCTTTGAAGGCATCAACGTTCTCTCGGCCTCCGCCACAGTCTACGTCACAGTGCAGAACGTCAACGAGTTCTCTCCTCAGTTTGACAACGGCGTCGTCTTCCAAGTGGCTGTGGAAGAAGAAGCGACGCGTGACAACATCGTCACGGTAACTAGTAATAAACGATACATGTTGGTGTCTTGAGCAAGTGTATGTTTGTATATATATATATATATATATATATATATATATATATATATATATATATGTATGTATGTATGTATGTATGTATGTATGTATGTATGTATGTATGTATGTATGTATGTATGTATGTATGTATGTATGTATGTATGTATGTATGTATGTATGTATGTATGTATGTATGTATGTATGTATGTATGTATGTATGTATGTATGTATGTATGTATGTATGTATGTTTGTGTGTACGTACGTACGTACGTAAGTAAGTATGTATGTATGTATGTATGTATGTATGTATGTATGTATGTATGTTTGTGTGTATGTACGTACGTACGTACGTACGTACGTACGTAAGTAAGTATGTATGTATGTATGTTTGATTGTTATTATACTCTTCCTAGACGCAGCAAACTTTCATGGATCCATCTACGATTTCACGATTGGGTCATTTAATTTTTTTCGCAATTCACCCCACTATAGAGAACTTAAGTGATTCTCGTTTCGGGGCGATAGTTTAAAAGATAATGCACTTCCGGCCCCCAAGTTGTACACACCATAACACGTTAAATGTATCCACGTCATTATAAAATAAACCATTGGTATTAGTATTATCACATTTCAATGCTAGTTGTTTTAATAAATAATGGAATAAATGTGTTATTGTTTGATCTCCCCGTCTTCAATCCAAATGTGTTTACGTCTGAAATGCGACAGCCGGAAGTGAGCATTCATGAGCAAGTTTGCATAAAACCAACAAGGCCGCTGATGCCAGTATTGCCTCACAATTATCCAAGAAGCCGACATACATTTGACTAGCAGCACCACGGTCAAAGGGATTTCTGTGTTACTGTTGGGTATCCTGAAATTGCATAAATATTGTTATCGTGACAGTCCTTTACGAACTACCAATTTATCCCGTCCAGATGATGGGTATTTTTGCAAATACGTTCCTTGATATTTATGTCAACAAATGTATTTCAGTATGTTGCAACATCAATGAAAGATTTACGCTTACTTCGCTATGACAGGTGTCGGCCTCTGACGGCGATTACGATGTAATCACGTATACGATCGCTACCGCTGATGAACATTTTGCCATCAATACGAGGACGGGACAGATCGACCTCGTCAAGTCGCTCGACCGAGAGAGCGTACAGGAAGTAAGACTGGAAGTCTGGGCCACCGACAACGGTACGTTCCTGCTTACATGTTACAAGTATTCATCCTTACCATGCATATGCGTCACATGAGGATCCGATCTTTACATGATTATAATTAAATTGCAACCTCAAAACGGCATTTCTTATATCGAACAATTGTGTATGTTTAAAGTGAAACCAAAGGCATTGTTTTGATCCTTTGCACCGATAAGAGTACCTAAAAACTAACCATTTGCAACTATAATCAAGAATATCACGCAAGTAGTTAACTGGGAATTTGTTCTAAAAGTTCGAAATTCTGGTGTAATGTCATTTTTCGTGGAGGCTGACATATTCATCACCGTTTGACCAATCAGCGGCGAGCAGCGCCTTAACCCCGACGCGGCTGTGACGTAGGCTGTGCGTATCGAGTATATTTATTTTTTTATTTGCTTTTATATTGGATTTACACGCAACAAAAAATCTTACAATGCTGTACTGTGCAGCATTTGGATGTGAACATCATTCAGCGAGGTATAGAGTTGTCTTTTTGGGATATGGTGCCACAGCGAAATAGCCATGTGATGCCATCTAGTATTTAAAAATACTCGCGGCTAACACGACATCTAATTCGTCTGCCTCTCTGGCTTCGCGATGCTGTCTTCAAACTGTTGTTAAGGCACCGGTTCCATACTATATCCAATCTCTCAGAATCTCTCAGAATCTCTCAGAATGTTTCAACTGTCCCTGGATGTACGGGAAGAAAACCTGGTGGCGACTGTATTGGCAGCACGGGACGTCAGAATATTGGTAATTGCGGCATCTTTAGGGTGGAAGCATGCCCGTGCAGGCAATCTGGCAGGTCAGCCTTTGTTCAGGCGGTGGCATGGTAATCATCTTGAAATAAAAAAATGGCTGCCCTTATTGGTGTTTCGTGGCAGAAATGAATTCTTTATTCACTCAAAGGTAGGGTTAGAAAGTAGTAATATTACTACTAAAATTGGTAAACTCTAGATGTCAGGGGCCAGTGCGTTGATAAGCGCACGCGGTCATTCATAACATAATGCAATCACAAAAAAATAAATATACAATATCATAGTTAAGACTATACATTAAATGTAAAGTATTCAATTAAGATAAATAAATATAATTTTATGAAAAAATAATAAATAAATATAATAAATTAATTAAATACATGTTGTGTGTGTATATATATATATATATATATATATATATATATATATATATATATATATATATATATATATATATATATATATATATATATATATATATATATATATATATATATATATATATATATATATATATATATATATATATATATATATATATATATATATATATATATATATATATATATGTGTGTGTGTGTGTGTGTGTGTGTGTGTGTGTGTGTGTGTGTGTGTGTGTGTGTGTGTGTGTGTGTGTGTGTGTGTGTGTGTGTGTGTGTGTGTGTGTGTGTGTGTGTGTGTGTGTGTGTGTGTGTGTGTGTGTGTGTGTGTGTGTGTGTGTGTGTGTGTGTGTGTGTGTGTGTGTGTGTGTGTGTGTGTGTGTGTGTGTGTTTGTGTGACAATACATTACTGTGCAAGTTTAAACAGTCACATCAGCTACATTACAACAGTGTAAACTGATACATATTACAGTTGTACTTATCAAAATTCCTGGGTGAAGTATATACTGAACAAAATTTACTCAATTCAGAAAATATATCATCAATAGTATGAATATCACCCAACTAGCAGGATGACCAACACAAACAACTGAAACATAAAAACAGTATAATGCCATTTGCAATAATGAATATGCATACACATGAAATGTATAACAATATGCAGGGTAAATCCAGAGATGACACAAGGATATATTATATGGCGTCATGAGAAGACAATATTCTTCAAATGAAATGCCCTAGGAAACATGGTAACGAACAAGGCCACAGTGTCATCTGCATCCACTGGGACGTCGCAGTGTGTGTGCGTAAGTGCCACGAGGACAATCCGGACAGTCACATGTCGACGTCAAAATTTATGTCAGATAAGCGCAGTCAAATGTCGACATCGAGTGTGATCATTTCCAGAAATTATGTAAGCCTTTGTGCAGAGTAAGAGGGAGACTGAGGAGCATATAATACTACCTGATTGCTATTTAGAATAAGGAATCACCCGAGCAAATGGGCGGAGCTTACGTTGTGCTGCAGCAGTTGCAGGCGTACAACGTGGAAGAAGAGCTAGATCTGAAGCTGTTCGATGGCTCAAAGCTGAAGAAGGTGAATGACTTCAAATACGTAGGTTCATAGGTAAATTCTACTGAGGAGGACACACGAATCAGAAAAGGCCTCACGTGGGTTGCCGCAAACAAGATGAAGACAATATGGAAATAAATCAAATATCTCAAGGAATGTCTCTTCGTGGCAACTGTGGAATCAGTTCTCCTGTATGGATCGGAAGCCTGGACACTGACCGAATCTCTGGAAAAGCAGTTGAATGACTGCTACACTAGACTACTGTGAATGGTGTTCAATGTTCACTAGAAAGAGCACGTGACTAATGAGTAGCTAGTAGTATGGAACAATAATGAGGGTAACAGACAAGATTCAGGAGCGCAGGATATGGTTTGCTGGACACAACACAAGGCAAGCGGAGACACCAGTGTCTAAACTAATACTCTTGGAGTCGACGCACGGACGCGCTTCAAGGGGACGGCCCGCTCTTAGCTAGGTCGAGGTCCTAAAATCTGATGCTGGTGTGACAGACACAGGTGAGCTGACTGTATGTATAAAGGAGACAGATGAATGGCGAGCCATCAAATCCTAAGTCTCTCGACCTGATTATGATTATGGATTAATCAAAGAAGATTCAAACTGCCCAAAGTTAGATAAATGCCCTGAGCTGTGAATGAACAACATATCATTGTGCAAGTCTAGACCAGTATCAATTAAAGAAAGCTAGCAATACAAAATGCTGTTTCATGTCTTGCTGTATACACACACCTATGTTAGCCCTTTGTGCGTGTGTGTTATGAATGTGTGGAGGCCATGTAGCCAGCCACCAGAACAAAGAAAGTAACTGGCTTGCTAACCCTGCATTGTTTCAGTGAGCAGATATTTTTTTAAACCATAACATTTTCTGCTTACAAGTCTTCATGTTGTTTGAATAACGGCTTAGCGATTGTCTGTACATGTCTACTGCTCTCTGGCTGTTACCAACTGACCACTCGTAAGGTGACTTGGTAACACATTTATAGTTGGCATAAGACCCCCTCAATAATATGAAGATAATGTTATTTTTTAATGTCAACCCGTTTTTATATATTAAAAAAAACGTGAACCAGCTTCTCAAAAGCGTGAAACCCTCCTCAATATTATTTAGTATTTTACAAACGTGAATCCCCTTTCCCCTTCTCAAAAACGAGAACCCCAATAATATGAAGATATTATTTTTATAAATGTGAACCCCATTTTTTTCAATGTGAACCCCCTTCTCAAAAGCATGATACCTCCTCTCTAAAGCGTGAACCCCCTCTTAAAAAGCTTGAACCCACCAATAATATAAAAATAATATTATTATTTTCATATTATTATGAAAATATTATTATTATTTTTATATCATTGGAGGTTCACGCTTTTGAGAGGTGAGTCACGATAACGGGTTAACATTGAAAAAACGGGGGTTCATATTTTTAGGAAAGGGGTTCACAAAAAGGGGGTTCGTGTGAACCCCCTGACTCCCCCAGCTACGGGCCTGCTGGCAACGAGATATCAAAATCAAATGTGACACAGAAACTGTAGGTTTCAAGGTGGGGGCTTCACGTGGTTATTTCATGGTGGCACCATATCCAAGAATGACTGCCATGGATAGACCCATAAATCTTCAACGTTTTTACCATATAATGCACAGTTCCACTAACATTCCTCACATATCTGATAGAGCACCGATTATCGGTCAGAAACAACATCGTGGCTTTTCCAAGACAGCTTTCCTTTCATATATTTGAAAGTATTCAAGCTCAGAATGTTGTAGCCTTAAGGGATCGCTATGATTATTTCATGTATGCAGAAATCATATTTAATGTCAGACATTCCAATTAAGGCATCATATATCATAACTCATAAGACAATACGACAACGAACACATGTGTATGCTTACATTCTAACTGTCGATTGTTTGCCAAAATAAGATTAGTTCGTCTGCCGTGTCACGTCTGTTCTGGCCTCGGACACAGGAACGCCGGCCAAGTCGTCGAGTGCAGAAGTGTTTGTCACTGTAACAAACATCAACGACAACGCCCCCGAGTTTGGACATGAAGCCTACTCAGTCTCCCTGAACGAGTCTACGGCTGCGGGGACCACGGTGCTCCAAGTCAACGCCTCTGACGCCGATAGCTCGGTGCTGACGTACAGTATCGTGTCAGGAAACACGGCGAACGCGTTCTCTCTCCAGCCACTGTCAGGTGTCGTGTTGTTGTTCGTCTGTGTAGCATTCTTACAGTAGCATCATTGGTAGATTATTCTCAGTTCGACAAATGCGATAAGAGTTCGATAAATGAATGGACAACATTATAGACTGCGCGTGAAGATGTCGGCAGTGTCAATTTAAAATAGCTATTGCAGGCACCCGAAAAGGGCACTACCATTCACTTTTCACGCGTCACGTTGAGTAAACAAATGCTCCAGCAATGTATAAAAGAAATTTGACAACAGTTAAATATGTTTTTTTCTCTATTCTAGTTATCGGTAACGTAATAACATGCTTTTTGTGTGAAGGCGAGCTAGTTTTACTGGACAGTCTTGACTACGAGACAACACGGAGCTACGAGTTGGTCATTGTGGTGTCTGACGGCGGCTTTGAAGGCGACAACGTTCTCTCGGCCTCCGCCACCGTCAACGTCACAGTGCAGAACGTCAACGAGTTCTCTCCTCGATTTGACAACGGAGCCGTCTACAACGTGAATGTTACAGAAGAGTCGACACGCACCAACATCGTCACGGTAAATAGCAATACCTATACCGTGCATCATAATAATTTGATTTAAATGTGGAATTTACATAATTTATTTGTTAACAACGACACGTGATGGTAGAAACGCAAGGGGTTTGGGTGAATTTTATACGGCGAATAAATATCACAAATTTCTCTCCGAGTGTGCAATGTTGTCCCGTTCTGCGATAAAGTCTGGGTGTTTAAAAGTAGCTCAGTGGGTTCATTTGGAACAGGGATTCAAAAGAACCCATCGAAGCCACTACGAGCTATGATAGCCATATTGTATAATGACTACCTTGCTCGACAGTATGTCAACAATCGCAATTTTTCATAGCAGTCGGGCGTGATCTATGGTACATATACACTTTGTACATCATGAATCCAAATATAGGTAATTTTCGTCTAACACATTGACGTCTTTCTGTGACAGGTGTCGACCTCTGACGGGGATGACGACGTAATCACGTACTCGATCTCGAGCGCTGATGAATATTTCGCCATCAACACCAGCATGGGACAGATCGACCTCGTCAAGTCGCTCGACCGAGAGAGCGTCCAGGAAGTAAGACTGGAAATCTGGGCCACCGACAACGGTAAGCTCCTATCTTTCCTATTTTCTGTTATGGTTTATCCTTTTTGATAGAGTGACCATAGAGTGACCATGTATGTGATTTCAATGTTATTAAGCCTTTAATGGTCTCAAGGAAGAGCGGTCGAAGCACTTATCTTATTCACCAGTTTGGCTAAAATCATCTACAAAAAGTGTTGCAGGAACAAGGTTTAGTTGTAGTGAAAAGGTGTTGTCGTTCAGCATCTCATTATAATTCAATGTATAGGTTGTTTTAGTTGTCAAAATTAACATTAGTTTTATTCTAGTCGTTGTTTCCATAAAGGTGTCATTAAAACACTAACATGAATAGAATGACGTAAAACTAATGATCAGAGGAATATACTCAAACTGTGATCGCTGTTATTGTTATACACGTGCAAAAGTCTTAAAACTTCAAGTGGATTTCCATGAAGATATTATGTCATCAGGCAATATTACAACACAAGTACTTGTATATTTGATTGTAATTGTCGATTGTTCGCCAAATTAAGACTAGTTGGTCGAGATCGCTATGATTATTTCATGTATGCACAAATAATATTTAATGTCAGAAACTCTGATTAAGGCATCATATGTCATAAGACAATGCGACAACGAACACGTTTGTATGTTTACATGGTAATTGTCGATTGTTCGCCAAAATAAGACTAGTTCGTCTGCCGTGTCACGTCTGTTCTGGCTTCGGACACAGGAACGCCGGCCAAGTCGTCGAGTGCAGAAGTATTTGTTACTGTAACAAACATCAACGACAACGCCCCCGAGTTTGGACACGAAGCCTACTCAGTCTCCCTGAAAGAGTCTACGGCTGCGGCGACCACGGTGCTCCAAGTCAACGCCTCTGACGCCGATAGCTCGGTGCTCACGTACAGTATCGTGTCAGGAAACTCGGCGAACGCGTTCTCTCTCAAGCCACTGTCAGGTGTCGTGTTGTTGTTCGTCTATGTAGTATATTTACTGTTGTTGTTCGTCTATGTAGTATATTTACTGTAGCGTCATTGGTAGATCATTCTCAGTTCGACAAATGCGATAAGATTTCGATAAATGAATGGACAACATTATAGACTGCGTGTGAAAATGTCAGCAGTGTCAATTTAAAATAGCTATTGCAGGCACCCGAGAAGGGCACACGACCATTCAGGTTTCACGCACCATGTAGAGTAAACAAATGTTCCAGGGTCATATAACATTTCCGGCAACATTTAAACATTTTGTATTTCTTCTTCTCTATTTCAGTTATTGGTAACGTAATAACATGTTTTTCGTTTTAAGGCGAGCTAGTTTTACTGGACAGTCTTGACTACGAGACAACACGGAGCTACGAGTTGGTCATTGCGGTGTCTGACGGCGGCTTTGACGGCGACAACGTTCTCTCGGATTCCGCCACCATCAACATCACAGTGCAGAACGTCAACGAGTTCTCTCCTCAGTTTGACAACGGAGCCGTGTACAACGTCGATGTTACAGAAGAGTCGACACGCACCAACATCGTCACGGTAAATACCAATACCTATGCCGTGCATCATAATAATTTTTTTTAAATGTGGAATTAACATAACTTATTTGTTAACAACGACACGTGATCATAGAAACGCAAGGGGTTTGGGTGGATTTATGCGGCAAATAAACATTACACATTTCTCTCCAAGTGTGTAATGTTGAACTTCTGATGTTTATTATAAGTAAGCGTTCTGCGATAAAGACTGATTGTTTAAAAGTAGCTCAGTGGGTCCATTTGGAAGAGGGATTCAAAAGAACCCACCGAAGCCACTACGAGATATGATAGCCATATTGTATAATGACTACCTTGCTCGACAGTATGTCAACAATCGCCATTTTTCATAGCAGGTGGGTGTGGTCGATGATACATATACACTTTGTACATCATGAATCCAAATATAGGCAATTTTCACCTAACACATTAACGTCTTTCTGTGGCAGGTGTCTGCCTCTGACGGTGATGACGACATAATCACGTACTCGATCTCGAGCGCTGATGAACATTTCGCCATCAATACGAGGACGGGACAGATCGACCTCGTCAAGTCGCTCGACCGAGAGAGCGTACAGGAAGTAAGACTGGAAGTCTGGGCCACCGACAACGGTAAGCTCCTATCTTTCCTATTTCTTTTAATATTCTTTTTGATAGAGTGTTGCAGGAACAAGGTTTAGTTGCATTGAAAATGTGTTGTCGTTCAGCATCTCATTATAATTCAACGTATAGGTTGTTTTAGTTGCCCAAATTAACATTACTTTCATACTAGTGGTTGTTTCCATAAAGGTGTCATTCAAACTCACTAAAATATGAATAGAATGAGGTAAAACTAATTTTCAGAGGAATATACTCAAACTAGGCTGTTATTGTTATACACGTGCAAAAGTCTTCAAAACTTCAAGTGGATTTCCATGAAGATATTATGTCATCAGGCAATATTACAACACATGTATTTGTATACTTGATTGGAATTGTGGATTGTTCGCCGAATTAAGACTAGTTGGTCGGGATCGCTATGATTATTTCATGTATGCACATACAATATTTAATTTCAGAAACTCTGATTAAGGCATCATATGTCATAAGACAATACGACAACGAACACGTTTGTATGTTTACACTGTAACTGTCGATTGTTCGCCAAAATAAGACTAGTTCGTTTGCCGTGTCACGTCTGTTCTGGCCTCGGACACAGGAACGCCCGCCAAGTCGTCGAGTGCAGAAGTGTTTGTCACTATAACAAACATCAACGACAACGCCCCCGAATTTGGATACGAAAGCTACTCAGTCTCCCTGAAAGAGTCTACGGCTGTGGAAACCACATTGCTCCGTGTCATAGCCACTGACGCCGATAGCTCGGTGCTGACGTACAGTATCGTGTCAGGGAACACGGCGAACGCGTTCTCTCTCCAGCCACTGTCAGGTGTCGTGTTGTTGTTCGTTTGTGTAGTACATTTACAATAACGTCATTGGTAGATTATTCTCAGTTTAACAAGATCTGCCATCCAAAGGCCCAGATGGCAAGTGGACAAGGAAGCAATTGGCGTATCGAGAGTCCAACAATGTTTATCTACGTGTAACCCACACTCCTGAGATATGTGTCAACCTAGTTTTTAAACATATTTACGCTGCTAGCAGTCATACAATCCGTAGACAATTGGTTCCATTCATTTATTGTCCTCTGTGAGAAAGAATACTTCCTGGTATCCAATCTACGCTGACCCTTTACTAATTTTACCTCATGTCCTCTATAGTTCTGCTGTCTTTCTTGAGTGAGAAAAACATATTTCTATCAATATTTTCAAATCCATTCAATATCTTAAAAACTTCAACCTGATCTCCTCTTAACCTCCTTGTCTCTAGAGTTATTAAATACCATTCTTTCAGCCGTTCTTCATAACTAAGATCTCTTAGTTCTGGAATAATGGACAAATGCGATAAGAGTACGATAACTGAATGGACAACATTGTAAACTGCGTGAGAAAATGTCAGCAGTGTCAATTTAAAATAACTATTTCAGCTACCCGAGAAGGTCACTGCCATTCACGTTGAGTAAACAAATGCTCCAGCTTAATATAACGATTTTCTGGCAACACTTAACATTTTGTATTTCTTCTTCTCTATTTCAGTTATCGGTAACGTAATAACTTAAAGTAAAAATTTTATTTGAAGGCGAGCTTGTCTTGTCGGACAGTCTTGACTATGAGACAACACGGAGCTACGAGTTGGTCATTACGGTGTCTGACGGCGGCTTTGAAGGCGACAACGTTCTCTCGGATTCCGCCACCATCAACGTCATAGTGCAGAACGTCAACGAGTTCTCTCCTCAGTTTGACAACGGAACCGTCTACAATGTGAATGTTACAGAAGAGTCGACACGCGCCAACATCATCACGGTAAATAGCAATACCTGTACCGTGCATCGAAATAATTTGATTTAAATGTGGAATTGACATAATTTATGTGATGGTAGAAACACAAGGTATTTACTCGGCGAATAAATATAACACATTTTTCTCCGAGTGTGCAATTCTGTACCTCTGATGTTTATTATAAGTAAACTTTCTGCGATAAAGTGTGTGGTGTTTAGTAGCTCAGTGGATTCGTTTGGAACACGGACTCTAAAGAACCCACCGTCACAATGAGCGATGATAGCCATATCTTATAATGACTACCGTACTCGACAGCATGTCAACAATCGCCATTTTTCATAGCAGTCGGGCGATGATAAGGTCGATGATATATATATATATATATATATATATATATATATATATATATATATACGCACTTTGTACATCACGAATCCAAATATAGGCAATTTTCATCTAGCCCATTGACGTGTTTCTGTGACAGGTGTCGGCCTCTGACGGAGACGACGACGTAATCACGTACTCGATCGCGAGCGCTGATGAACATTTCGCCATCAATACGAGCACTGGACAGATCGACCTCGTCAAGTCGCTCGACCGAGAGAGTGTGCAGGAAGTAAGACTGGAAGTCTGGGCCACCGACAACGGTAAGTGATGCTAGACTGTTGTTCACCGGAGTCTTGTAGTGTCAGGTTGTGTTGTAACTGGTCACACGCGTCCCATATTATCACTGAATAAAAGTAACGTTGGTCTTCTCCAATATATATTATGTGTGCGTTCCAAGCGGTCGACGGTGAGAATAAAAAACCGTTTGTGATTGGCTGAGATTTTGAATGGCGTTCGTTGAAATAAAGCGCGCTCAAGAGAACCAGTTGTCACCTCGTGTATAAAGTAAACGATCTTCTAATAGCTTAAAAGATATACAAAGGGAAAGGATGCCACATTCTTACTGGGATGAAGCGTCAGGTGTACCGAACAGGAGCTTTGTCAACATTCATGTGTGTACGAGTCACTCACGTTCAGTCCTGGGAAGCACATCATGACAAATGAGGAGATACCCACTCGTGCAACAGTGTTTGTCTCTGATGACTGAAGGAAAGACATAATGACGGATTATATATGGTTAGCGCACAACTGGCAGTAAGAAAAATGGTTGGAGATTGAGATTCTAAAAAGACAACAGCGAACAACGATGTATATATTCCTGTACGTGGCAGATTGGCAAGGCAGTTAGAAAAGCGCCTGCTTGTTTTGGCAGCTCGAGCCGTTTACAAATATGTTCAGTATTCTAAATAAATATCTTCAAGACACATGGGCAAATTAAATGTTGTTTGACGAGTGTAGTCAGTAGTAGAGTGGTTAAAATGTCGGACTCTCAATCCAGAGGACCGGATACCGGTGATCCACTTCCTCTCGTTTCAAAGCATGGACGTTTTAATTGACTTTCACTACATATATTAACCCAGCTGTAGATAGTGGAGTATACATATATATGTAAACAAACACATCTGGTGGAGTAATTATAGAGTGGCTTTCCAGGTAAGTTGAGTTGGTATTTAAATCAACAGATCTTCCGGGTGTGCAACGTGGTTAGTGCGGCCCCACGGACCAGATATAAGATAGGTAAAGGTAACCAAGGTAACCAAGGTAACCAAGATAACCACGGTAACCAAGGTAATTTGATTTAAAGGTAAACATACATTCTTATAGAGCGTAGTATCTGATCTTGCTTACTGCACAAAGCGCTTTACACTCCTATATAGTTCATTCCAACGCACTCTCGACTTCTCTGGAAAGCATTCAGCCATTCTGCAATTACTGTGCGAAGCCTATTCGTTCACATATTGTCTGTAGCCAGGTATTCGTTTACACAGCTGAGTGACACAGGTATTCGTTTACACAGCTGAGTGACACAGGTATTCGTTTACACAGCTGAGTGACACAGGTATTCGTTTACACAGCTGAGTGACACAGGTATTCGTTTACACAGCTGAGTGACACAGGTATTCGTTTACACAGCTGAGTGACACAGGTATTCGTTTACACAGCTGAGTGACACAGGTATTCGTTTACACAGCTGAGTGACGAAATTGCCCAAGTTTCGAAACGGCAGCAAGAGGATTCGAACCCGGGTTCTCTCGATTGAAAGTGCGGCGTTCTAACCGCTGCGCCACCGCGCACCTATTGCACCACCGCGCACCTATTGCACCACCGCGCACCTATTGCACCACCGCGCACCTATTGCACCACCGCGCACCTATTGCACCACTGCGCACCTATTGCACCACCGCGCACCTATTGCACCACCGCGGACTTACCATTAATCTAATGCTGTTTTAACTATTTATCGAAACATTGTTAATATGCAATTATCTTAGCCAATGTGTCAACCTCGAATACAGTTGACATTCTGCAGCAGTGTTGTTATATGATGCAATGCGTTGTGTTGTTATATGATGCAATGCGTTGTGTTGTTATATGATGCAATGCGTTGTGTTGTTATATGATGCAATGCGTTGTGTTGTTATATGATGCAATGCGTTGTGTTGTTCGCATACAGCGTCGACCAGCGACGTGCCTCTGTAGGTTTGCTTCCTTGGAGAGGGTGATAGGGCAATCCCCGCTCGTTGCCGATGGTCGGATCGCCTTGCTTTCCTTGGGTGCCACATAAACAGTGTAGCACGATGCATAGAGCTATAGAAAATATTTTCTACAGGTCTATGCACGATGCTATTTTTCAACAAAGAAGAATAATGCATAACGTACAAAATAAACGTATCACAGTTAATAAATATCTTCGTAATTTAAGTAATTTTAACTTGTGCCCTTCCTTCGTTGTAGGTACGCCTGCGAAGTCTTCGATGGCCGAAGTATTGGTCAGTGTGACGGACATCAACGACGACAATCCGGAACGGGCCGGTGTCCCATCTAATAAGTACCCTCTGTGTTGGTACCCCGTCGTCATTATTGTATATGTAGTATTTACTACCGGTCTTTAAAATCTATATGTGTGCCCCCCTGGGCAGGTTATTATCCATATAGGGGAAGGCAGCAGTGTTAGTTGAGCCATTTTTCAATCTTTTTTGATATCTAGGGCACAATCATATTCATAAGACAACATTTTTCAATCTTTTTGATATGTAGGGCACAATCATATTCATAAGACAACATTTTAAAATCTTTTTGATATCTACGGCACAATCATATTCATAAGACAACAAATTTTCATTCACATAAACTACGATTATTAGTAGATCATTTTATACCAAGATAATATATCTAGCATGCACATATAATTATATGTAGCTGATTCAAATAGGGTTGGTAAGTTGGCTCAACTACCAGTTGGTGTGGGGTAAGTTGAGCCATAGTACAGTGTATGTTTGGTACATGCTTTATTTGTATAATTTACAAAGGCCTTGAACTAATTATATAACAACTCAGCCAACACATCTACCCAATGGGCACAACACGTCTCTGACAAGTCTAATCTCTGAATTAATAAGTCGACACACTCTTGATTAATATAAACTTAGAGGCCAATCGCAGCCAGTGTAACTAACTGCTAATTTGTTGCTAGTAGCTATCCGATGTCCCAATTTGATCAGAAAATGAATGCCTCGATGTATCTCGTGTTGAAGACCACTCGTCGTCGTTCTGTAACCGCAGCTCAACTAACCCTTCCTTGGGTGTCGCAACTAACCCTTCCTTGGGTGTCACAACTAACCCTTCCTTGGGTGTCACAGCTAACCCTTCCTTGGGTGTCACAACTAACCCTTCCTTGGGTGTCACAACTAACCCTTCCTTGGGTGTCACAACTAACCCTTCCTTGGGTGTCACAACTAACTCCGTTTCGACAATTAAGCTTTTTAAATTAACTTCTCATTAATGCACGAAGTAATGCAAAAAAATCTTCCTCCTTGTGCATAGCTAAGCCATTTGTGCAGAGATAATAGACTGGTTACATGCATTGATAGTTTACACACCAGCAGACACAAATCACAATCACCAAAAGTTTCGAAAAACATACTTTTAACTCATATTTTCTTACCGTTGTGCCAAATGGCACTTATTGCACGTCAATTGTGTTTTAATAACATGTTCAGTCATTGGGTGGTACCATGCAACTGTCGCTGCTGTAGTTTACTGGAAAACATGTTTTATCAACTAACCCAGTGGTTCAACTAACACTGCCTTCTCCTAAAACCGCCCCTTCATATGTGGACCCCGTGTGGCACCAAAAGTCTACATCAATATGTGTCGAAGAAATGTGCGCACCGTTCTTACTATGCACATAACATCATTCTGGGTGTATCAGTGCACCAATGTGGTATATATAATATGTATTACATGGGGTACTTATTAGACACCCGTAATAAAGACAAGCGGCACAATTACAAGCGGCACAAATGCGTCAACGACGACAACTTAGACTTCCGCTATTCTCTGTCGAAGGTCAGCGTCAACCGTAACGCATTCATGGTCGATGAACAAACGGGTGTTGTGTGTCCGCGTGGAAACCCCGTTTCTCTGTTCTACTCTATGGTCATTGTCGCTACCGACCGCGGTCAGCCTGCGAAGTCGACCCATGCGTATTTGTGTCTGTCGGAAACTGGGTCGTGCCGGGTTCAGACTAGTTTAAAGAAAGACTGAATAGCTACTTGGCTCGCTCGGAAATTCAGTCGAGTAATCTAAAATATCACAGTATTTCCCGCAAGCACTGTTTCACTCAATAACATGTTGTAGGACGACATTGAGCGCACCCTGAATTATTAATTATGTGGGAAAAGGAACATTAGTCGTCAATGCACGCCCACAAAATAAATGGTAATTTTATATTTATTGATTTCGAGGGCGGTGTACTTTAAATGCCTATATTCCATATGGAATACCTGTGTGACATCAAGTTAATATTCGGAAACGGTTATTGTGTTTTCACGCAACTATATACAAACGAATGCTGTGAATCCGTACATTATCACTTGTAGTACCTTGCGAATGGTCCAATGGTGTGACATCTTACATCGAAGGCGCATACTCTCCCAAGTTACCCAACATAGGGGTTGACGTTTAGTGTATATTACTGCTGATATGGACTGTTTTATACTAGATATAGTTATACTGACTGAATAGGCTAGCACGGTGTTAGAGGTAATGCAACAACATTTAATTATTATGTATCAGTCAGTCTTCATTCTAAGATGTTATGTTATACTAGATGTAGTTATACTGACTGAATAGGCTAGCACGGTGTTAGAGGTAATGCAACAACATTTAATTATTATGTATCAGTCAGTCTTCATTCTAAGATGTTATGTTATACTAGATGTAGTTATACTGACTGAATAGGCTAGCACGGTGTTAGAGGTAATGCAACAACATTTAATTATTATGTATCAGTCAGTCTTCATTCTAAGATGTTATGTTATACTAGATGTAGTTATACTGACTGAATAGGCTAGCACGGTGTTAGAGGTAATGCAACAACATTTAATTATTATGTATCAGTCAGTCTTCATTCTAAGATGTTATGTTATACTAGATGTAGTTATACTGACTGAATTGGCTAGCACGGTGTTAGAGGTAATGCAACAACATTTAATTATTATGTATCAGTCAGTCTTCATTCTAAGATGTTATGTTATACTAGATGTAGTTATACTGACTGAATTGGCTAGCACGGTGTTAGAGGTAATGCAACAACATTTAATTATTATGTATCAGTCAGTCTTCATTCTAAGATGTTATGTTATACTAGATGTAGTTATACTGACTGAATAGGCTAGCACGGTGTTAGAGGTAATGAAACAACATTTAATTATTATGTATCAGTCAGTCTTCATTCTAAGATGTTATGTTATACTAGATGTAGTTATACTGACTGAATTGGCTAGCACGGTGTTAGAGGTAATGCAACAACATTTAATTATTATGTATCAGTCAGTCTTCATTCTAAGATGTTATGTTATACTAGATGTAGTTATACTGACTGAATAGGCTAGCACGGTGTTAGAGGTAATGCAACAACATGTAATTATTATGTATCAGACAGTCTTCATTCTAAGACGTTGCGCTTTTATTAAGAATATTAAGAATAATACTGATCCATGTGGTATCTCATTCAAAATTTATTTCTAGTTTGAAATCTCTCTCTGTGTTGTTACTCTTCGGCTTCTTTCTGTCAGCCATTTTTTATCCAGTTTATTGCACCGTACCCTATGCCATGGGCTTTTAGTCTAAGTAACAGTCGTTGATGGGATCGTCATGTTAGTGAATATGTTCTGAAAGAGACAACATAAAGTAGAGACCCACCGTCTGTCCACTAAGTAATGTCTTCCAAATAACACGTCGGTGAGACCTGATCTACCTTTTAGGAAGGCAGGTTGTGTTTGATATATTCATTTATGCTTAGCAAGGAAGTGCATCACGTGACATGTAATTAATGTTTCTAATAATTGTATTGGTGTGATGCATGCGTGAATCAATAAAAGGTGAAGGGAACAAAGTGTTACTTTGACATTCAATGTAATGTTTTATATATAATTCAACATTTCACACCTGTTTGTCCATCGTTAATTTTATACTTGACATCGTATACGAAATCTCGTTCTACAAAAGGGAAACAGCTCTTGTTGCAGTGTTTTTACCCAGAGGCACGCCGAGATGGCGTCTATCTACTCGCACCCACTCATCTGTCTACCCATCTACCTTCTAGAGCTGGTACATTTCATGTTATTGAATTAATGTATACGCAATTCGAAGAAAACCTACTCAAGTAACACGTACTCCTAAAACATTTTGAAGCAAAGGTAAAAACTTGCAAAACATGCATTTCAAGTGACATAAATAAAACTTTAGGCTTCTTGCAAAAAATTGTATAATTATAACTTTACTTTGTCACGCACACACACGCACACACACGCTCGCACGCGCGCACAAAACACGTTCACGCGCGCGCACACACATCTTTGATTTATTATCATGACTGTCGTGTAAAACATTGAAATTGAGTTATTGTTGTGTAACACATTGGACTTGTTTTATTGTTCTGAAGGTCGCGTAACACATGGGACTTGTTTTATTGTTCTGATTGTGGTGTAACACATTGGACTTGTTTTGTTTTTCTGATTGTGGTGTAACACATTGGACTTGTTTTGTTTTTCTGATGGTCGTGTAACTCATTGGGCTTGTTTTATTGTTGTAATTGTCGTGTAACACATTGGACTTGTTTTACTGTCCTGACGCACACATACACATATAAACACGGGTTTCAATGTGCTAGGATTTATTGCGACTGTGTACATGATTCAAGGACATATTCGCCATTTAATGGCACAATATTAACTGTAACGTCAAGTGAAGCAGTATCGCAATACATGTACATGTACTACAATAACATTCAAAATCATTGGAAAACTATTATTTGTTTACTGTGATTTACTATGATAATGCTTCGGTAATTAATAAGAGTCTCAATCTGATCGACAGAAATCGAAAGGTTCGGGTACTACTCTCTCCTTCACTGGGGCGGAAACAGTGTTGGATTAACAATGTTAGGCGAGGCATAAACTGTTTGCGGCGGTCCTTACCAAGTGCGTGAAACACGAAGGTAGAGACGCGTGGCATTCATTAAGGAGGTAATATCATGAAAAACCGAAGAAGTAGAAGAAAAATGGTCTGAATTGACAACATCAAGAACTGGACATATGGTAGACTCGAAGTGGCTAGAGAGATTGCTAGGAGACGCCACCGACCTAAGTGAGACTGGGTTACACAAAAAGAAAACATCGACGACAGCATACAAACTTACATACAAACTTGCATACAAAACATACAGCGTATGGTGACAAACAAGAAAGTACAGTGTACAATGACAAACAGGAATTAGAGCATACAGTGTCATACCAGGACTAATACAAGATACTACAGCGTAAACTAAAATAGGGACTGTACAAATTCACCTCAGCAAACAAAGAGTTACATCTAAATACTTGACACCAAATTAGTTACCAACGGTTCTATATATGTGACCATGTGAATAGTCAGATATGATTGTACATCTGCTGAACTTTCTCAAACACTAATTAACTCTTTGCGCGTTTGGGCAACATTAAAGTCCGGAAACAATATTGTCAAGATTAACGCGACCCGTTATGTTCCATTCCATACTGAGCATAGTCAGATGAACTAGTCTGTTCTGGTTCATTGTGGGTGGGCGCTCATCCTTGATCAGTTTAATGTTGGAAAAAACCTAGCATCGCTACAATTACAAATCATTAATGTCAGATACATACCTCCACATTGGAGAGCTACAATTACAAATCATTAAAGTCAGATACATACCTCCACATTGGAGAGCTACAATTGCAAATCATTAAAGTCAGATACATACCTCCACATTGGAGAGCTACAATTGCAAATCATTAAAGTCAGATACATACCTCCACATTGGAGAGCTACAATTACAAATCATTAAAGTCAGATACATACCTCCACATTGGAGAGTTACAATTACAAATCATTAAAGTCAGATACATACCTCCACATTGGAGAAAGCATCCCCGAAATTGAGATCTAGAGTTGGAGGGTTTAATATTCGCCCTAAATCACTTTGAGCCGCTGTCACGGCTAGAACATAAGTTGAACAGAGGTAAGGCCGGATTCAATGAAAGGATAGGTTGGAGGCACGATTAAAACCAGCAGTGAGATCGATAGTACTCAGATCGGTGCCTAGAGTCAGTCGTCCTAATGAAGCATATGACCCGACAGAAGTAATGAATAGAGAAGTAGTGGGGAGCGGTGGTCTAATGGTTAGAGCACCCGCCTGTCGATCGAGAGGACGGTGGTTCGATTCCACCTCCGCCGTTTCGAAGCTTGGGCAATTTCGTTCACCCCACTTTGCCCGTGTCTTTCGGAAGAGACACTAAAAGCCGTTGGTCCAAACTCCTGCGTTAGCTCAATATTGGGCTGTTTGGAGTATAACTACTTGAGACTTGAGATGCTTCCTGGTTTAGTTTTGTACGCTTTGGTGTTCGCCTGTTTGGCCCCCACGACGTTTTCCAGCCATGATGTTATCTTGTGTGTGAGCCATGTTTCGCAATAAACGTTGTGTTCGTTAAACGAACTTCGTGCTCCAGTTAAACCAATCAAAGCGAACGTCATAACCCGTCTGGCAACAAAACAACCAGCGCAAAGTCTCGATCAAACGGGATGTCATGTCAGAAAGGGGACTAGTTTAGTAAACAAAAACCAACATATATGTTACATCTGTTGACTTTGGGTGCAGACAGCATGGCCATATACTGTTGGCATGCATATGAATAGGTGTATATAAATAATATTATTTTCTCATTCAACGAGCGAATATTGCCAAACACCCGTGACGTAGGGTTATCTACTAGGGTTGGGTATTGCCAAACTTTTAGTAATGCAGTCTCGCAATACAGAGGACCGTATCACGTTACATGTCACAATATTCTGTGATTGTTTTGGTTGAGATATAAGATTGCTTAACATGTTGTGTTATATTGTATTTCAAGATGCCCGACTGACAAGTCATGTCAAATATCAAGTCATTGACCTGTAAGATCTCAAGTCATTGACCTGCAAGTCAAGTCAAGTCTCAAATCAATGACCTTCAAAGTCCAAGTCAAGTCTCGAGTAATTTCTCTGAATTTCAAGTCAAAATGGGCGACTTAAATCCGACTCGAGTTAGCCCCTACGACTTGAGTCAACAAGTTTCGATTTTAAACTTAATTTACCTGAGTTGTAAATGTGGAAAAACCAAAAAAATCTGTTTATATTAAATAAATAATTATACACACAAAGACACCCTGTTCGGTATACATGAAGTTGTACTCTGTAAATAAATTACTCAAACCTAAAACACAACAAATATAACACAATCATATATTTATGAATTATATATAACAGTATGGCGCGGCCCATGACATTAAATGTGCGTTCAAAATTTTTTTCCTAGTAAACCACTCGCGTGATATTCGTAATTGTAGTTGCAAATCGTTATGTTTTAGTAACTCTTATATGTGCACAGGCCCAAAACCATGACTTTTGTAGACTTTAAATGTTCAACCGGGCTCGCCACCCCCTAGTGAAGGTATTGGACCTCGTTGATAACAGCGACATGCGGCGGGACACTGGAAACTACTGAATGCTTTCAGACCAGTTACTTTGTGTTTAACTTATGCGCCTAAACCCAGCAAGATGGCCGAGGACAGTGACACATGTAATGCATATATGTAATATAGTAACATATGCAGCATACATTGTATTGTGCAGTAAACTATTTCAAATATAAATTAAATTACGATATCTAAAATAATATTTTTTATGGAAATAACGATTCCATATGTCTGTAGTAAATACTAAATAGGTTTTTGCCTTATGTGATATAATATGCCATTTTCACAATCATCTGAAGACCCTTTTGCACATGGGATCAATATTCAAAACAACTACCAGTTATTTCGTCTGTCGAGTACAAACAAGTTGTTAGAAAAGTTGGTTTGAGTGAACTACCCACCAATAGGGAACGTAAGTCTCGTGACCTAGTTTTAGCTCTGGAGTCCACTGGCGCCCTCGGCAGTTTTGATGCATGTGTAAAGAATAGGATCATATTTTGTTTTTGGTGTACTCACAGAACTGACACCTAACGGTGTAAATTGTTCTGGTTTCAGACCGATGAAAAGATTAGTTAAAGGTGTGTGAGAGGCTTTATATGTAAACATTTCACAGTAATCGTTTCAAAGTTATTTACGACTGGATACAATGCACACTGCCGGCATAGCAAAATTTATATGCATAACAAATGTGTTTACTTTACTCAAAACAGTCTGTTTGGGGGCATGAGCTTTGTTGGCTTATATGTACATTTAGACATCTTATTAGGCATAATTTTCGACTAATTCCACCTGTCTAAATGAGCAGTTTTAGCGATAATAATATATTAAGTGAGATCCGATATTTAACTATTTATTTCTGAAACAGTTAATTGAGAAATTACATTTTTGACTCTTCAAGATTGTCTGACAAAGTTGTTCCTTCTGATCAACAAACATTGTGATTATAATAAGTATTTTATATTTATAAGTCCTTACTATTGTAGAAACTTTAAATATTTTACTATGTCATTATTTACAATACTATTAAAATTGATACTGAAACATTTGTATTACATGAATTGTGAAGCTTCAGCTGTTACTAAATCTTGTGGGTTATAGTTACAGATAGAAACCACCATTATTAGAGTTCGCAGTATTTTACAACACAGGCCTTGACATTAAGCGTTTGTACCCAGTGCCCGTCGGGCCTTTAGATGTTAAAAGTTACCAGCCCCCCAAAAGTTACTGGCCCGAAATGTTTTTTATTGATAAAAAGCCCACTATTGTTTGCTATATATCCCATTACAAGTCGAAAGATGCGAGTTTGGCCGTTATTTATTTTGCCGTTAGTGATTTATTTTCATGCTTTCAGTCAGTATTCGGTATGGCAGACAGTGTTACTGCAGGAATCGTTTGAGAATCATATGCCCTCTGTCGCAGCCGCTGGAGCAGCAGGTCGCGAGAAAGACGGGTGATGCCGCCGACTGCGTGTCGAGTTACAGCTAGTTATACAAGATTTAATCAGAGTTGCCATCCAAGCCAAAGGCCCAGATGGCAAGTGGACAAGGAAGCCATCGGCCTATCGAGAGTCCAACAATGTTCATCTACGTGTAACCCGCCCTCCTGAGATATGTGTCAACCCGGTTTTTAAACATATTCACGCTGCTAGCAGTTACACAATCCGTAGACAATTTCTTCCATTCATTTATTTTCCTCTGTGAGAACGAATACTTTCTGATATCCAATCTACACTGATCCTTTGCTAATTTTATGTCCTCTAGTTCTGCTATCTTTATTGAGTGAAAAAAACATACTCCTATAAATATTTTCATACACATTCAATATCTTAAAATTTCAATCTGATCTCCTCTTAACCTCCTTTAGAGTTGTTAAACCATATTCTTTCAGGCGTTCTTCATAACTAAGGTCTCTCAGTTCTGGAATAACTTTAGTATGTGTTCAAACGTATCTACATCCTTCTTACCGTATTACTCTTGTATACAGTATTCTAAATGAGATCTAACTAGTGCTTTATACAGAAGTATAATTAGCTTTTTTTCTTGTATGTTATATTTCTCCTAATCAACCCAAGAATTTGATCACAATTTGAAGCTGCAATACCACACCAGGCTTGTTAACAAATGCAAATGCATTTGAATGCGCATTCAAATGCCTCCATTTTTTATGCATTTGAATGAGTACCACAAACATTTGCATTTGAATGCGATCCACAAACGTTTGATGTATCAAATGCACAATCAAATGCATGCGTAATTCGTTTAATAATTATCATTGTCAGATTCACTTTCACAAGTTTACAACATGCCATTGGAAAAAGAAATGCTCTGTAGTGAGCAGTAGCCTCAGCAGATTATGGAATCATTGTCTGACCTGTGAATCCACTTTCACAATGTGAAGTTGTCTGTAGTGAGCAGATTATGGAATCATTGTCTGACCTGTGAATCCACTTTCACAACGTGAAGTTGTCTGTAGTGATCAGATTATGGAATCATTGTCTGACCTGTGAATCCACTTTCACAACGTGAAGTTGTCTGTAGTAAGCAGATTATGGAATCATTGTCTGACCTGTGAATCCACTTTCACAACGTGAAGTTGTCTGTAGTGAGCAGATTATGGAATCGTTGTCTGACCTGTGAATCCACTTTCACAACGTGCTCTTTGAAGAAATTGTCTGTAGTGAGCAGATTATGGAATCGTTGTTTGACCTGTGAAATTGTGAATCCGCTTTCACAGTCCTTTCAACGTGTATTATATAAGAAAGCTGCCCCACGCCAACCATCGTTCAGAGGTTTGACACTGAGGTGATCAACACGCCACAGCACAGTGCAAACACTGCCCAGTGAAGTTAAAAGGCACTATCAAATCCACCACCAATCTCGCCGAATCGCATCAAGGTAGGAACGATTATGTAATATTAAAATCAGTTGGCAACAACAATATTCGTATTGATTGGGCCGGTGGCCAGTGGCCCGATGGTCAACACTGGTCAATGACTGAGCTGTTATGATGGTTTCAGAGATTACCTGATCAATGAAACAATGCAGACACATAACTCCCGTGTGTTGTGTTGGCACTGTTGGGGTGGGTTGGGGTGGCAGCTCATAAGGAGGAGTAAATATTAGCAACGCCAGCCCTAAATATGTACAGTCTATTGTATTGGGTTCCCCTTCCGTTCTGTCCTACCTGAATTATTAGCCTTCCATTCCCTGCTATAGTTCGCAGTAAACTGTCAATTGTCTATTCCTCCCTCCCATTTCCACCTCCCAAAACGTTATCTTGTTTTAACTAGTGACTGTTGGCCAGCAGGAATCAAGGCGTATCGCGATAGCAAATACGTGTCACGCAGAAGAATATGCTGCGATATACCGAAATTATACTGATAACACGGCGTAACCCTAGTAAAATATAGGCGTCCGCAATTCACAAAAAGTCCGCTAGTTGATACGTCTTGCGCACTTTTTTGTGAGGCTCGTACATATCAAAACAAGATGGCAACTATACGAAGCGACAACGCAAAATCAGATGAGATGACTATTGTGTTTAATTGTAGCGCCGGGGTGGATGACAAGGACAAGCGATTGAAACGATTACCTGTGATTAATGGGATAAAAACGATATCAAACTATGTTGGCCCACCGGGCCAGTAAAATATGGAAACTTGTGGCCCGACAGTCCAAAAAAAAGCGCCGGGCCAGCGGGCCAGTGTTAATGTCGAGGCCTGCATCATCAAAGACAGTGAATAGAAAGTAACTAATTATATAGTTTCAATACTGTTTACTGTAAATTATGTAACGTGTTCTGCAAAAGGTAATAATCTCATTCCCATTAACTAGTACACATTAAATTGTAATCACTATATCTGCACGCTGTTAAATGTCCAATCACTTGCAAGGTCATCTTTCTGCACGTGTAACCCTCTTCTTCATTTTAGCAACGAAGTTAATTGAACTTGTATTTTTATTGTAAAAACCTACATGACAACTCTTTCAAATAGTTAATACATTGTTCATACACTATACAAATGTGAAACACACAGGTATTTCAGATGGTGGCTCTACTAACATCAAACTGCTCAGAGAAGTCCAAATCCCTGCAGCTGAGGTAAATCTTCAGCATAATCAGCCAAATATGGTCCTTAAGTTACTTTCCAGCCTGCATGGTAGTCCTTAAAACAAATTTCAATTATATTATCGAAGCGAAGAACAGCATCAGGAATATTCAACCAAGCATTATTCATATGTATTTACAGAAACAACAGTAAAATTTTTGGTGCAATATATACTACTGACGCCATTGCAATTGTCGAAACTGCATTAACGACGCCATTGCAATTGCCTTTATCGAAATCAAAGAGAAGTGTGAGTGAAGTTAGGCTTACTTTGGTTAGAGAAATTATTCGAATATATTTTAATTATATTCGCTAGCTGCACAAAATTGCTACCGATTGAAAGCTTGCTTTATCTTGCCAGTTTATTTTGTTTATGGACACGACAATTTATGACCACTTGCACTGTAACTTGATGCAGATTAGTTAGTGATTCAGGGTGATATTATTATTATTCTAATGACTCTAAAACGTGCAATGTTAATTTTTTCTGTTGGCATGCAGTACATACAATGTTAAACTTTGTATACAAACCGAAAAATCATATTTGATAGTGTCTTGTTTTTATGCCCTTTATGTAACTCGAATTTAACGCTGACCAGCATAGTCACCGACGTAGTTTTCGCCTCACGCCGTTTTTGCCTTATTTTGTGATTTCGCTGAATCTCATATTGGATACGTCAATAGTCATATATCGGTCACTGGGAGTATAAACTTATATTTTCGTAAATCTATTTCGACATTAATCGCCAGGTGGCCTTACTGGTGCGACGGTACATTTTGTACATACGCCATATCGGACAAAAATGTACCCACCTGTTAGCAGTAATCACTACATGCAAGTAATCGAACGGCCTCGATCGTGATGTTTATACATTTAATGCCGGCGCTAGCCTTGCCTTGAGAAACATATATCGATAGATAATGTAAGATAAATTACTGGTACTTATTTTGAATATTTATCCCATGCGTAAAAGGGTCTTCAGATTTTTTTTAGAAAACAGCATATTACATTACGTAAGCCAACAACCACACCGACCAGTATACAACTAACATTTAGTGTTCGATGTTTGTACGTTTTAGATTCTTTAAAATAATAATATTACCCTGAATCACTAACTAGTTTGTATTACCATCAAGTACCAAATGAGGCTCAGGTAAAGCAGTGCAATTGACCATAAATTGTCGTGTCTATAACTATAATTCATGCATAAAAAAACTAGCAAGATAAAGCGAGATTTCGACCGGTAGCAATTTTGTGCAGCTAGCGAATATAATGCATAAATTAAAAGATCTTCGAATAATTCCTCGCACCAAAGGAAGCCTACTCACATTTCTCTTTGATTTCGACATATCAAGACTTAATTAATCTGACAACGGCAATGGCAGTGCCAGTGGCAGTGGCGTCGTTAATGGCATAACCATAATGGCAATGCAGTTAAATGCAATCAATCTCCGTTGTTCTCTCAGACTCGGTCTCGGTAAGTCGGTTTGTGTTTTGTAACACAGCTGGATCAGATTCCGAAAAGGAAATCGGAAAATAATGGAAAGTTATAATTCATGATCTACATACATACGTCCAACACACCCGCGATTTTGCAAGCTTTTAAAAATTCCAAACGAACTCGGCGCGCGCATCCACTCAGGAACATATAGTAATTCAACAGGTGGCGCTACTGGTTATGTGACACGTCTGTTTAGTATACAGGGAAGACTAGGGAGGAGTGGGCCACAGGGAGGAGTGAGAAGTCTAGGTCACATAAATCACTGCGGACATCCTCACACTACGCAACTATCGTAAAAATCCGCAAAGCTGGAATTACTTGAAGAGTGAACGAACGTTATATTTTCACGTGGAAAATCCCCGGCTGATTGTGTAAGTTCGAACCCTCCTTTTCAACAGGTGGATTATGTATAATTATTGCATCCATTGGGTGGATACATTTGTTGTGCTAAGACTCAATTGTTTTCTAGCACATTTTGTACGGCGCCATGAATTATTTAAAACAAAACATTTTAAGACTCGCCTGTGTTTAAGAACATTACGTATGGCGCCATTAACAAAGACTGTTGTGTGCCAACTTTTAAGTATTTGTATAGGCGTCGGAAGGCGACATTTTTTGACGGTGGGCGAAATCTGAGTCTACGTCCGCCCATCATGTGAAGAAGATTTTTTAATTAAAAAAACTAATTCTAATAATACATACACCCATTAATATAGATTATAATAATTACTATGTACATCCATAAATACAAAGCGTATAATGATGCCCGTCCCTTTTTGAGAGAATTGTGTTTAACTGTACACTTTTTTCAGAAATCATTCCGGAAATCCCCGGTTGATTGCGTACGCCCGAATGGGCCACTGGATGAGAGGAAGCACTGAGCGAATGGCTCATTCATCCCTGAACCATCACAATTCGAAAATCGTTCAATGACTACAGTAAAAGTTATGAATTACATCAATTTTGCGTTGTTTTTCTATGGAATAATTATATTATTCCATACAGTTAATTTATTCCAGATAGAACAAACATCAATTAATTATGCCTTATCAATCCTGCTTTCCAGTATAAAAGAAAGTGAGACAATTTTGGTAAACGTCTTCTGCTGATATGATTAACCCAACCAAGAACATTTGCATTTGAAGCAAAAACATTTGCATTTTATTAAACAACAATTTGTATTTGATTAAAAAAAACGTTTTTGTATTTGCACTTGATTAAAAAACATTTGCATTTGAATGAAAACGTTTTATGCCTTTGATGCAAATGTCTCACTTGGCTGCAAGTTGCCAGCACCAAATGTTTACATTAGACAGATTTGCAGAAGCCATGATTAGCAGTCAACTTATCTCCCTACCAATGTTATTGTAGAAGGCCCTTCAATTAATGCCTGCCTGAGTGACCAGATTACTCCAGTAGGTAGTATTTGTGTGCTCACCTATGCTAAGCTTATCTATGAAATGCAGTCGGTGAAGTTCAGGCCACCTTTTGAAATCCATGTCCACAATTATCACAAATATTTTTGGCATTCACAATCTATCTCAATTTAAAAAAAATTTATCATGTAATCATCTTAGCGATGGTGCATTACATTTAATAATTTGGATCGCTCTGCTTGGATTATTCTCCCCCAGAAAGTGATCATTCTCAAGCAGACGGTAACACTAAGCCT
>BSQZ01000008.1:4125000-4290000 GCA_033239005.1 Lamellibrachia satsuma
ACCAGCAATCACCTACTGCTTGAACATTAAGTTTGCAACTTCTTATCACATAATTCATTCGGTAAATCAACAGGATAACCCTAGTTGGAAGGTATGTACAGTAGGACTGCATTTATTTTAAACAAGACTTTCTTTCTTTAGCTTGTTTCATATTTAATGTCAATGAACGTTGGCATACCTCAACTCTCAACCGGTAAATAATAATCGTCTGAATGATTTACAAGTTTGTATATATACAGTGTATCCATATTTGTGGAGGAGACAAGGTGAATCCCTGAAATTATTAGCAATTAATGGAGGAGAAACATCGTTGTGTCATTTCAATATGTCCTTAAAATATATATCAAAATGATACAAAGTATATACGGGACCCTCCAACATGAGACCAGATTTAGCTAGATTGGAGCAACAATATCAATAAATCATATCTAGGACTGGACCTTCTAAAACATAAAAAGATCTTGCCCCTTAGGTGGTACCGATATCTGCTTTGGTCCACGGATTAACTTGTTGCTACAAAAAAATCGCAAGCGATGTATTATTAGAATTAGGATTTATAACTGTGCCTGAAATACAATTAAATGAACGATTATGAAGCTATTGACAGTATTGTGTTTAATAAATTTAGTGGACGAAAAAATACAGTACACAGAACGAAGTAGGTATTTTTTAGTAAACGGACAGTGTATGTGAGAAACAACTCGCTATCGTGAACGACGAAAAATACATTACCTACTGACAGGCGGCTTAAATGATATACTAGTGGTGTGAATGTGCTTAAAACTATATATCTGGCCAACATATAGATGACATGTCATAGTGTAAGACTCCGTGAGCTACTGTATGGCTTCGTTATCCACGTAGAATAAAGAGCTCCTTGTTAAAAACTACAGATGTCCAAAACGGACGACGTGCGCTTGGTGCACCTCGACTGTAGACGGTAATGATAAGTGAATGATGCCTGTAATCCTCGATCAATGCTGACAATCGGTGGTCCGTCAAGAGGAATGTTCACTACCTGCCAGCCTGTCTCTGTACATAAATAGCGGCGCACACAGCACTCTGCGGTCGGGCCAAGCGACCGACCCCGCTACGACATGTTGCCCTAATGCAACGCAAAACAAGTGACATAAATCGATAATTCTACTTTGTGACATCCTTAATAATTATGTCCATTAGGGATTGCGCAGTGTTGGTCGAACAACACGGCTGACGACGAGCGTACTCTATTGCTTTGTCTGCTTGACGGGTTCAACAACACCTTCGGACGTGTTTGTCAGCAGAAACCCTTCCAGGCACGCCGTCGAGTTTGTCAGCAGAAATCCTTCCAGGCACGCCGTCGTGTTTGTCAGCAGAAACCCTTCCAGTCACTCCGTCTTCGAGAAAACGACTCAACAATCACAAGATGCTCGTGTCAATTACACGGTCTGTATTTTTTATTATCGTATAAGATCATGGTATATACATAGCCTGATAGGCCTATAAACGATATCTGTTCTAGAATATTGACCGCTAAAATTCGTTTTAATGAACCACAATTTGTTAATAATCATAGTCTGAACTGACCGTTATCTGTATAATGTGACTACTAAAAGGCAATATCGATATTCATAAACAGACAACGATCAAATTATATTTTTTAAATGTAGTTCCTTAAAACACATTTAGGCAATCACGGTGTTAGAATAGATATAGTTTGTACACTATGTAATATCGAACTTTCTACCTTTATTAAATGAGTATGAAAATATAAATGTTCTAGACAAAGGTAATTGTGAAAGGGTTGTTTTAAATACTGTTAAATTAAACTTGTTTATCTCCTTGACGGTTTTACACAATATATTAATTTCTGCATGTTCCGGGTCGAATGATAAATTAAAAAGATGAACCATAGGTGTACTAGTTCAATATTAGTGTAGTGTATGTCGATCAAGGAAGAAGGTCAGAGGGAACTTGAGAAAGGTATAGAGACTTTAGTCGGGGTCACACCTGAATTTCTCCGGACCCAATGGGGGTATGACGTAACGCCCCCTACGAATACGCAGCTGGGCTAATGCAGCTGCCCCATACACATTCACTCAGACGAAGTAGACATGAGCGCTCGGCTTTAAAGGAAGGCAATACGATTCATTAACTCTTGAGTGGCGCGGCTATCGAAGTAGTCTCCTTTAGGTAGCTTTAATAACCACCTAATTGCCTCGCCGGTTAGGGGAACTCTCAGAAGTGGAAGCTCTTCCGAAACGGGAATCCTATGTTGTTATTTCTCAGTGATATTTGTTCACAAATACGTTACTACTTTAATTTGGTGTAGTATTGTGTTTATTCTTAGCACGCTGAAAGGGATGGCGCAACAGAGAGAAAAGTGACGGTCTAGGATAGCCGACCTTCCGAGATGGAACCACACGATGACGATAGGCCTACTTAACATAAACAATAATTAAGATATGATATATACATAAGTACATCTGATTTGGGCATTTATTTTATTATTGGTTTATTTAAAGGTGCATCTTCAATTCGATTTTTTTGCTAGTCTCAATTAAAATTAAGTTTGCAAACATTCAAACCTACTTAGTATCCACTATGACATGCTAGCTCGTTTGTGCAATGTTTTATGTAGTTTTTTGGTGAAATCATCAGACAAACTATTAAATTACGTAATGTTTGTTCAAGTATTAAGTGAAGTGAATATCGAAATGCTGAAAAATCACGATTTCCACCCTTGTAATTTTTTAACTTTGTCATGTGATCGTTGAGAGGATAAAAATCACGTCCATTGTCGCACACATTGTTTACCATTTTGGATTTCCTCTAATTTGAGCCTTACCAGATCTAAACACTAAAGTAAATTCTTTCGATGATTTAAAAAAAATGCATTTTTGTTATTAAACCGACTGCGGATTTTACTTAAACTATTCATACATTACTACATATTAAGACATCTACTAACCGGATTCGCGATAGGCTAAATCAGATGAGCATGCAGTTTTAGTACGTTATCTAACATTAGTATCGTCGCCAGTATAATCGTCATTATCATAACCATTTCATCACAATTATCGTCGCTATCAAATATACAATTGTCGTTGTACAAGTAATTTTGTCGCCTCGTTGTTGTTCCTTCGCCTAGCGATCTATAAATTGATATGTGTAAACGAATTTATGTATTTACCCCAAACAGATTGCTTAGGTTGTTAAGGTATGGTTATTCGTCTTAACATTCCAAACAACCGCCCGGCCAACACCCGCCGTGTTTCTTCTCACAGCTGTTAGAACATGGTATGTCGTCACTCTCCTATTTACAACCGCGGCTGTCATGTTTACAACCACAACTGCCGTGTTTACACCACAATAAACACTGTTCACAACGCCCAATGCTTTATCTAGCAGCAACACAACAACATCGCGACAATAAAACCCATCTTTTCCGAGTGAGAAGACAACCCAATATCTCCTTGCAGATATACTGCCTACATTAAGCCACATCCAGTATTTGTAGTCAAGTTGTGTTTGGATTGTTGCATACAGTATTATTTTGCAGTGTCGAAGTTGTTTAATGCCAAAGACGACACAGACGTAAACAGATTCCCTAAGTGGTTGATTTACAGTTGTGTCGTGTTTTTCTATACTAAACAAATCGAGCTATAAACCAAATCAATTACAGTATCAGTGGACTCTTGCTGTAAGGAACTTGTTGGGACTTGGTCAAACTGTTCCATATACCCGATGTTCCTTATATCCATGGGTACACAACACAGGGCGTCCAGAACGCGGATGTTCCTTACAGCGTGAGTCCTTAAAGCGAGAGACCACTGTTGAACAAAGTGAAGACCGTGCGCGCGCCATACTCTCTTACAATGTATTATCATGACTATGGGTTGCAAACTTGTCTTACCTTTGTGACCAAATTTGGTGTATGTTTCCCCTGGCATTTTCATGGCTCTGCTTGTCTCAATCCTGTTTGTTCCGAGAATAGACACCGCTGACAGGCTAATGTCAACGCGTCGACCTCACCCGCCAATCGCAACTGATAACAACCCGGTAGTATCTCCGCAAGAGTTGACACTACTGCCGTCCGTTGAAGTGAACGACCGAGCGAGTGTCTGCCCATCCAGTGTGGTTGGTTTTCCTTACACGGAAGCCGAACGATAAAAGACTAAGTCGCACTGTAGCAGCAGCTGTTTCCCGATCTGCTGGAACTCGAATTGGAATCAGACTCTTGTTTCTTCGAAGTCAGGAAAGCCCCGGTTTGCCGCACGATTAGTCGGTTGGTCGACGCTGACGCAGTTTAGCGAGTCTCGTACGAGAACCTTCTGTCATGTAGCCAATCACTTCCACATTACCTCTCCCGGCTTCACGATCAAGGAGCAGGTTCAACGTGTGCAGTGTGAGAGTCAACAAGTCAAGACTCGGGGTTTGCGGCGCACCATTCGGGTTGTTCGGTGCTCAAGACACCGCAATCCGATTTCGCTAACAAGAAACCTAATGATTTCCGTAAACTACGCTCCAACCGGCTACCGCTCCAACTCATGCGAGCGTGTGCTGCTGCAGCGCGACAAACGTGCGACGACGTTATGTTAATCCGGTTCTGTGTACGCAAGAACTGAATAGCTGTTATCCTCCTCGGATGCTAGCAGAATCTATGCGAAGATAATGGCCTCGCCGCCACTGTCAGAGCCCGTGATCTACAGACCTGCTGCCGGGTTGCTGATATTGCTCTCCTCCCCGGATGTTTGCTGCGTCTATACTGAGACGATGTCCGCGTCCGCCGCCGTAGCCACTGACCGCCAGATCGCTGTCGATCGACCGAGTTCTACTCCCGGTTTCCTACCGACATCCCTGATCTTCTCTACCGATGTGCAAGTGAATACTCGGTGAAACAACTTGACGACAGCCCCGGTCAGATATCCGAGACGACAGATCGATGTCTGCCGCAGCTGTCCGTGACAGTGACCACTTTCTGAATCCCGACGACGACTAGCTGGGCAGTGGCGATGCGCGCGGCTGGTCGTCGTCGTCGTCGCCGCGGAGGGGCGGTCCCTCGCTCGCGACGGACTCCACTTGAACGGCATCTCGCTAATGATAATGGACTGGGCAGATATAGCATGTAGCAGTGGGCGGAGCAATAGGCCATGGCCACTTTGGCTGCGGGATCTGCATTTCATGAGTTTTTCCCGGAATAATATGTTGCCTTACTTCATAGCAAACCTATTGGTGACTACGCTTCCCCTGTTGCCACCTTGCATGGTATTAAATACGTCACTGGCATGTACGCTGTAACCTATTGCCTTGGTTCTTGGTACTGTACTAAAGTGGCTCCTCATTAAACAGATTTGTCGCCTAAACCCAATAGGGTACTTGTTATATATTAGCAATCTCCGAATTTATTTAAGATATTATATAGATAATCGTGAAGTCCTTTCACGAAACAATAAGAAGCTAGCATTAGTCACCCAACTTGTTGACCTCGACAGTCGGTAAACCGTAAAATGCAGCGGTAAAAACGCCACATATTGACCTTCATTAACTCTTGAAGGTCATTGACCTCAAGAGTTAATGAATGTGGCTGAAGGTTGCCATCAGCATACACCAGGGCAGAGCAAGCTGCTTTATTGTAATTGTTATTTTAAAAGATAATAATTACAATACATTCACAATTATGCCATCACTAAAACATGCAAAGACCAGTACCAAATTACATTTCTAAGGATCTACTTAATGTGGTATCCCAAAACTGTTATGCTAGTCCAAAAATTGGTTATTATGGTGGGTGCACTGTTTGAAAAAAAAATGACTTGAAACTTAAAGGTGCCTCCTCAATTTTAAATAATGTTTGCGATAAACCAAACCTACCTTGTATCCACTGCAACATGCCAGCTCGTTTGTGCAACTTTTACACGTCGTCTTTGTGAACTCGTCAGACAAAGTATTAAACCACTTAATGCTTGTTCAAGCATTAAGTGAAGTGAAAATCGAAATGCTAAAAAATCACGGTTTTCACCCATGGTGAAATTTCGTAACTTTGTCAAGTGATCGGCGAGAGGATGGAAGTCACGCCCATGATCGGCATTGACTCGCACAGCGTTTACCATCTTGGATATCCCCTATTTTGACCCTTACCAGATCTAACAACTGAAGTATGTTCTTTCGATGATTTGAAAAAAAATTGGCATTTTTTTATTAAACAAACTGCGCACATTATTTAAGCACACTACATATCTGGGCATAAATGAACCGTATTCGCGATGGGCTGAACCATTTGAGGAAGCAGCTTTAAGATTGCAAACGACGAAGCAGTTTAGAATATGCGATCACCCACATGGCTCGCCTTGATACAGACATCGTAAACAATATAGTCCACATACATGCATGGACATGTCCCTAAGGATGTTTCAGCACCACATAGCTTGACATTGTGCTGCATGTCCAAAGGGTGATTGGACCTCGCGTGACTGACTCCGGGGGTATCAACTCCATTTGTAATTACCCGCTAACAAGACCTCCCGGGGACTCCGTGCGGATGAGTGGAGCGACGTAATTAGCGCTGCTGACAAGCCGACGTCTCTCGTAAACAAGGGTCTTGGATGACAGTCGGGGCTCACACAACCTTACGTGGGGCTGTCGAGGTATTAAAAATGTCTGGTCGGGTACTAAATCCCTGCCTAATCCCCGGGATGTCTTCCCCGGAAGGAGGAATTAGATCGTGATCGATGGGTTGCAGCCAGCGTCGGGCCGCGCTTCATTTCTTCGAATTATCAGGAAACGTCTTTCGTCTGTAGCTTATAGGTTAGGATATTAGTTTTCTTGGCATCGTTCTATCTGACGTCAGAAACCGTAGTTTGTGCATTTATACATTGCGTGGGTCAGTGAGCGCTACTGCCATAAAACCGAATCCTCTTTCTGTAATACTGCACATCCAGTGAGTTGATTAATTCAATAAGAAGCTATGTCACCTGGCTTTATTGTTCACTCACTCATGCACTGACGCACGCACGCACGCACGCACGCACGCATGAATGCATGCATGCATTGACGCATTCTCATACTAACGCACGCACATGATACTATTTTAATATATGATGCAATGATGATGATCATCATCAATAATTACGATGCACCTATCATTATCATCAATAGTGTCGATGCAATGATCATCATCATCAATTGTGTAGATATAATGATGAGCATCATCAACAATGTCTATGTTGTGGCCATCATCATCAATAGTGCCGATGTAATGATCACCATCAATCAACTTATGATGAAATAATTGATGCCGTTTTATATAAAAACGCCCGAGAGCATTTTATTTTAAGTGCATTCAGGCGCTATGTAAAATCATATTATTATTATTATTATTTTATTATTATTATTATTACCATCATCATAAAATGCGTATTAAGGAATAATCAACATTTCCCTTTCCCACACACTGTCCTCACGTTTGACCCAGTGGGAGTTTCTCCTGGCAGAGTAGGAAACTGTTCCGCTGTCCCGCGGACTCGGAAGTTGACGGGGACGGGGGAACAACGTCAACGGGAAAGACGTACGACGCAGGGCCCTGTTCGGCCCACTGTGCCGGGACTTGCCGTACCATCGTCCGGGAAACTACACCGCTGTCTCTCGCATTAAATCACCTCGGTCCTGACCGCACCACGCCATCCGACACACGCCAGGGACGCCGACACCGTGTCCGTTAACAGGAGCTTCCGGCACTCCTGTTTCGTCCAGCAGAAAGATGCGTGTGTTTGTCTTTATTTCATTAATACGTCCTATTACCTTTCGGGTATTGCTCGAACAAAGCGCTCTCAAAGAATGCTGGTCACATTACAACCTTGAGCAGCACGCACGCACGCACGCACGCACGCACGCACGCACGCACGCACGCACGCACGCACGCACGCACGCACGCACGCACGCACGCACGCACGCACGCACGCACGCACGCAAGCACGCACGCACGCACGGGCTAAATCGATAGCAGTAATTTCTGTTTCGTTGTAGGTATAGCCATTGACAATGGAGAGATCGCTAACGCCACGTACCAAACTAACCCAAAATATATAATTGCACTGTCGCGTGTCTGAAAGATCGTCTATCTAGCCCATCTTGACATTAGCTGTAAGAAGGTCGATTCCGCATTACTGGGAAAGACCTTTCAGCGCAATCTATTCATCCCCATGTTCGTAGATAACACGTCGTGATCATGGCTATCTGATCCAGACATCTCTGCATGCCATGAGAACGGTTGTGCTCCAGACATCTCTGCATGCCATGAGAACGGTTGTGCTCCAGACATCTCTGCATGCCATGAGAACGGTTGTGCTCCAGACATCTCTGCATGCCATGAGAACGGTTGTGCTCCAGACATCTCTGCATGCCATGAGAACGGTTGAAACCCCTAGTGACTGTATCCGCTCTATGTGATTGCAAACCCCCAAACGTCCTCTGCTAACCCAGTTTGTTGATTTCGTGCCATTGGCAGTACGTTTCATACAGCCCTGAATCATACATAATGTTATCTGCGTCAGAACTGTCGTGACCTGGAGTAATCTTCCCACAAAGGTGGTGCAGCCCACACACGTGGTTACATACAGGTCTCGCCTGGCCGGCATCCCAGTCCCAGAGTGAAACACACGTGCACCTTTTTATTGACATTAATTGTTTTACACGTTTTAGCTGTTGTGTGCTGTTTTTTACAATGTGCTCAAACACGTACGGTTCACGCAGTTTTGGAAGGAGAAGAATACGAAGACGAAGAAGATGAATACGTATTGTCACATAGCAATGTTAGCAGATTTCACAGATTGGCCATTTGACGCGGTGAAAGCAAACTAAAATATTCTGATAGACGCAAGCCAAGCAATGAGAGGTCATTGCAATAAGCAAAAGATAGGAACATTCTGAAAACAGCACGTGCACGGCATTGATTAAAACCCCCTCCTTAATTAATTTAGTCCACCGCCAATCAGGTTCGTCGATGTTTAAGTACACCTTTATGTAGTGCGTGAATAGTAAAATGTAGTGTGTGAATAGTTTAAGTAATATGTAGTACGTGAATAGTTTATGCACAGTTGGTTCAGTACAAGAGTTCTTTCGTTTGTTGAAATCAACGAACTAATTTGCTTTGATCGTTAGATCGTTTCGATCTGGAAAAGGCATTCGATACCGTGCCGAGAGTCATGAGATGGATGGAGGTTGGAGAGGCAGAGGTCAGAATAGTTGAGGAAATGTACCACAGTGGGGAGAGCTGAAAGAGAAACATCGGAACAATTTGGAGTGGGAGTAGGACTTAGACAGGGAAGTGCCTTGAGTCCCCTGCTTTTCATTATGGTGATGAACCTGATCAGTGAAAATGTATCTGAACAGGAAGAACTTAAGAAGATACTATATATAGATGACCTAGCAGTGGTGGCTGGTAAAAAAGAGGATTTACAGAAAACATTGCAAGAATGGCGTAACACTTTTAGAAAACATGACCTCCGAATTAATCTTGAGAAGACAGAAGTAATGTGGATAGGCAAACAAGAGGTGGACCTACGTGTAGTTGTTGTCGGAAAGACCATTAAACAAGTGAATAGTTTTGTGTACTTGTGCGGCACAGTGTGTGATGATGGAGGAAGTAGTAAGGAAATACAGAGGAGAGTGCAAGCTGGAGCAGCAGCGTGGAGGAGAGTGGAAGGCATTATGTGGGACAGAAAACTGGAGAAACAACTAAAAGGAAAAGTGTTGGAAGCCTGCGTGGTACCAGCCTGTATATACGGGTTGGGAACACTGGCACTGACAGAGAGACAGGAGAAGATCCAGATAGCAGAAAACAACTGGTTCTGAAGAATATGCAAAGTAACCCAAGAAGATAGAAGGAAGGTGAAGGAATTGAGAGAAGTGATTGGCATGAAAAAACACCTAAAGATGAAAGTAGCCGGAAGCAGAATGAGATGGGCAGGACATGTGCAAAGAATTGGTGAAGACAGTTGTCAAAAAGAACGTTGAAAGCAGAAGAGGATGGCAGAAGAAGAAGAGGAAGACCAAAGCTGCGATGGAAAGACTGAGTCAAACGAGATCTTGAAAGGGCAGGTACGAACGGCCAAGAGTGGAAGACCACCGCAGAAGACAGAGGGAGATGGAGAACATTAACAATGAAAGTGGAAAACGTAATCAAGTGACTTGGACCCCCCGCAAGGGAGCAAGGGGAAGAAGAAGGAGGAGTTAGATCGTGTAACTTGGAATGTGTGAATAACTTTATATAATTTATATTAGACGCTAATACCCTTAGAGACCAGATTTATGAAGAACGCCTAAAATAATGTGGTTTAACAACCCTATAGAGATAAGGAAAATGTTGATAGAACTTTTTACTAACTTAAGAAAGATATAGTAGAACTAGAGTATATGAGGTAACATTAGTGAAGGATCAATGTTGGTTGGATATCAGAAAGTTCTCATTCTCCCAGAGAACGATAAATTAATGGAACAGATTATCTACATATTATCTACAGATTGTGTATATGCTAGCAGCGTGAATATGTTTAAAAACAAAATTTACAAACATCTCACGAGGGCGGACTACGCATAGATGAAAAATTGTTGGACTCTCGATAAACCAATGGCTTCCTTGTCACTTGCCATCTGGGCCATTGGATGGAAATCTTGTTAAATACTGTTAAAGTAAATACAGCAAGACTACAAGCTAAATAATGCATTTGAACGAACAAGCTAGCATGTCGTATCCGATACCAGATAAGCTTGATTTTACGTGAAACCATTATAAACGAGAATTTTAATTGAAGAAAAACGTGTTAGTTAGAGTCTCGCGTAATCTAGTTTTCCAAGAATGCATGGAGCCTCAGAAAGGGTTCGCACAATTCCGAGGGAAGTTTATTTCTGCACAACAATAATGGTGAATAAACAGGGACAATTTCCAAAATAGACGACGGTGAAAGCAAAGCTGGTGGCGAGTTAAATATAGTCTTCGATGAGGCGTGAGATGAAGATGGATGGCCGGGCAACTGGACCGCATCAGGAATACAGCCGCGAAGCCAGTCAGCTGCCCATCCTGTTGACAGCACTTTGCAGCTTCGCTTCGACGTGATGAAAGGCATTATTTGGCTGAAAGGGAGCAGCCACAAATTATGGTCGGTGGCGGGGATAAATGGCTTATCTGGCTATGTACAGCACGTGACCTTTTCCTTGTGATGTCTTCTTGCTGAAGGTGGCCATTCTTTGTGCGCTTGTCACTCTGGGTTTTGGAAGTTGCCTCAATTTGGGTATATTTCCATATTCATTGTCTTAAGTTTAGTCGTGTATATACATACATGCATGCATGCATGCATGCATGCATGCATGCATGCATACATACATACATACATACATACATACATACATACATACATACATACATACATACATACATACATACATACATACATACATACATACATACATATATATATATATATATATATATATATGTATATATTGTACGAGCCAATAAAAGTAAAATAATTACTTAACCTAGCTAACCCTACTATATAACGTGACAACGCATTGTGTATCTAGATTGAAAGCTAAACGTCACAGTATTTGTTTAGTGGATCCGATTAATGCAACGATGTCTATATTCCTGCAGGGCGTGGCATTAGAGATTCGCAGAATCAGCGTTGTCTTGCTGCGAAAATCTAATTTGCATTGATTACGACGGCGTTGGCCGGCCGCGATGTTATCTGTAGCGACGAGGGTAGCCTCCTAACACAGAACATTATCACAGGTCGTACAGTCCAGAGCAATTACACAAGACCCTGGTGATGTCCCGGTGGACACCCTCCCCCCCCCCCCACGGGGGAGGAACGTTCTCGAAGGCCTACGGGGATAAACAGTGACGTGGTTATTCAGGAACCGACCGACCGACCGACCGACCGACCGACCGACCGGGCGGGCAGGCAAGCAGGCAGGCACGCAAGAAGGCAAGCAAGCATGCAGTCAGGCAGGAAGGCAGGCAGGCACGCAGAATAAAGGAAAAGTGATGACTGGTAGCCGATTGTCTCCCACGAAGTCGCACCGAGTTCTTCAGTTCCTTTCAAGAGACGCGGGCACTGATTGGTCCATTCCGTCCTCGCGTTGATCTACAAGACTCCGACTTGTCTTCAGTGAACAGGCTGCAGCGGACGCTAAGCGCGAACATGTTGCCAGGGTATGCACCACTGATCTCTATAAATAATTATTTATGTAGACACATACGTGTAGACACATACCGTGAGCTATTGGGCATCCTGCTCCAGGAATCCTGCGAAATGTGGGCAGTAATTTGTTACAGAAATTATTCACTAAAAAAACCTTGTCGATGAAAAATTATTTCTAGAGGTGATAATGTATTGCACGTTCGGTGAAATAATTGGGTAGCGTTATTAGAAACTCCCTCAGCATTCGACAGATTTGTGCCTTCTAATAACAATTCGTCTTCTCTACAACAAGATAGCCATCCAAAACAACAAATTTATTTTAACTATATTCACACTACTAGCATTAACACAATCATTTGATAGTTTGTTCCATTCATTTATCACCCTCTGTGAGAATGAGTACTTTCTCATGTCCAACCAACACTATTCCTTAGCTAATGCTGCTTTGTGTCATCTGGTTCTACTGCCTTCCTTTCTTTGTTTGAAAAACATATTCCTATATCTATATCCTCATAACCATTCATAAATAAATAAAAGTTATTTGATGCGCCAGTCTCTAGCTTACGCTAATCACCGCGCGTACTAGCTAAAAGTCCATTAAAATAAATAAATAAATAATTAATTAAAAAGTCATCACAGAAAAGCACATAAATTCCTCCACGACAATGGTTGTAGTCCATAAAAAACAGCATTTCACACATTGCCACATCCACACTGGAAGAGATGAGTCTTTGGTTTGTGCTTAAATGTCAACGAAGGTGCGTCACGGAGGGAGAGTGGTAGCGCGTTCCAATGTGCGGGGTCGGTTGTTCCAAAACCACGTCTGTCGATGGACTTGAACGCTGGTGGGACAGCCAGCTGTAGATGTCGTATAGCTGCCGTAACCTGGGATGTCTAGTTCTTTGATTCAGCAGCTCAGAAAAAGGCAGGTGCCAGATCTTGCATAGCCTTATATATCAGACCTGGGGCGGAAGTACTCGGAACTCGTGAACTCAAATAATCGAGTACTTTATTGAAGTACTTGAAGTATTCGTACTAGAACTCCTCGTACTCAGATAACTTATGGGTCATGTATTCGTACTCATAATCAATGTACTCAGATTTTACGAGTACATTACGAGTACATGTGAGTATTTTCTCAATATATGCAGTGAAAATTTATATATTATTTATTTGTAATTAACAAAATGAAACTTTCCTGAAGTATTTGAATGTTCAACTATTTTTTTTTAAATACTTTATTATTTGTTATTTCTGATTGATACGACTATGAACCACCGAGTCCCGCTCCCCCTCCACCCTTACCACCTCTACACCCCCAGGGTGGCATTCTCCCATGACCATGATTATGATATATAAAGGCAACAGGCAGCATCTTGTGCCAGTCAGAAACACCAGTTAGTAAACAATTGTAGGCTGCCAGTTCAGGCCAGAAACCCTGTTTGTTTAATTAAGCCACCAGGATGAACATAAAGGGCCATTCATCAGTTAACCCACCAGTTAGCCTTGGAATGCCTTTGATGCAGTCGGGAGGCCATGCCACTGGGCACTGGCTGACAGTACTAACTGCTAAGAACTGCCAGCTGAGTCTTCCTCTGTAGAAGTAAGGTGACTCAAGTCACACTGCCTCCTACACCAGTATACTCTGGTGCCAGTAGTCTGGCTAAAAAGAACAAAGATGATTTTGAGCCTGTTGTATTGACATGTGCTAACCCTCTCAACAACCAGTAGTCTAAGATCAGAAAATGTAAATTGCAAACTTCTAATATAAACGGATTACAAATTGCAAAACTGCCTTTGTGCACCAAAAGAAGACAAACATAACTGATGTATCAGCACGTAAATTGGTCTCATGTGGTCTTTACTTAAAATAAGGACAAACAAACTTTATTCAAATTGCCACACATCCCCTTTGTTCCAATTTGGACAAATCGTCTCACCTCTACCCATACAAATGACTCTTTCAGTCTGACCATGATTACTGGTACTATATGACTACTCAGTTCTGAATATGTTATTGTTGATGAAATAAAGAGGTGTTTTACAGTGTGTGATAATTCCCCTAAGCACCAATCCCATATTGCTATTAAATTTTCGTGTCAGCACTAAATGTTATTCCTAAGTCCTTTTCTGTTGTGGTTCTACCTAGTATAGCATATCCCACATTTTATATTATTTGTCCATGTTTCCACGTCCTATGTGTATGCATTTACACTTCTCAAAATGTAATAACATTTGCCATTTTTCATACCATTTAACCAATTTATCTACTTCATCTTGTAAACTGTGTTTATATGTAACCTGTCTGAATACTTTTGTGTTATTTACAAATTTTAGTACTTTGCTAGATATGTCATCTTCCAAATCAATTATATATTAAAAACAGTATAGGGCCTAATACTGATTCCTGTGGTACCCCACTCAAAACAGATTTCCAGTTTGAAATCTCACCGTCTACTACATGTATTACTCTTTGTCTTCTGTGTGTAAGCCAATTTGTAACATCATTACCTATACCGTGGGCTTTTATAGTTAAAGTAATACTCTTTGACGTGACACGTTATCGAAAGCTGTCTGGAAATCTAAGAAGTCGACATCCACTGGTGACCCACCATCTACCCACTTTGCAATTTCTTCCAAAAACACAATATATTGGTTAAACGTGACCTTGCTTTTATAAACCCATGCTGAGATGTATTTATTAACCTATGTTTTACAAAGAATTCCATCATGTGGTCTCTAATTAACGTTTAAAATAATTCGCATAGAACTGATATTAAATTCACTGTCTGTAATTTTCTTACTTGTTCCTCGATCCCTTCTTAAATAGCGGCGTAATGTTTGCTTCTTTCCATTCTGAATGAACTATTCCCTCTTCTAATGACAAATTAATCACTTTTTCAAGTGGTGTACGAATTTGCTCTACAATATCCTTAAGCATAATATGGTACGTTCTTAGCGCGGTATCCAGTCCTTGGAATTGTTCAAAGCGCTTTACACACAGCCCTTGGCAGACCATTTCATGCCAACGCTATATGTAATGCGATTCCTTTTAAAGGTACAAAGCCTGGTCGTTGGTTTCCGTAAAAGCATATTATTAATATATAGCATAAACTGACCCCCAAACACAAACAAGAGAACAGCTCTCTAAAATTAGGCTGACGTTTTAGATCTAGACAAAGTATAGATCATAATGATCCTACGATCGTCATTCAAAGTCTAAATAAGTAATGTAGTTATGTATTCGTCAATCTAGTCATGGTATGAAGAAAACACGACTAAGAACTGTTTACATTTCCATGCAAGATAAATGTGATGTGTGTTCTACAGCTCTTGTTTGATAGTCACGACAGGTGTGGGAGAGACTTGATGTATTATCCATAAATCACGCATAATTAATTATAATCTCGATTAGTATAAAAATAGAAAACAAGCAGGAGATAAAAACGAGGTTGCTATGTGCGATAATAGAAGGACAAACGAAGTAAAGCAACAAAATGACGATGGGCAGATCATACACATATTGAGAATGCAAGACAACATGTGGACCACCAGAACAAAGGAATTGCAACCCAGAAAATGGAAATAGCAAGAGGCAGACCGACGAGACGACGGTGCGATGCCATGGTTACTGCTTCATGCAGCAGCATTGGACAAGAGAAGCGTAAGACAGAAATATGGAAATGTCTAGCAAGGGCTACATCCTGCAGTAGATGGAGAAAGTGAAAGGTGGACAAAAATATATATATATTCCCACGAATATGAACAAAGGTCAGTTCACCCCAACGGTCGTAGCTTCAACAATAACGTTTCGTCGAGGCATGATTATTTCTTTCTCATCTTCGCAAAACGTGGTTCTGTTATATCAAAACGTGGTTCTGTTACATCAAAACGTGGTTCTGTTACATCAAAACGTGGTTCTGTTACATCAAAAGCAGACAGTTCCACATTGCCACACTGCATGCACGCAGTAAAAACGTTACATACCTGCGTTCATATTAGAAATACGCTAATTTGCTGTCCATGTGATTCGGGTCTGTTTCGGAAAACGCATACAATTTCGGTACAGACATTCAGAAATCACACGGGCTCCGGCAACACCGTGAAATTCGTGTCTATAAACCGCCACCACACCACAACCACACAACCGCCACACCACAACCCGATTAATACACCAAAGAAACGACACAGTGGCAAGTATGCCATCAACGTATCGGCGCAGGCAGATCGCTTCGCATGCGCCTGACTTGACAGAGTTACTGCGTGTTCGCGGCATCTGGTTTCCGTTTATTCGCCGCGTCTTTCGTCGAGCACCCGTGTGGTCGGCATCATGCAGTTTCTCGGGGCTGTGTCTCAAGGGCAACCTCGTGCATTGAGACTTAAAGAAATGTCAACACTTCACGCCGGCAGCCGTCACCAGACACACAGTCGTGTCCCGCGGGCGCCACCCTACTCCCGGGGGACGCAATGGGTTGCAGCGGTCTCCGTGCCTGGGAAACATAATATATACTCATTGTGGCAATGTGAAACCCCTGTCGCTAAGGAGATCACTTGGCCGGAAGCGTTCATCTAACATGACGACTATGTATTTATTACGTGCCTGGAGATGAGCTTCCAGTGGAATTATCACACAAAGTGTGATATATCTTAACGATGCACAGAATGCACGCATGCTCGCACGCAAGCTCGCACGCACGAACGCACACAAAGCCTACAGCATATTTATAAGCTTTTAATTGAAAGTTATGTCAATTAGTTAATTTACAATTAGCACAAGCACCACTGTAATAAGCTTATAAGTGAATTGTGAATGCTATTTTGTATTTTATTTTCTACTTGTATTGCATTTATTTAGTTTGAGAAGGGCATAGCACCTTATAAGTCGTATAACTTCAGCTATGTCCCTTCAGCAGCAGCAGCACACCATACTATGCACCTGTATTATGTTGTTGTTGTTGTTGTTGTTGTTGTTGTTGTTGTTGTTGTTGTTGTTGTTGTTGTTGTTGAATAAACTTTCACTTCACACACGCACGCATGCGCGCGCGTTAAGATGGACGTTACTGTTGCTACTCATTATTTAACATGCTACGACTGACGCTACTGTCGATGCTACAGACGATGCTACAGTCGATGGTACAGCTGATGCTACAGTCGGTGCTACGGCTGATGCTACAGTAAATGCTGCGGCTGGTGATACGGCTGATGCTACAGACGATGCTACGGCTGACGATACAGTCGATGCTATGGCTGATACTACAGTCGATGCTACGGCCGATGCTACAGTAAATGCTGCGGCTGGTGATACGGATGATGCTACAGACGATGCTACGGCTGACGATACAGTCGATGCTACGGCTGATGCTACAGTCGATGCTACGGCTGATGCTACAGTAAATGGTGTGGCTGGTGATACGGCTGATGCTACAGACGATGCTACGGCTGACGATACAGTCGATGCTACGGCTGATGCTACAGTCGATGCTACGGCTGATGCTACAGTCGATGCTACGGCTGATGCTACAGTAAATGCTGTGGCTGGTGATACGGCTGATGCTAAAGTCGATGCTACGGCTAATGCTACAGTTGATGCTATGACTGATGTTACAATCGGTGCTACGACTGACGGTACTGTCGATGCTACGGGTGATGCTACAGTAGATGCTGTGGTTGATACTATACGGCTGATGATACAGCCGATTCTATGGCTGATCTGCCGAAATATATCCGTGTCGCCGACCCACTCGAATTATTTAAGTCTTAATTTAAGACATCTTTTAAAAACAACATTTGAAGATTATTTATAGAATTATGCATTAGAAATGTTGTATTTTAAGCGCCTCTGAACAGATTTATCCGGATATACGGCGCAATACAAATAAACGTTATAAATATTTTTTTGTTACGGCTGATGCTATGGCGGGTGCTACACCCGATGCTACGGCGGGTGCTATTCACCCGATGCTACGGCGGGTGCTATTCACCCGATGCTACGGAGGGTGCTATCACTTCTGCAGCTGTTGGTGTTGGTTGTTGCAGATAGGTCTGTGCAGTGAACCGATGAACAAGCAGATTGACGCTGTTACGCACCGTCCATCCAATTAAACCCAACATCACCGTCTGGCCTACGCTGACTGCAATAGCAATTAGAAAAATCTGTTAGATAATCCGGGAGGTTTTCTTTGTATAAGCTAAATGCTAATGGCTTGCTGAGCGACCACAAGTCCACAATGGTTATATGGTTGATGTAAATCGGAGTGTTCATAGAATTAAAAGTTTAAAGCTGCTTCCTTCTTCCATCGCGAATCCAGCTAATTTTTCCAGATGTGTATTGTGTGACTAGCTTAAGTAATGTACGCAGTCTGTTTAATAAAAAAATACTTTTTTTCAAATCATCGAACAAATTGACTTCAGTCGTTAAATCTGGTAAGAAAAAAAATTGTGTTGTTTCAGCATTTCCACTGCACTTGAACAAGCATTAAGTAATTTAATAGTTTGTCTAACGATTTCACAAAAGTTGCACAAACGAGCTAATGCGTTGCAGTGGATGTTAAAATTAATGAGACTAGCAAAATTCGAATTGAGGAGCACTTTTAACATAAAAGCCCATTAAAGTACAATTTACTGTGGTAAGCACGGAACCTACATATGATTCGAATGCAAGTTAAAATCACATTTATTTGTTGTACATAGATATAGGCCAACATGCAATACAATAAATAAATTATACTGGTATTGCGCTAAAGTCCTCGGAAACCCAAGCTCAGCAAATGGGTTAGGCAGTTTCTAATCAGTTAGCAATTCCAGTCATAAACAGTTGGATCTGGACGCTGAAGAGCTATGGAGGATAAGCGAGCTTAAACAGATGGGTTTTTAAGTGATGGAAAAGCGTTGTTATGTTTCCTGCCGTTTCAATTCCTTACGTTAACATTGTTTTTCCAATATAGCACACGAGGGGTCAAATTAACACGGTATTTACCGTGCAACGCGGCCTCCATAAAGATTGGATAAACCTACCTAATGTTACAGTTAGGCTTATCTCCATTGTATAGGCCGACTACCATTTAATTAATCAAAATGACGCAGTTTAACGGGAATAACTAGGGAGCGGTATCAAAGAGCTCTTTGGCGGTATCACTAAATTAGAAACTATTTCGGGTAAGCTTTTGAAAATGTGTAGTGTATCGCTGTATATCTCACAAACACAACTGCAGGTTAACCGGCACACGATGTCACGTTGGCCAACTAGTACCGTGTACTAGCAGATCTGACGCCATCGCAAGTATGGTTCCGTCTCACGCTTGCCAGAACCGATGCATTTCTACTTATCCAATTAGACAGCTGCAAGAGTTGAGTTGTTTTTAAGGCAGTGTTGTCATCATTGGCGACTATGCTACTTCATTGGCGTAATAGAAGGTGGCAGTGCACATTTGTAATTAAGCGACAGCTTCCACCGAGGTCACGAGACGAGGAGTGGGTAGGTTCCTTGTCGCCGTAAATAATTTTTTAGGCTAAGTGCAGACATGCCCTTTTGTACGGACACACTGGATGTAGAATAAAAAGTGTTCAAGATTGTGCATATATTTTGTTTATTCACATAAATTCATTTGTTTTAATTATAAATTTGTACTGTGTGCAAGAGAGAGAGAGAGAGAGAGAGAGAGAGAGAGAGAGAGAGAGAGAGAGAGACCACAAGAGAGACCAAATGATACTTGAAAATGTACAACGAAGCTAATTCCAGAACTGAAGTGGCAGGAGTATTGCGACAGATTGAAGGCGTGGAAGTTACCAAGCCTATACTACAGAAGAGCAAGAGGAGACATGATCGAAGTCTACAAATATCTGCATGGCATCTACAAAGTCGACAAAATGCCACTTCAGATGGACCACAACACAGTGACGAGGGGACACAGCCTGAAGCTCAAGAAGGAACGTATGACAGCTAGACAACGGAGAAGCTACTTTAGACACAGAGTAGTGAACAGGTAAAACTCTTTCACAGAGAATGTGGTTTCAGCACACACACTAAATGCTGTCAAAGCTAAAGTAGACAAATTGTGGTGCGTTTACACTTTTGAGCAAAATTACAACGTCCCAGCCATGTGCACAAACTACAGTAAAAAACAGCTAAAAGGCTATTAGCCTAAAAGAGCTGAAGAGGATATATCATGTATGTATGTATGTATGTATGTATGTATGTATGTATGTATGTATGTATGTATGTATGTATGTATGTATGTATGTATGTATGTATGTATGTATGTATGTATGTGTGTTAACTGGTTCCTATTCGGCCATCGGGCTGCCTGTGTCCGCTGCACGTTGAGGCTAAGCGGAATATATAGAAAAAAGAAGACAAAGAAGAAGATTGCAATGTTCGTCTTCTTCATCTTTTCAAGATATGAAGCTATCGTGGCGGCCCCTAGCGATTAAAACGTAACTAACACTGGACCGATCCTTCATTTTCGCCCACATGTTGCGTCGAGGTGTTTGGTATAAATTTTGTGAACTTATAAGTGTCGTTGTGGTAAGACATCATGTGCATTAGCCGATTTATTTGTTATAGAAACGACAACTGCCACGCTTAAGGTGCTACCTTTATTGTCACGTTGGCATATGCCAGTATCGTTAACTACGCGCTCGTGTCGTTCGTTGTTAAAATTTAATAATAAATAAATACGAAGTCGAGATAAATAACAATGACCACCTGTGCCCAAGACACCAGTTCCCTGAAATCATTGAACACTTGGAGTTTGCATAACGTTAGTAACTGTCTCTGTAGACCATTATCTTGAGCTGTGTGCTTACTAATGTTCTCTGTATGTGGCTGTGTCGCAGTATGTGCAGTGTCGTGTTTACAAATCTGGTATGTTATCGTTGGTAATTGTTCTCATTATTTGTGACGTGTCAACATCTACTTATCGACCACGCCTCCTTGGGCTTAGGCGTAGACCTTAGCCTTAACCTAGGCTACCATTCCTAGTATTTTACAGTAACACGTGAACTCATTACTTCATAGTCGACAATTAAACGTATCGTTTCTGTTAAAATAAAAACAACCTAATTACTTGGCATCTTTGAAACAGGTGTTCTCTGTTAAGTTGACGTGTTTACATGTTTAAAGCTAACAACGGTTTCCTGTTGATTCTGGTGCGGTTAACAATGAACACCTACTTTCCTTAGCCATGGTTTATATCTACATCTAGCTAACTACAGAAGGCATAATATATTATATTAATTAATAAACTGTACTTACATATTTATTGGCTGTCACTGATACCACATAGGTCATAACAGCCACATAAAATTAAGTTTTCTGTGTAGAAATAAAAGATAATTGCATTTCTGTTATACAGTGAAACGAACCAGGATGCAGGCACATGGATACTGCAGCAGCGTTCTGCGGAGGTGGGCTGACCTATTCATTGTCCGGAGATGGCGAAAATCAGTAATATGTCTACTCTCTGCAGCGATTTTATTTGCAATTATACAGTTCAGTTTGTGGTGTATGAAACCGAGCAATAGTCCTCCATACACTGCTCAGAATGGTAAGTGTACCATAAGTCACAATCTTACCAAATTCCAAAACAAAGCTAAGTGATATCAAGAAAACTCTGTGAAAAGAATTTATCAAATTAACCATGCCAAATTGGGGAATGGCATAAATCTGCAGTTATTGGCTAACCAGATACTGGTCAAGAAATCAGTCTTTGAACCTTGAGTGGTCGGAGTTTGTAAATTACACATGTTAGACGAAACGTGAGTTAAAAGTTATATTGGTTTCATGCACTTTTAATTACTACCTTGTTTATTTGTCATATATTGCAGTTTTACTTAACATTAATATTATACATTTTATGTTTTTTACCGGGCCATTTGTAGGGGTGTCACAACAGACATGCATCTCCACAGCTACATTACATTTTTATTACATTTTGTAGTTAAACATATTGGATTGAATATTTACAATTGATAATTTTATGACATTGTGATATATAAATGTATACTTTTAAGGTTTTTGTGTACTTTGATTTAACATTTCTTTCTAGTAACACTTATTGGGTTGCTGGATACAACCATCCGTAGCTTTTAACATGCATTCCGTCACCTACAGCAGACCACCGCTTTAAGCAGACCAAAGCTGGTCTGCTTACAGTTTTGATGTGTCATTGCGGAACAAATCCATCTCAGTTTAGCATCGTCATTGATAGTACATGCAGTTTAATAAAAAATTAAATAACTTGTGTAATTATTTCCCCCACAATGTTTTTTTTAACATGTTTTTTTCCAGAGCCTTGTATATTTTTTAATGCCATATTTGCAGCATACATCAGACCGGGGAAGCAGTATTTGCATGAGCTGTCAACTTAAACGGGATATAGGAATATATATATATATAATTGAAAAAAAAGTAATTCTTTTTATAATTAGATAAAACCTTGGAAGAAAAGGCTGAAGAATTGCTTTGCAGTGGAGAGGTGAGACATTTTACTTTAATTACTGTAGTGAATTAAACAAATGCATACAATATCAATTATTGAATGATGGTAAAGGTGGCCCATTTGTGCATATAATGATGATGTTAATATTATGAATTTCTGATAAATTAAATGGTTTCATGTTAAAATGCATTAATCTACTTATTGCTTTTAACATGTGCTGAGCTCAAAAAATTATTCTGGTGGAACCAGGATTTGCACACATTTTTAAGTGCCCACTCTTCGTACATGTAATGATTTCTTCAACAAAGAAACATAACAAACAAAATATGCAAGGTTAGTCCAATGATGGGAGTTTCAATTAATTCTGGTACAGCATTTAATTGTTCAAAACTTGTATTCCATCAGCAGCAACGTTAACCCATGAAAATGAAGAAAGATGGGATGGCGAAGAGTTGTGTGATTTTTCAGGCGAAGTTGTTAAGAGATCCAAAGTCACTGTATGCCCAGATGGAGACAGATGATAAACTCATGGAGAAGCACCATCATTGGAGGTGGATTCAGGAACGGATTCGGCAGGCCTGGCCTAGTTGGAAGAAAGCTGCTAAGTGGATATCGCGGACACACCCTTATAGAATGACCAATCGAACCATGCAACAGGTAACAGTGATCTGTATATACAGTCGAACCTTACTTTACGGTCACCTCAATAATACAGCCAACTTGCTATTACCGTCATACAGGGACAGTCCCAAATTATTTCTATAACAGTAAAGTGTAGGACATTAGTCCCACTAATATGGTCACCTCGCTATTCAGGTCACTTTGGCCCAGTTCTTAGGTTTCACTGTACACTGAGATCTCATTAGTCTGTTTTATTCAATAAAAAGTTTTCATGAACAATTCTTGACACACTGTACATGTTTGACATTATTTCATGATTCAAGTCAACGTGCATCGTTAATCCAGCCAAAACCCTTGGGAATCAATGTGTGTGTATAAACAAGGTTCCACTGTATTTGTAGCAGATTTTTGTTGGACAAGTTGACCGAACTTTAACTTGTCCACAGCAAGTCTATCAGTACATGTCCACGACCCATCTAAAGTGATAAGATGTTTAACTTGTCCAGGAAATCACTCACACATACACACACACACACACACACACACACACACACACACACACACACACACACACACACTCAGTAACTCTCAGAAGCCAAGCTCCAACCAAAGTGAATGATCAAGGAGCAATTCATCAATGCTACTATCCGCCAGCAGTGTACAGTGTATAATTTGTTTCAATTATGTCACTTGGGAGATTTATTATTTGTTCGTAGAGGGGTAAAAAAATGGTGATTACATGGGACCGATCACAGGCCCCATACACCACCTGGTTTCATCACAGGCCCCATACACCACCTGATTTCATCACAGGCCCAATACACCACCTGGTTTCATCACAGGCCCCATACACCACCTGGTTTCATCACAGGCCACATACACCACCTGGTTTCATCACAGGCCCCATACACCACCTGGTTTCATCACAGGCCACATACACCACCTGGTTTCATCACAGGCCACATACACCACCTGGTTTCATCACAGGCCCCATACACCACCTGGTTTCATCACAGGCCCCATACACCACCTGGTTTCATCACAGGCCCCATACACCACCTGGTTTCATCACAGGCCACATACATCACCTGGTTTCATCACAGGCCCCATACACCACCTGGTTTCATCACAGGCCCCATACACCACCTGGTATCATCACAGGCCCCATACACCACCTGGTTTCATCACAGGCCCTATACACCACCTGGTTTCCATGTGGAATGCAGTAATGCTGTGTGATTGAAAGTGCTTAATCAATAAAAAATTTTGCTAGTCTCATTTGAAATTAATTTTCTGAAAAAGCAAACCTACCTCGTATCCACTGCAACATGCTAACTCATTTGTGCAACTATTATATGTAGTTTTTGTGAAATCATCAGACAAACTATTAAGTTAGTTAATGTTTGTTCAAGTATTAACTGAAATGAAAATCGAAATGCTGAAAAATCACGATTTTCTTCCTTGGTGAAATTTCGTAACTTTGTCAAGTGAGAGGATGGAGGTCACGCCCATGATGAGCATTGACCTACACAGTGTTTACCATTTTGGATATCTACTATTTTGATTCTTACCAGATCTAACGACTAAAATTCTTTCGATGATTTGAACAAAAATAGGCAGCTTTTATTAAACAGACTGCGCACATTATACTTAAACAAGTCACACACAACACATCTGGGCATAAGTGAACTGGATTCGCGATGGGCTGAACCATTTGAGGAAGCAGCTTTAATGAAATTTTCACCAACTAAGTCTATGTCCCACATATTGTTACTATTGTATATACATGTATTGTTTTATTAACAGTAGCTTTGTACCGTTCATGACAGTACTAACTAGCGACTGTAACAAATTATAATGGCACCACCTAGTGAGTGTCCACTTAATCAAATTCTCCATAACGGACACCTGTCCATGATAGACATAATACATAGTCCCAGCATTGTCCACTATGGACAGGTTTCACTGTATATATATATATATATATATATATATATATATATATATATATATATATATATATATGATTACTAGCAGCTAATATATTTATTTAGTTGCTTCCTTATTTAGCAATTCTATGCTATTTTATTGCTGTATTTATTTAAAATAATTCTTATTACTAGAAGTATTTTAAATACATTTATTTATTGATTTTGCAATTCTACACTATTTTATGTATTTTAATATGTTGTGAACTGCCACAAACAATTTATATATATATTTCCAAATTTCCTGGACACGTTAAGGCCATATATATATATATATATATATATATATAATATACACCACTAAAGGCATGATGTATAGCATGAAGTTATCAATAAATGATTGCTAGTTGTAAATCATTAAGACATTTTTATTGAACCCATAAATTGTGGTACTAGCCAAAAATGGTAGCCAAACAAGATATATTTTGGAACTTTGGCCCTAGTGTATACACTGTGCAGGCCTACAGGGTATTTAATAGTTTTGTTGTTTATTACTTACCACAGAAAATGGTACCTATTTTACTTCTTATAACTTGGAACCTCGAAATTAATTATATCATCATGTTTTCTTTGTTGGGCACAAAATGGAGTTTGTATATAGACAGTAGACAAACTTTACATATATTTAGTCAAAACAGCAGAGTGATGAAAATCTTGGACATTTATTTAAGAATGTCTGCTGTGCGGAGGCCGACACCTGAAACACGTGTGCAAACACCAAATGAAGGACATTAAAGACATCCATCCAACACTTTCCACAATGAGCATGCATCATGTGAAGTAAATGTCTACCAAAGAATGTATTATTTGAAGTAAAAATAAGGAAGTTTTGTTCACTTATAATATGGGTTCTGTTTTTGTCTAGCCACATGGTACAAATTCGAGTGGTCAATATTCATACCCATGCAGCACCAAGTGTAGGTAAAATTCCTTTGATTTGCTGAATTGCACATTTTCATAAAACCTCAATTATAAATATAATACTTTGACAAATCAATTACAATGTTACATAAAAGGTTAACTGCAGTTGTCCAGGTTAAGTTCAACTAGTTTTTTTTTTAAAAAAAGATTACAACTATTTTTACTGCTAATTTTATTGACAGGATTTTAGGTAAAATCATGCATTGTTGCTGCCAAGGTTGGGATAAATTTTTATGGTCAATAGCAATTAGACGGTCTCATAAAAAGCAGTTACAATTAATTGACATTGTTCTAAAATATCAACTAAAATCACACTGCTATGGTAATTAATTACAAATTACACAAACACAATTACAATTGAACCCAACTTGGAAGGGGTGTGAAAGGAAGCAGGAGTTTGACCCCCCAAAACAGGTGGGATATGGGAGGTTGAGACCCCTGCCACACCCACTTAACCTTGATCATTTGTGTTGTCACAGGTGCTGATTGTGCCGGGGGTGCTACTGGCGACCGACTATGCGAAGTCTGAGAGTGTGACAGGAGGCGGACCACTGGGAGACCTCATCCAGTGGGCGGACCTCATTGCTGGTCTCTACATGCTCGGGCACAATGTCACCATCATGAAGGACATCTACCAAGTGTCTAGAGGGTTAATAGTTAAATGTACCTTTCTGTTGTATCTGGGCTCACAGCTGCATCAGTGTCAACATTACCGCTTTATAAGACATCACCTGATTATTACCCAGTCGTGGTAAGAATGAATATTACACAATGACACCATCTGTATCGTCTTAAAAAATTAATTGATCAAAGTGTCATTTGGTCTTGCAGGTTACGGTATTCTCGGTTTATGTGGTCCCCCAAAGAAGGATGCAAAATGAAGGACTTTGATATTATTTATGCTGACATTATTGCCATGAAGACCTTCCCCACTGATGTGCTGGATGTTTACAGGTACGTCTCCACTAATGCAATGAAAGCCCTTCATATTGGTGCACTTCTCTGGCACCAATACACGGCATTGCACCAATCTGTCACCAACACATGGCGGTGCACCAATCTGGCACCAACACATGGCGGCACACCAAACTGGCACCAACTAATGGTGATGCACCAATCTGGCACCAAGTAATGGTGGTGCACCAATCTGTCACCAACACATGGCGGTGCACCAATCTGGCACCAACACATGGCGGTGCACCAATCTGGCACCAACACAGTGGTGCACCAATCTGGCACCAACACATGGCGGTGCACCAATCTGGCACCAACACATGGCAGTCCACCAATCTGGCACCAACACATGGCAGTCCACCAATCTGGCACCAACACATAGTGGTGCACCAATCTGGCACCAACACATGGCAGTGCACCAATCTGGCACCAACACATGGCAGTGCACCAATCTGGCACCAAGTAATGGTGGTGCACCACTCTGTCACCAACACATGGCGGTGCACCAATCTGGCACCAACACATGGTGGTGCACCAATCTGGCACCAACACATAGTGGTGCACCAATCTGGCACCAACACATAGCGGTGCACCAATCTGGCACCAACTAATGGTGGTGCACCAATGTGGCACCAGCACATGGCAGCACACCAGTCTGGCACCAACTAATGGTGATGCACCAATCTGGCACCAACTAATGGTGGTGCACCAATCTGGCACCAACAAATGGTGGTGCACCAATCTGGCACCAACACATGGTGGTGCACCAATTTGGAACCAATACATGGTGGTGCACAAATTTGGTACCAACACATGGTGGTGCACCAATCTTCGACATAATGCTATTTACACTTTTGAACGTTACATGATCTAACAATGAAAGTCAGTTCTTTTGATGATTTTGACAAAAGTATGTGCTGTTAATAAAACTGCTGCACATATTACATTAACTATTCATACACCACACATTTTAACATCGAACGAACCTGATTTACATTGGCTAAATGAATTCAGTGGGGAGTTTTGATAAATAGGTGCTTTCATCACATGTTATTTTGACCATCATCTGACTGTGCTGCAGTTGTAAGTTCCGGGTGCTGGACGCGTATGGCACGCAGGTAATGTACAATGACCCTGTCTACTCTCTGGAACACAACTTCCAAAGCAACTACGGACACCTTGGGCTCAACCTGCAGCAGTTCTACACTTTCTACCGTGAGTTCTACGGTGCTGCCTGTGCTAATGCCACATCTGAATTCTGCTGTAATAGACAATATTCACAACACGTACAGCACCTATCGGCTAAGAGTTAAATTACTGTTGCGGTTGTGATGTTATTGCGATATGTTTTTGATTTATTTTTAAATTATAATTTCCAAAAGGGGTTGTTTTATTTAAGTAAATGTTGGCTAAGAATGAAACCACAGTTGCAGATCGTCTAAAAATCTATTGCTAATGCGCATGCATTGTGAATATCGTCTGTTGAAGTCATTCCGAAACTCAATTCGACCTGATGCAATAGTTGCAGCCTCTCTTGACCTCAAGTAAAAACATGTAATTTTTGTAATCGACAAAGTGTTCACATTGCGTGTGCAACCAAATCTATGGGATATTACCTGGAAATTTGGTCCTCCACAATACTACTGAAGAAGAAGAAGATTAATTCACTTGGCCATGTTCTTATTGGGGTAGAATTGTCTGACATGCGTGATGGTTGTTTCTGCTAAACGATAATAACATTAAATATGTTTTCTGTTTCAGCACACACTCAAGATAACACGTTTCTCGGATTTGCCGTGGAGCTGCCAAAATCAGAGAGTAAAATGGTTGAGAAGAAAGAAAGGATTGGGCTTCTATATGGCAAAGATCCCAACTACTTTAAGGTAGCCACGACAGTACTAAATAACTCACATCGATATTTTTTATGATGGTATTCAAGGTGTTCATTTTGTATTACTCAAAGGTTCCTCTTCATTTCGACTTTTTTGCTAGTCTCATTTCAAATTATTTTTGTGAAAAACTAAACCTACCTGGTATCCACTGCAACATGCTAGCTCGATTATGCAACTTTTGTTTGTAGTTTCTGCAAAATCATCAGACAAACTATTAAATTACTTAATGCATGTTCAAGCATTAAGTGAAGTGAAAATCGAAATGCTGAAAAATCACGATTTTCACCTTTGGTTAAGTTTCGTAACGTTGTCGTGATCGTCGAGAGGTTTGAAGTCACGCCCATGATCGGCACTGACTCACAGTGTTTACCAATTTGGATATCCACTATTTTGATCCTTACCAGATCTAACGGCTTTCAATGGTTTAAAAAAATTAGGCATTTTTTATTAAACAGACTGCACACATTACTTAAACTAGCCACACACTACACAGCTGGATATAAATGAACCAGATTTGTGATGGGCGGAACAATTTGAGGATGCAACTTTAAGGATGGTGATGCAATATAAAATTGTTTTCGTGATGTTTTAGTAGCTCTTTCTTTTGGTGTCATGCATCGATGTATTTTTCTCCAAAATATTGTTTATTTTCTCATCGGAGTTCAAGCGGGTGCTGACTTTGAGCGCATGCAAGCAGCTTTGTCTTATGATGGTTGAGGTGTCATCTGATAGATATAAATTAGCCAAAGATGTGCACAGTTTGTAATTCAAAGTTTCGTGAGGTTAAATGTCATTGATTTGCGATCATCCCTTATGAACCTCGATGGAGTCTATTTGGCTTGCTCCTATGGTGTGTGGTTTGTGTGGCTAATTTTTGGAGGCAAAGGATAAATGATTGTAGCAGATAAATTTAGCATGTTTGTTGATCTTTGAGTGTAGCACCTGAATGATAACTGCTGATGTTGAGCAAATGTCATCTCACTTTGATATTGTTTTATTCACAAATGCCCAATACATCTGTCATTTGTTAATACAACAATGTCATTGACTACAGCTGGCAAAGGGGGCTAGGAAACAATCAGTTTATTGAGATTACACAACTTTTAATCTATAAACTAATGGACTGAATGTTTTGTCTCTTTGGTTCATGTACGTTCTTTTCCAGAAACACAAGTTGTACATCCACCAACTTATGGACTGGATGGAGATTCTTTCTGTCTCACTGGTTCATGAACGTTCTTTTCCAGAAACACAAGTTGTACATCCACCAACTTATGGACTGGATGGAGATTCTTTCTGTCTCACTGGTTCATGAACGTTCTGTTCCAGAAGCACAAGTTGTACATCCACCAACTGATGGACTGGATGGAGATTCTTTCTGTCTAACTGGTTCATGAACGTTCTTTTCCAGAAACACAAGTTGTACATCCACCAACTTATGGACTGGATGGAGATTCTTTCTGTCTCACTGGTTCATGAACGTTCTGTTCCAGAAGCACAAGTTGTACATCCACCAACTGATGGACTGGATGGAGATTCTTTCTGTCTCACTGGTTCATAAACGTTCTGTTCCAGAAGCACAAGTTGTACATCCACCAACTGATGGACTGGATGGAAATTCTTTCTGTGTCACTGGTTCATGAACGTTCTTTTCCAGAAACACAAGTTGTACATCCACCAACTTATGGACTGGATGGAGATTCTTTCTGTCTCACTGGTTCATGAACGTTCTGTTCCAGAAACACAAGTTGTACATCCACCAACTTATGGACTGGATGGAGATTCTTTCTGTCTCACTGGTTCATGAACGTTCTGTTCCAGAAGCACAAGTTGTACATCCACCAACTGATGGACTGGATGGAGATTCTTTCTGTCTCACTGGTTCATGTACGTTCTGTTCCAGAAACACAAGTTGTACATCCACCAACTTATGGACTGGATGGAGATTCTTTCTGTCTCACTGGTTCATGAACGTTCTGTTCCAGAAGCACAAGTTGTACATTCACCAACTTATGGACTGGATGGAGATTCTTTCTGTCTCACTGGTTCATGAACGTTCTGTTCCAGAAGCACAAGTTGTACATCCACCAACTGATGGACTGAATGGAGATTCTTTCTGTCTCACTGGTTCATGTACGTTCTGTTCCAGAAACACAAGTTGTACATTCACCAACTTATGGACTGGATGGAGATTCTTTCTGTCTCACTGGTTCATGTACGTTCTGTTCCAGAAGCACAAGTTGTACATCCACCAACTTATGGACTGGATGGAGATTCTTTCTGTCTCACTGGTTCATGTACGTTCTGTTCCAGAAACACAAGTTGTACATCCACCAACTTATGGACTGGATGGAGATTCTTTCTGTCTCACTGGTTCATGAACGTTCTGTTCCAGAAGCACAAGTTGTACATCCACCAACTTATGGACTGGATGGAGATTCTTTCTGTCTCACTGGTTCATGAACGTTCTGTTCCAGAAACACAAGTTGTACATCCACCAACTGATGGACTTGATGGAGATTCTTTCTGTCTCACTGGTTCATGAACGTTCTTTTCCAGAAACACAAGTTGTACATCCACCAACTTATGGACTGGATGGAGATTCTTTCTGTCTCACTGGTTCATGAACGTTCTTTTCCAGAAACACAAGTTGTACATCCACCAACTTATGGACTGGATGGAGATTCTTTCTGTCTCACTGGTTCATGTACGTTCTGTTCCAGAAGCACAAGTTGTACATCCACCAACTTATGGACTGGATGGAGGTTCATGTAACCGTCGGAAACATAACGACACTTCCCGCTGGGATCATCAACCACGGTATACTGTCATCTGAGGACTATCGCAAACTACTTGGCCGTGTGCAGGTACTCTCTTTCTATGATATTTTATTAAAATCATATTTTAGTATGGAACCAGTGTCGGACGTAGCTACTTAAGCATGTTTTGTTTTCTAGAATGTTATGTAACATTATATCAGTTATTCATCAGCCAGCTGAAGTAAGAAATAAATAAATGTTTTGTTTGGTGCCTGATCTGGTATTTATGGTAAATGAGCATATATCAATTTGAACAGAGACAGCAAGACAGCTTTATTAATAAAAAATAATGGACTATCTTTCACACACAAACCAAGAAATTGAAAGGGAATGTCGTTACTCACTGCAGAATCCCCTTGAGGTCAGATGAATGGCTTAGAGGAATTTTTCTTTGAGTTCAAATGGTCAGAAATGTAAGGCACAAGGCAGAACCACATACAAGGCTGGTTTACAGGAACATTTAATTGTCGACAGCTGGTGGGGATTTTGGAGCAGTGGCCCATCAGCCAAAAACAGCAATCGCCAGCAGATGAACCTGAGTGGCATAAGTCCAGGTCTAGGTCACAATTCGGTGGTGGCTTAAGTCCAGGTCACAGTGTCTAAACATCTCGCTTGTCTAAAAGCACACATAATTTATCTGCCAATTGTCCTGCAACACTGTCACTCACATCGCTCTTTTAAACCGGCCTAAATTCAACATAGCTTATGCATAACTTTGTGCATTTCAGTAATTCAGTATTCATATGCAACAAGACCAGTTTGTTAACTACGACTATATTCACAAAACAACCAAGATGTGTTGACGAGAGAAAACATCACTGGTGCAAATTTTGTGGATGCAGTAATAATCTTCAAACTTTAGAAGAAACATTCAACAATTTTCATTGGTTCCCTGATATTATATGACACTGTTTGATGGGATGTTGCAACATGGAATTTTAATTCAGTTGATGTTTATTCAACATTTTTACGTTGTAAAAAACATTACAATATACCGTATTCAATCTACTAAATGTACAGTACGCTTGACAATAAATGTCAAGGAATCTCTAGACAATAAGGTAACTATTTAGCACTGGTGGTGTCATTTGGTGTCTAGTGTAGAACAACTAAAAAGTGGTGCCAACTTTGTAACACCAGATGGCGACACTAGTCAAATTACAAGAATTATGGATCCTGTTGATGAAAAAAGGGGTTGTACACTAATTAGGGCGTGTACACTTAATAGGTCGAATATGGTACATACAACGAAATCTACAATGAAATGTTGAATGGGAAATGCAAGAAGTGTACAAATAAAAGATAAAAATCATAACAGTAAAACAAAGTAAAGGCAACAATTTTAAAAATAAAACATGGAATTTATTTGTGTTCATAACATTGGTAGGTTAAAAATAATATCCATACAAAACGTGTAACTATTATGAGGTTTCATATTTTAATATTTTCGGAAATACATGATTTGGCGATGAAATAAAATGTGCCAGTTATCTGACGTATTCAGTTTTATTGTATTGCGGTAATTATTGATTATTGGTCTGTTAAATTCCCTTTTTATGCAATTTGTGATGGTAAATAATTATTTTTAATTATAATTATTATAATTGTTTATTTAGATTGAGAGAATTGGGGCGTTTTAGCTCAATATAACTTAACCAGTGAAAATCATTTTGCCTTCTCATTAATGTTTTTGTTGTGACAGTTCTTCATTGGTATGGGGTTGCCCCTGGAGAGTACAGGGGTCATCGAGGCCATAGCCCATGGCTGCATCTTCCTCAACCCAAAGTTTAAGGGCTCACAGCAGGACATACTCCAGAAGCTGGGCAAGCCCACACTCAGAAAGGTGAGTCATAGCTGTGTTTGCTTACCTGGGAATTGATCACTATTACGTTGAAGGAATTATCTGTCTTTCTTGTTGCTTCCTTTATGATGTGGTGAAGCTAACTGCATTTATGTCACTGCCTAAAAGTATTAATAGGTACAATTTGTTGCTCTTTTGAACGGGTTGTAGATACGTTTGAAAGTATGTTTTTGTTTTAGCACTGGGGTAACATCTGTATTGTAGTAATAGAAAGGACAGTGAAAACGTTAACACCACTAGAATTTTATTTTGGTTGTACTGAAAGATTGTAATCTCCTTTGTTTACAACACACTCTGATGTTTCTCATATTTCATTTAGATTGGAAGGTATATGACTTGCATGTACCATCCAAGCTGCAATGGCTTCACACATGACAGTAGTGAGACACTGAGCCACAATATTCTAAGATCACGTGATGTCACTGTTACGTAAATGACTGTAATGGATCACCCAAGTACAGTTATTGTTCTCTGCTTTGTCCTGGAGGTGGGGCTGACATCGATATTGGTCCTCAACTTTTTTCTTCTCCTTCCATCACTGAACCTGTTTCACTGCCGTCTTCACTCCCTCTGTCTCTCTTTCTCCACACTCCTCCTAACCCAAATATCTTTTCACACATTCCTCCCATCTCAGTCTCGGTCTTCCTCTTCTCCTGCCCTCCACAGTGAGCGCATCTGTTCTCTTTCTTAACCATTCCTTTTCCATTCGTTCAATGTTAAACTAACTACTTACCAGGTTTCTGCTGAAACTATTTCAAATATTTACATGATTTGCAGTTGCTCTATTCATTGCTGAATAACGAATATTTTCCTTAATCTTATTTACTATTGTTTAGGAATTTTTAAAAACTTATATTGACTATTTTAATATATTAATCATAATTACCTCTCAAGAAACTTGCAGTTTGTTTTTTGAATATTTCGACTGCATCTCGCAGTCTTCTTCAGCAGACTGAAGTTACGGATGTGTCACATGACCAATGTCATGTGACACAAGCTGGAGTAGGACTGGTGGGAGCTCCTGGCCGACATCTCGGTTCAGCGTAGGTTTCTTTCTGTGGATGTTAATCGCCTCCTTTATTTTTCTCCTGTGCCAGTTCTCCTCATGGTCTAGAATATTGACGTCCTTCATAGAGCACTGATGACCTGTGTTCAGTTTGTGTTCACTTATAGCTGATAGGGGTTGGCGACAAGATAGATGTTCTTTGATTCTTGTGCCAAGTGTTCTGGCTGTTTCTCCCATATAGTGTAGGAGTTATTATTGTTCTTTGATTCTTGTGCCAAGTGTTCTGGCTGTTTCTCCCATATAGTGTAGGAGTTATTATTGTTCTTTGATTCTTGTGCCAAGTGTTCTGGCTGTTTCTCCTATATAGTGTAGGAGTTATTATTGTTCTTTGATTCTTGTGCCAAGTGTTCTGGCTGTTTCTCCTATATAGTGTAGGAGTTATTATTGTTCTTTGATTCTTGTGCCAAGTGTTCTGGCTGTTTCTCCTATATAGTGTAGGAGTTATTATTTTTATTGTTATCTTTTAATTATTTAGTATTGTATCATGTATTGTGCTATATTTATTTAAACAGCATTATTAATATTTTGATACATTCTATTGTTTATTTAGCAGTTGTAGGCCATGTTATTAATTTTTAATAGGCTGTGGAGTGCCACAAACAATTTTAGATCTGTGGATCTGGTTCTATATAAAATAAAATATATTATTTTATTTTCTAGCTGACCAGTCAAGTGCCCTACATGGAGCGGTTCATGGGATCACCCCACGTGTACACCCTCGACATAGAAGACACGCAGTTGGTTGCAGACACTTTGAAGACTGCCATGGACACATTTGTACATTCTTATTTTGTTTACTTGTGTGTCTCTCAAGAATCACCCAAATATTATCTCTTCTTTCTGGATATAGTTTAAACAGAATATTTGTATGAATAATAATAGTTATAATAAGTACATTTATATTTTATATAGCAACTAAAAATATATAAAGTCCATTCAATTTATTAAATGGTTAGGGTTAATAATTGTAGTTATATTAAGTACATTAAATTTTATATAGCACCATAAATCTGGACAAAGTCCATTCAAAGGCACTTAAAAATGTTATGTGTTTAAATAAATAGTTAAGTAAATGATAATTTATTTGATATAGTAATATGTATAAATAATATTAATTAGCTAAACTAAATATTAATAAATAGTTAAAACATGACATATAAAATAAAATGTATTAGTTCAATAAATAATAATAATTTAGACGCGTGTGTACACATCTTAGTTGCATGTATTGGTGGTGACATTTGACAAGAACAGTGGACTGCACATTTCATTTAAGTCCTCGCTATTAAACTACCAGGACATCGGTTGTCTTTATATAAGTTTTATATTTGAGAACGTACTGTACTGACAGGTAGATGGCAAAGTGGTGGACCATCAGACCCAGTTGAGAGAACCGAGGTTTGAATTCTCTTGCTGATGTTCAAAGCATCGTAACATAATATACATTTATTTAAGTCAAAAATAAAAAAATGTCATCCCATATTACCCCAGTTCCCTTAGCTGTATAGTTGAGTACTTGGCTACAGACAGTGGAGGACTTATGTGAATGAATAGCTTTTTGTGCAGAAATTGCAGCATGGCTGAATGCTTTACAAAGAAGTTAGGATGGTGTATCACGCTATATAAAAGCTACGTTCTTATATAATGCGGTATCCAGTCCTTGGGACTGCTCAAAGCATTTTACCCATCACCCCCCTGGCAGACCTGTTCATTCCAACGCCATCTCGACTTCTCCAGAAAGCATTCAGCCATGCTGCAGCTACTGTACTAAGACTATTCATTCACATGTGCACCTCTGTCTGTTGCCAGGTATTCATTTAAGCAGCTCTGTGCACTGAGGCAACGTGGGGTGGCAACGTGGGGTAAACAACATTTTGAAACAGCAGCAAGAGGATTCGAACCTGGGTTCTCTCGATTGAGAGTCTGGCGTTCTAGCTGCTACCGTGCCCCACCTATTTAACCAAATAAATAGCAGCTGTTTGATAGTGGTAGTTCACACGATACATTGTCTCCGTCTGTTTGTTAATTAGTTCACTTGTTGTAGTGAACATTTCTCAGAATAGCTTGTTTTCATGTTGAAATGATTATTTTGACATAATCCTAAATTGTTTTTATCTTTGTAGAAATTGTCATCGTCTTATCAAGGCAACTTCATCAATACTAATATTTTTTGATAACGTCATTGTACACGTGAGGAACTTTGTAACTGCCCCCTGATAGGGAGTTACACGGAATGAGAAGCCACGTGAAAGAGGCCATATGGATACACAAGACCAGTGCAGCGATCAACAGCGACGAGGGCAATTTCAAACTTCCTCACATGTACAATGACATCATCCAACATTATTACTACTGATGAAGTCGTCTTGATAAGAAGATGAAAATTTCTACAAAGGTAAAAACAAGTTTGGATATGCCAAAATAATCATTTCAACATATTTCACTTGTTGCGTAATTGTACAACATCTTGTATCCTCCCTTGCAGACAAACCGTTTTGTTCCATTCGAATTCACTGTGGAAGGGTTCCTCGAACGACTGAATGCCTTCGTTGATAGGCAACACTTCTGTGAGAAGGAAGATGATGCTACAAGTCAGAAACGGGAGAAACATGGCCGCCACAACATTCTGCGCACATGGATTCGTCTGTCCGCCATGAAGGTCTTGCTCGGAACTAAAAACAATTCTTGTTCTGACACATGTTATGCCAATGGTGAGTCTGTTTCACAGCTCTGACTGTTGAGAAAGCAACACTGTATCGATTTAACAAGATTGTCATCCAAAGCTAAACCCCAGATGGTATGTGGGCAAGGAAGCCACTGGCTTACACTAATCATTATGTTATATAATGATTAGATTAAAGGGTGTAATGCACATTTATACATTCCACCTGTGTGGGGCGCGGCAGTTAGAGCACCAGACTTTCGATCGAGGGACCAGGGTTCGAGTCCACCTCCTGCAGTTTTGAAACTTGGGCAGTTTTGCCTGTGTCTTTCAGAAGAGACTCTAAAAGCCCTTGGTCTCTTCCATCTGGTGTCATTGCCAGGGGAAATAAAAGATCCCACACAGGGAAATGGAAAAAACCTGTGCGTCATAGAGCAGGTGATCTAAACTTATAGTTTAACTGTGATCAGCTGTTTAGGGAGTATCTCATCAGGCAAGATCTCTCTTGTTTATACTAGTCATTTGCTATGGATATAAAATAATGGGCAGATATTTCATTGTCTCCGAGATTATATCTTGATTGCAGGACTCATGTGCGAACCTTCATTCTTCCACCAATTCAACAAAGGTGGTGTCTTTGAACGGTCAGTTTATTTATTAGTTTTATTTTATTAAAATAATTAGGCTGCAATTATTTATCTGCTTTGCAACATGGCTATTTCATTGACTAGTTAACTGTTAGTTAAACGAGAGAAGTGTGAGACAGTCAAAATACATGAGAGTCACTTGTCATTAAATTGAAATAGAGGTTATGACTTCCCTGCAATTGTCCTGTCTTGTGATCATGTCTTTAAGTCCTGTGATCGTGCATCTTGTGACCATATCTCATGAGTCATGACCATGTCTTGTGACCATATCTTGTGACTGTTTCTTGTATCTCATGACTGTGCCTTCTGACTGTCTTGTGCTCGTGTCTTGTGACCATGTCTTGTCAGTGTGTCTTGTGACCATGTCATATGACCATATCTTCTGTTTGTGTCTTGTGACCGTATCTTGTGACTGTCTTAGGACTGTGTCTCGCCACCATGTCTTGTTACTATATGTTGTGACTGTTTCTCTTGTGAATGTATCTCGTGACCTTGCCTCATGAGTCATGACCATATCTCATATCTTGTGACAACGGTCAATTGAATGACACAGGCATTCCAATAAATCATTTGAAAATCATGAAAAGATCAAGACAGTATCACAAACTCCATAAACTATAGGGAGTATACTGTGACAGGGATGTGTAATCTGCTAGTTTATTTGTGCTATATTAGTTCACTGGTAACTCGCTACTGTGCTCACATTGCAGCCAGAATATTGACTGTAGAGAACACGAGAAGGAAGCAGACATCTACTTCCCAGCCGTCAACAAGGAGGATTCCGTATGCACCCTTCAGAAACACTCTTCCCTTTACAGCTGTGCTGGTGCACACCCATCATGGCAGCGACTTTGCGCATGTAGAGACTATGTGAAACATCAGGTTGCATTGTGCACTCGCTGCGGCTGAGACACACAAAATGAGACAATCTAGATACTAACTTTCTTGAGTTTTTTTATGTATTGATTACTTCTCGAGAAACGGTTGAGATTCATTCAGAATATTTCAGTCGACTCATTCATAGCTATGGTCGTGTCACATGACCAAGGTCAGCTGACACAAGCTTGGTCATGTGACACGACTGTAGCAATGGCAGTCCATCGACAAAGACAGAGTGAGTCATTTGAAATACTTTGAATGAATACCAACATATCCTTAAAAGGTAATCGCCATATCAAATTCAAAAAAAGAAACCAGAACGACAACCTATTCAAGGGTTTCTTGAGATTGGTTTTTGCCAGATATTTATGGGTTTGTACAAATCATGTGTACATAATATTTTGTATGCAAATCAGGTATAAATATCAAAACATACTTTACATTTTTATGCATTTACCTGCAACATGTGTTTGTTGTTGGAACAATACCTTGGTAAATGTTATGATATTACAGTGTTGTTGTAGATTGGTTGAAAGTTTTATTGGTCGAACTAGTAATATAGATCACTGGGTGGTATTAATGGGTGCATGTGGGTTTTGTTGGTTGAATGTGTAAATTTGAGGTGCTTGGTATGAGAAAGGTGATTTTATTTATTGTATAATGGCAATTTAACAGGTATAAACTCTATATGATGTGTTTATAACTTTTACCGTTATGATACTTATATTATATGTGTATTGGTAAGATAGTTAATTTCATAAATGCTTGTTCATTATTAAATGTACAGTATTACATTAACATAACACTGTGTGTGCATATATATATATATATATATATATATATATATATATACGTATATATATATATATATATATATATATATATATATATATATGCATACATACATACATAACATGCTGTAAATGCCTGAATAGGAACTGGAAATCAGAAATACATATTACTGTGGTACTGTGTCTATGTTTTAAATAAGCTTGGGGCATCTGCTATTTTACAGTTTAAGCTGGCCGTAGTATAAAGGCTGTTTGTTTCTAATATAATATTTGATGTGTTTGCATCCTTAAGTCCCCTTTCTGCATCTTGTTTGCCCATTTTAAACTATCAAAGGAGGAGTTTCTACCAACACATTTACTGAAATCATTAATACTTTTATATAGAAAAAGTGAGTTGACTTTGAAGAACTGGCACACATCTTCAAGATATCGTACAGTGGTAAGAAATGTGAAAATGTGTTATCCCTTGGTAGCTGTTTCCCAGTTGGACAGTCCAGGGTTGGGAGATGGCATAGGCATGCCTCCCTCGATCTACGTTGTTTTGTCCTTATAGGGCCCTGCTTTCTAGAAAACCTACACATCTGTTGGTGTCGCAAGAAAACAACCAGCTATCGAGTATTGGCAGATTATTTTCAAGACATCGTTGGCAACATACTTTTCATAACAGACCAAGTTCCAGGATCAGTGCTGCATATTCCATATTACTGTCTACCGTGGCATCCTCTATCGATTATGTCATTCATCACATCAATGGCATTTCGGATGACACGGTAAGTTTCGACGAAATCGCAGTACTTTTTAAATATTTATCACCGAAAATAGGTTTTTTATGTCCCCGACATAATAATCAGGCTGTGATCAGTTATCAATACAGCCCCTTTGGTCATACTTACAGGCAAAAATGTGTGTCCATCAAGAGTACAGGAGCCCAACGCATGTGGCGATAATAAGAATTTTAAAGTGGATGTCGTGTGCTTGTGATGACAATGCAATATTTTTAACACGTGAAATTCCTCGATTGGATCATTAGATGTGTGTAATTATTCCAACGCAGTTTATTGGTTACCAGAAGGTAATATTAGACAAGGGAGCAATTATAATAATGCAAATAAAGGAAGTTGCTAAGCCTAAGTGGTCCAATCGAGGGAACTTGTAACACAACACATTTGCTCGCAGGTAACTTTAACATTGTTTCGGACTACCAAAGACTTGGTATTTAATGAGGGTTTACATAAATTTTGTGCCAATGGTCAGTTGTATAAACGAAAGAGGATGAAAATAGAACTGACAAATGGTGGACTTCCGGGGGAAAAGGCTTGATGTCCAATTAGGGGTTTGTTACTTTGGTGTGAATTTTTTTATATTTTGTTAAATCAACGAAGGATGATATTGTGCACGATAGCCACGTGAACCACACAAAGAATTTGGCTGCAACTGATAAGGCTCGGGAAGCTGGAGTGTTCAAGGTCTCACTTCCGCCACACACGACTAATCGATTCCAGTCTTTGGATGGGGCCTTTTTCGGATCGTTTGGGAAATACCATGATCATGTATTGAGGATGTGGATGAAAGAACAAGTAGGTAGACCAATGACAACATGGCAAGTCGCCGACATTTTTAATGTGCCACCTCTGACCCCAGCTGTTGCAGCTCCAGCACTGACGGCAGTTGTCATGGTGATTGTACAAGAGCACAACCCTACGCCAGTTCTGACACCAGTTGTTGCATCTCCAGCCCTGACAGCTGTTGCCATGGAAGCTGTGCCAGAGTTATGCCCACCGAAGAAAGAAAATAGTTAAATAAACCAAAGTCGGACGGTTTTAATTTGTTTGTTTGTCCAATCAAAGAAGACACGGGACACTGTGTATGGTGGATGGAACTACACAGATTATGAACATTGATATTTATTAGTATATTGTACTTAACTAATGATAACTAATATTATTATTGTAATGAACACTGGAGAGCACGCTGAAAATCCACACAACGGTCATGATCGTGCCGGCGAGATGCGACTGGCACTATATACTTATCAGTTCATAATTATGCTTAGTCCTATATATAATCATTTTAATTTTGGTCCAATCGAAGACATTGGGTGGTCCAATCGAGGAAACCGTAGCCACGATTGGACCGTTTTGTAATTTTTTTTAATCCATTTCATTAAAAATTCATCAATGATTTTCTTGTGATTAATAGCTTGTTGTTGAAAATAAAATTTAAACTCTATGTTAGTATATTGTTTACATCAATTCCATTTGTTTTCGCATTTGTATTCAAGTTTATCGTTAGGGGTCCCAATCCCGGCAACTCTCCCCTATCACTTCTCTGATTCAACAGTCCGTAAAGAAAGTTCCTAGTAAAACGTGGATTGCGCATCCTATGGATTTGTAGAGTACTTCTACATTGATGAAATTAGTTATTGCTGACTGAAATGAATAGTCACCGACCGTTTCTGTGGAGACATATGTATTTCAGAAACCCCCATTTCTGTCGAACCATGCCTGCGCATCTCCGAACTCCTTATTTCTTTCGACACCACTTTATGTATTTACTGAACCTCCTAACAGTTTTCCAACGTAGTTGTAAAATAAAACACGCATGCCCTACCCTCCAGAAGCAAATGTAGAGTGAGTTACGTCATTGCGTAAGACACGTTTCATTCCCTTTATTCAGCATAAAACTAGTCAAAACTGAAAGTGAGGCATCCCCATTACTGCATTATTGATGAAATGAGTTATTGCTGACTTGGCAAGGCTTTCGAGTGATGGCAATGAACAGTCACCGACCTTTTCTGTGGAGACGTTCTGTATATGTATTTCAGAAACCCCCATTTCTGTCCTACGTATTCCCGAACTCCTTATTTATTTCGACACCACTTTATGTATTTAATGAACCTCCTAACAGTTTTCCACGGCAGTTTTCCAACGTAGTTGTAAAATAAAGCACGTAGGCCCTACCCTCCAGAAACCACGCCTGGTTAACATGTGGATCGAGTTACGTCATTGCGTAAGACACGTTTCATTCCCTTTATTCAGCATAAAACTACTGCATCACTGGGTTATATATATATATGTGTGAATGTGTTGTATGTCGTGCTCAAAATATCTTCGATTCTACGTAATTTCGGCCTAGCTGATGTTGCATGCATTGGGGGGGGTCATTGCGAAAGTTTCTTCCACAAACAGAAGTCTCTTTAACTTCTTTTTGTCCACTAGTGTCAAAGTACGAAATGTCTGATGTCGTTAACTTCAACTAACTTTGCAAGCAGCTGTATATATGATGCTATGACAATGAACGTGGTAAGTGGTAAGTAAGGCAAAGGGGGAGGCCAAAGGGGGAGGCCAAAGGGGGAGGCCAAAGGGGGAGGCCAAAGGGGGAGGCCAAAGGGGAGGCCAAAGGGGGAGGCCAAAGGGGAGGCCAAAGGGGAGGCCAAAGGGGGAGGCCAAAGGGGGAGGCCAAAAGGGAGGCCAAAGGGGGAGGCCAAAGGGGAGGCCAAAGGGGGAAGCCAAAGGGGGAGGCCAAAGGGGAGACCAAAAGGGAGGCCAAAAGGGAGGCCAAAGGGAGAGGCCAAAGGGGAGGCCAAAGGGGGAGGCCAAAGGGGGAGGCCAAAGGGGGAGGCCAAAGGGGAGACCAAAAGGGAGGCCAAAGGGGAGACCAAAGGGAGAGGCCAAAGGGGGAGCCCAAAGGGGGAGGCCAAAGGGGGAGGCCAAAGGGGGAGGCCAAAGGGGAGGCCAAAGGGGAGGCCAAAGGGGGAGGCCAAAGGGGGAGGCCAAAGGGGAGGCCAAAGGGGGAGGCCAAAGGGGAGGCCAAAGGGGGAGGCCAAAGGGGAGGCCAAAGGGGAGGCCAAAGGGGGAGGCCAAAGGGGATACCAAAAGGGAGGCCAAAGGGGGAGGCCAAAGGGGAGACCAAAGGGGAGGCCAAAGGGGGAGGCCAAAGGGGGAGGCCAAAGGGGGCCAAGCTTTGTCACCATTAGTTACCATGCTACCATGCAGTGGCACAACAGGTCACGTAAGAAGACAAATCAAAAAGTTAAGTAATAGGGGGCATGGGCCAATTCCCCCTAAATACGCCACTCAACGTGGATGAGCAATCACGAGCGCACGCAAACTTCATTTATGCTGCTACATGTTTCAGACACATTTTTGCTGTCAAAATGTTACTGTCAATGCGTAGAAAAAACATTGAAACATTAACATATACTTTTTATTTAGCTTCAGGAAGCATATTTTCTACTTATTAAATTTTTCAGACGCATCGCAAATACATAAATGCATTGCTTTAAAAATGCGAACTAAATTGACGTTTTAATAGTTCATCTACGATTATAAGAGCAATTATTAAGGTCCAGTATGTCTAGGAATTTTACAAATTACATTTTGTATAAAATACATTATGCGTGTGTCAAAATAACAATAGATGTTACAGGCCAGTGCCAAAAACGTCTACAACACGGCACAAAAACCAGCAAATGAAGATACGTGAATACAACCGCGTCGTGAATACAACCGCGTCGTGAATACAACCGCGTCGTGAATACAACCGCAGACTACGTCACTTGCTAAGTATCATCTTCACTGACAACATCAATTCGGACTGATTGAATACTATCCATCGTTGTGTCTTGAGTACTGATACCGGTACATGTGCTTTCAATGATGGCCTCACTTGAACGTCTGGCCCTAGATTCCAGTGCAATATTGAAGTATATGTCCTCCAGACCCGTCTTGCTGACGGAGTAATCTTCGATGATTTTCTTCGATTTCGCCTTTTCCAAATCATTGAAGAGTATTGACCACTTGATGCATTCGTACGGTATGTTGTAGGTAAAGTGCCTTTGGTGTTCGTCCACAAGAGAACATCTTGGGAATTTGTTTGCGATGAATATCTTTAAAATGTTGATGGTATCTGGATCTTCGTCGCATGCCTTGAACTTGAGAGAATAGCTATTGCTGAATTTATTCTTGAGATACTGCGGTGTTCCGAGACACATGAACGCGCCATCCACCATGATCGCCAGCCGAGTGCACAAAGCGTCGCACTCCTCCATACTGAAATAACAATAACAACGTTATTCCTACATATTGCAATTTTCTTTAAAAACCTCAGTGCGCTTTACATAAAATGCACATGCACACATACACACGCACGCACGCCCGCAGGCACTCACGCACGCACGCACACATATATACGCACACACACACACGCACGCACGCACGCACGCACGCGCACACACACACACACAAACGCACACATGCACGTACACACGCACACCGGTATGCTCGCTCGCGCCCTCGGTATGTTATACAGCATCTGTGAACTACCTATGCGACGTCAAGACAAGGGTCCGGCCGGCCATACTGTACTCGGCCAAAAGAGTCCACATTTGTCGCCTGGCTAGTGGATCCAAGCCTGTCGTCGGCTCGTCAAGTAGGATGACAGATGGGTCTCCAATGACCGCCACAGCAGCGTTCAATTTCCGACTATTACCGCCACTGAAGGTTGAGCATAATATATATTATAAAAGCGTATCTCAACGAAAGTTGCACGCTACATAACAATGTACCGGGCTACTGTAACGTTTTACGTTGATAGTGCCAAAAGAGATGCTCATCTAATGCTCATTGTCATGAAGGCTACATGCCGTGATCATGATTATTTTCTCGTCCATTCTACTAGTACCCATGTACCTACAATACATTAAACAATCATAGATTATATTATATTTTGCGTAACGTATCATTTCACGTGAAAGAATAAGTTTAAAGGTAAACTCTTATATAGCGCGGTATCCGCCTTACACTTGACTCCGAGCAGACATATTGAACACCACCTCGATTTCTTTGTGAGACATTCAGTTACTACGATTACTGCGCGAAGGCTATTCATATTCGTTCACATTATTACATATAGAGAGAACCCGGGTTCGAATCCTCTTGCTGCCGTTTCATCCCACGTTGCCAGAGTTCACCCCACGTTGCCAGAGTTCACCCTACGTTGCCAGAGTTCACTCAGCTGCATAAATGAGTGCCTGGCTACAGAGAAAGGTGGATATGTGAACGAATAGTGTTCACGTAGTAATTGCAGCATGGATGAATGCTTCCCAGAAAAGTCGATATGGCGTTGGAATGACCAGGTCTGCCCGGGGTGAATTGCAAAGCACTTTGAACAATCACAACTAATGGGTACAGCGCTATTATATAAGAATGTGCCTTTGTATCCACCACTGTCTAAAGCCAGGTACTCACGTCGAAATAACAGCACGATGATTATGACCCGTTCCTATCTGTATAATAACAGGAACACTGTGCAAGAAATCAACAACGACGTCATTACCTTAAGGTATCGACCGTCTTGTTGGAGCAATCTTGCATAAGGAGCAATTGTAACAGTCTGTCCACCTCAATCCGTATACTGTCTTGGCGAATACCGGCGATCCGCGCGTACATCTCCAGTGTCTCCTTACACGTCAGATAGTCGAGCATTGCGTTAAATTGAGCACAGTAGCCGATATGTCTGTGTACCTGTAACCAACGAAGAAGTTAGAAATCACTAGGTAGTTTTGACTATATTTACATAAGGAAAACAAAGGGACACTACTTTAAGCCGACACACACGGGTGTAAAAGCAAATATGATTATTCTGGGGCAGCAATTCCCAGTCTTTTTCACCCAGTGCACCCCCTGTGTCCTGAAACGATCGGCCGGGTACCCCATCATAGTGACATAGAATTATAAATGAAACAACGTTCAACAATGAGTTCAGTGATACACATTTTATTGACGACAAAACTGTACCCCGAATGGAATATGCCTGAAATTCCTTCCACATGGAATTCAGGTGCGCCTCCACAAGTTGTACCGTGTTTCCATATTCCTTTTCTTTATCCTGAAGCGACGCGTTTAGATGTACAAATATGTTGAAGTTTCCTTCCTTGATTTTTGCCATCCTACCAGCCCTAGCTAACGAAAGCAATCCCCGTTGTGAATCGGCCTTGGAGTGACTTGTTGAGCGAGTTCAGGTGGGAAACGATGTTGTTCAAGTACGCCAGCTTCAATAACTACCTTTGTCCGAGATTTTCTTGAAGAATTTTCGAGACTGTTCGTTTTTACTGACGTGAGTACATATTTCGGCAATCTCCTCTTTTGCGATACCACTCTAGACAACACGTTCCCCGTGAGAGCCAATGGACGAAAATAAAGAACATCGCTTCTTGGCCCGCATCGAACTCTTTGCACAAGAACCGGGTATTTATGGCACTGCACGTAATGGTGTTTACTAGTTAGGCACTAACTTTGCAACGAGGCGAAATCGTTGTAACTTAGAATAATTTAGGTGCGAAGTATTAACTTGGAACACTATAGGTCCTTCGAGAATATCAATTGATGGATTTCGGTGATGACGTTTTCTAGTAGCTTTTAATGTTGGCTAGACAAAAATATGTTTTCTGCGAATTTTATCAAAACTTCTGCGTAACCCTTGGAAAACTTCCGGCGTATACCCGGAGGTTCGCGTATCCCAGTTTAGAACCGCTGTTGCCAAGCATATTCGCATAATCATAAACATAATTTTGTCTTACTATGATACATGCGTTTGCGATATTTGTTAATTAATTATGGGTAGGGCCCAACTGCTCCGTAAAGCCATGTTTTTGTATGCAAAGTTATATTAATTAATGCAACACAACCGACTTTTGATGTATATGCCACGCTGTGTATCATAATACATATATTATTATTATTAGAAAAGTAATTTGACTCGTAACATACAACGTGACCATTCTATATGCTAATGCAATGTGTATTCTGTCTACAAAACCTAGTCTTGACAAACGCTACTGAAGTACTACATGCGAAACGTGTATATCTATATAACCACACATTCCCATAGGAGTGTATACCTTCTTCGACTCTTTCGTCACACAATGACCAGCGATATACGCCGTACCAAACGTGGGCAACAACTCAGACGTCAAAATCTTGAACGTTGTCGTCTTTCCAGAACCGTTCACCCCGAGCAGACCGAAACATTCGCCCCGTGGGATGCCGACCGTTAGACCGGCGACGGCAAGCGGCGACGTTCTCCTGCAGTAACACGGGACGGTGTATGCCTTCGAGAGCTCGTCTAGGGTGACAAGGTTTCCACCATGCCGCTTCTCCTTCATCGACAATTGAGCGATGCGGGAGCGTTCATTGTCCACGTCATCATCACAGTAGAGTTTGGTAGGCCATATCACAATTGGGTTGCACTTAAGTCGATACCTTTAAGATTAAACGGCATATAATTTACACTCGAGGTCTGAAGCCGGAATTAACTGTCATTATGTTTTTGTTATATCACTACCTGTAGTTATTATATTTAATATTTGTATATCTTATTTCCCATGTGAAACCTCCCATCTACTGTTTATCCGTGTCTTCAAACATTAAGCCATTTTCCTCTCACTTTGATTGTGCTGTCCCTACTCCATGGACCTATATAGTTTATTAGTAACAATCTTTGGTGTGACAATTTATGGATAGCTTTCAGAAAACATATTAGAAGTTGATAATATAAACTGGTGAATCATCATCTATCCACTATGTGATTTGTCCAGGTTTTCGGAACGTATATCTTGAGATGGAATTATTAAGTATTAATATGTATTTTTAGAAGGAACGTTGTAGTGTTTGTTTGCTCCCAAACCAGATGAGCTATCGTTCCTTCTCTGACAAGTTTCACGCATCCGCGAGTTGCATACAAATTTGTTCAACCCCATATGATTTATTTTGTCTCATCCTCTTTTTATCTGGAACTACCTTTTCTGTAGTCACAATTAACTGCACATTGTAATCTGATTTACTCCCCTCAAAATTAGTAACTTTCACCTGTATTCCCTGGAAAGCACGGTGCTGAAGCACCGAATTAGGTCCTCTGCCTTTTATAATAATAACCACCTGTTTCTGTTAACTCCCGTAAAACCTATCGTTTTTATGATATGCATAAATGCATCCATACATAATGACATACAAATTTACACACATACATGCATGTATACATGCATCCATCCATTCAACGATCCATACATCTACCCACCCACCCATCCCTTCCTGCAACCCTCCCCCTCACTTCTTCTCTCAGCCCGTCCGCCCGTCTGCCCATTTACTCACACACACGCACGAACGCATGCACGCACGCTCGCGCGCACACACACACACACACACACACACACACACACACACACACACACACACACAATACATAAATACATACATGCATACCAGATACACACATACATACCATAGTTGCTTCCCGATACCTGTGTCGAGCAGCATGAGTATTCCAAAGAACACGACACCGTAAATTGCCATAGCCAACAAGTGTTTACCAATGCCACCGTCGCCCCACGACAAAGGGTTTTTCACAAAGTGCAGACATCTTTTGGTATTGTGGCATGTCTCTGAAATATTGTGCGACATTCGTTATCTTTCAGGTTACAAAATTCCGCGCCAGCCGAATAATGGTTTCACTTGGTCTACAACTAAATCTTCCTCGGGCAAACGCACCCTAGAAAAAATCATCACGTTTGACCAAATACAACAAAACCACTCTAGATAAGCATGACACAGTAAATGCTCATCCAGAATAGTTATACCAGAACCACACTATTCATCTAGAACGAGTTGATATATACTGAAATATATTAAAACTATACAAACGTGATACTTTTTGTTTGGTTTAAACTGGATAAACTGAAATTATTTCGCAAAATGTTAGGTACTAAGTCTACTTGATCACTCACACCGTACGATCGCTTTTCAGGTGGCTGCTGTTGAAATCAGATTCAGACTCTGACGTACTTATACACATAAACGTAATAAAAATTCACAACGGCGAAGCCCATTAAGACAACATGTGTAGTTTTCGTGGGATATTATAAAAATTTAAAATAACTGTCACGTGATAATTATGATCACAAGAAAATTACGGAACGCGTGATGTTCCTGGGAATCTGATTGTTGACTCGAAATTCACATGAAAGCAGCTTATATGACTGGATTTCCGAAATAAAATATAGGCTATATAGCAATTACAAAATGCACATTAAAGTTTTGGTGCAGCTGCTAGATACACATACATACATATTTATTTGGACCATTTGTGCTAGTTGAAATAATTAATACAGATCACATATATAATTGCCATGGAGACATCCATCAAGACAAACACATGTCGCTAACATGGGACCCACCTTTTGTAAAACGTAACTAATAATTGCGTAGCGTCAAAATAAAAAATAGAACAGGTAATGCAGGGCCTGTTTGGGTTGTTGTAGATGATCAGGACCATTTTTCATTTCCCTGTATGGGATCGTTTACTTCCACATGTGTAGACACCAGATTGAATGGACCAACGGCGTTTAGTTCCCCTTCCGAAAGACACAGGCAAAGATTTTAAAAAATTGCCCAATCTTCAAAACGGTGGAATCGAACCACCGACCATTGAATCGACATGCGGGTGCTCTATACAAACACATGCAAACACAGATAAATCCGTGATTTTACTTCTGGCGGAAGGTTAAATGCCACAATTGTCCATATATTTACCGGGACAGCATGCAGACACTTTTCCAGCGGCACACCTTGCAGTTTCTTCTTCTGTATCACACGTTATCCTACTCCAGTAGTTCAAGAGGTAGGTTTTCAGACCGCGCCCAAAACACCAGCCGGGCAACATCGTATTTAAAATGAAGTCTCCACTACCACGTATTGGACACTGATACATTTGTAAGCGCACCAGCCTTTCCAAAATGTTACCTAAAATGACAAGTATCATTTTCACATTGCGTAGATGGATAGGGCGACCGCCACATAAGCTTCAAATATAGGTTGAGCAGGTAAACACAGACAAATCCATATTAACATTTCTATTGTTAAATCGATGAGGTTTATTTGATTGACTGTCCACATAAGCAACGTTATTCCAGTGCTGCGTTGGCACATTCTGCAGAACGAATATCCGCCCTAACATCCATTAATCTAATAATTATACACCCGACAAACCGACACAACAAACGGTATAACCAGTACGGAAAACATCATTTTCTAATTGCATCAACAGCGTATAAATCCCGAAACCTGACATAAATGTTGTCGATCGATCAAAATAATGAAAGTCCAAAATAAGTCCATTTGTCCTGTTAGAAGTTAGACTCATATTCTTCAAGTTGTAATAATTTTTTTATCAGTATTGGAATGCCATTCTTTATAATAAATATGTGTATTATATGCCAGTTTAGATGTTCACCTGTGACGAAGGAGTATGCTACAAGTAGACTGACGCCAATTCCACAGCTAGAAAAGATAAATGATATCAAGTAGGCGACTGGGATTGTTGCCCAGCCGAACATGAGGAACAACGTGACACTGTAAATCGAGTTATACCCATCTGTAAAACTTTCCATTTGATACACAGCGAATAATGTATAGACCACTGCGATCTGAACCAGGTAGAAAGCAAAGTCGACGATGAAATTCGACATCCAATAGGTTGCTACGTGCAACCCACTTATGATATGAAGGTTCTTCGACCCACACGTACGTTCGTTGATCATATCAATAGCAAAACAGTCTATGATTATCGGAAACAATATTGTCACAAGGAGGATAGTGGCTCGCGTGTTAAAAAGTTGTATTTGTTTGTGCACCTGCGCTGCAGCCCTTTTGTTGATTTCCATTTCAATGAGATCATTCGTCGTCTGTATGGAATAGCCTGGACCGACGTAATGCTGCAACAAGGCATTGTCGACGAGGTTCAGACTAATTGCGGCCGTGTGGTACGCCTCGTAGTTGAACAACGCCGTGCACTTCACCTCCTCTGCACCGACTGACTCGAACATCGCCGCCACGAAGTAATTGTACCTGTACGTGAAACTGTTGGCGTAGCTTCTGTCCACGAGGTAGTCGTGGACCCCGATACTAGAATTGTACTTGGCAATGTCATTCACGTAAACCAGCTCATGAGGGGAGCCTTGAAACTGACTCTTGTACGACTCGGCCAACATAGTCGAGATCTTGTAAGTTGCGTTTCCAGCGCCGTAGACTACGCTGGTTTTATCGAACATGGTCAAGTTGAATACAAGTGGTGGCGCTGGTGGTTGCTTTTCGCTATGTCTCTCATTTAAGAAGAAAAATATCATCATGTAGACGACCAGTAGAACCACCTGCACGACCTTCACAAATGGCCGACGTATCACGTGCACCAGCCGCTTGAAGAGCATAGCACGTAGCTGTTGCTTCAGCAGTTTAATGCCGGTGTTAGTCCTTTGTATCGGAGCTTCATCTGCGACCGAACAAGGTAGGTTTTTTAGCAGCACATATTATACATTTATTTTCAGTCATCATGACTTTGTATGTAATGCACCGATATGCAATGGTTATATTAGGTCAGATTTGCGATGTCTGTCATTGGTTGCACACACCCAATTATATTTGTACATTAAAATTAACTCGTGCACATGCACGCAAGTAGTTTATGAGTGGAAATGACCGATCAAAAATAGTGCTACCTCCATGAATCACTTCCGTACTACAATTACCACCACCACCACAACCGTGCGTAGCATTTATGAATTAATGTGTACTGTTGTGTATGTTATGCATAGTAACTACCATATCAGCATGCATTCGTAAGTAATGCGAGTAGACATGTGTGCTAGCGATGAACAACCTTGTGCCAACTTACAAAGATGGTTCGTTGTGGAACTGCTGGAACTTAAGCTGTTTGCCTTTCTCGATATTCTGAAAACAGGACAACGTATCACTATCAGCAGTCATTTACATTAATACTAAGGTTGTCAATGTACACGAAGTGGAGAACACATTTCTCCAATATATAAGTATTCAGTAACGTGTGTTAACTACATCAGCAACCAAAGGTATAAAGGTGTACTTATGTCCGGTTTTGTGGGCAACGAAACATTAATTTACATTGTGTTGCTTCCAGGGTCAATATAAAATGTTCACATGTAAGGAGGTGTGGACAATTTGTGCATGTGAACGACCTGGTAAAGACCTCTTCCATCGTCGTCTCCGTAGCGGCATATCGTTCAATTTTTAAACGATATTTGTTCGCCGCCAGTGCTTGAAATAGCTTTGGAAATGTTTGCGAACAGTCGACGCCAACGGTATAGCTCAGCTCAGAGCCGACTTGGTTGTCCAGAGATACATTTTCAATGTATTCTGTTAATAGATCCGTTACCTCGTTGACATTACAGTTAGAATACTTCGTAATGTGGAGACGATAGGCTGGACCTGAAGATGTAAATTATAATTAATGCATAACTATGCAGATGATTACAGTTACACTGAAGACGATGTCACGCAGTATGACAAACGGGCGCGAAGTTGACTATAGCGCAAGAACATGGACAATAAACATGACATATGCAGTTGACAGTGGTGTGTCTAGTATCACGCAAGGGGAAGCCGAGGGGGCAAGCCAAGAGTGGTGTTCTATGGAGGCGGCCAAGGAGATAGCCAAGGGGTGGCCAATGAAGAGGCCAAGGGGGAAGCCAAGGGGAAGGCAATGGGAGGCCAAGGGGATGCCAAGGAGTATCCAAGGGGAGGCAAAGTGGAGGCCAAGGGGAGGCCAAGGGGAAGCCAAGGTGAGGCCAAGGGGAGGCCAAGGACGAGCAAGTTTAGTCACCCACTAGTTTACCATACTAGCCCAACAGATTGCATACGACAACAATGAAAAAACCAAAGGGGACATGCTCCCCAAAAATTATATATGAGCTTTCACTAGTCTGTAATCTAGCAGTATAAATTAATTATACTATTAATGCAACCCTGGTGTATTTGTTTTTTTCATCTCGACGAAACGACGAACAGGTTGATACCCCCAAAACGGTTCTGAGCGCGAAGGTGACCCGTGAAACTACTTGTTTTCCTACCATATTTTTTCTTGAGGAACATCGGAGAACCAGAACATTCCATCCGTCCGTTGACCATGATCACAACCCGGTCACCCAGATGGTCAGCTTCGTCCATGTTGTGTGTTATTATGATGATCGTGCGATCTTTGCGGTATTTCGTTAGCAGGTGCCATGTGTTATGACGCGCTTGAGGATCGAGCCCAGATGTCGGTTCATCCAATATAACGACCTGCATATCGTTTAGCCATCGATAATAGTGACCCGTATAGCTATCTCAGAGTAGATCCAAACAGAGCAGCACGAAGTATGTCGGATCGAGAATATACAATAATTTAGTAGATACCATTTTCAAGCTGCGCGGATTGAAATATATACACCCTTTCCTTGGATGTGAGTCACATTCCACAAATTAAACAAGATTATACATTTATATACAAGTTGATGAAATATAACCAAATATATACAATATAAATATTAAAATATCAACTGTTTCAAGATATGAAAGAAAATGGTAGCTAACTCCAGAAATAGTAGCTAAGAAAATAAAGGCAATGAAGGATAATAAATCACCGGGAGTGGATGGGATTCCTCCAAAATTACTAATGGAAACAGTAGAACAAATCAGTATACCACTTGCAAGAGTATTCAACTTGTCATTAAAAGAGGGAGTTGTTCCGTTTGAATGTAAAGAAGCAAACATCATACCATTATTTAAAAAGGGTTCGAGAAATAAGTCAGAAAATTACAGACCAGTGAGTTTAACGTCAGTGATTTGTAAATTATTAGAAAGGTTAATTAAAGACCATATGGTGGACTTCCTTCCTCAACATGGATTCCTTAAAGCGAGGTCATGCTTAACAAATATGTTATGTTTTTTGGAAGAAATCACTAGGTGGATAGACGTGGGATCGTCAGTAGATATTATCTACTTAGATTTTCAGAAAGCTTTTGACAAAGTGTCACATCAAAGATTACTACTTAAATTAAAAGCCCATGGTATCGGGGATAGCATAACTGACTGGATAGAACAATGGCTGACTGACAGAAGACAACGAGTTGTAGTAGATGGAGAAGTTTCAAATTGGAGGTTTTGAGTGGGGCACGTCAAGGATCAGTATTAGGACCTATATTATTCTTAATATATATCAATGACTTGGACGACAGTATAACAAGTAACGTGCTGAAATGTTCGGATGACACAAAACTGTTTAGAAAGGTTAATACTGATGGTGATAAACAACATTTACAAAACGATCTAGACAGATTAGTGAAATGGTCTGAGAAATGGCAGATGTTGTTCAATTTTGGGAAATGTAAATGCCTACATACAGGACATGGGAACTATAAAATGGGAGATACTGTTCTGGGTACTTAGGAGTTACAATAAGCGCTGATATGAAAGTTTCAGAGCAGTGTGGTATTGCAGTTTCAAAAGGTAATCAAATTCTTGGATTGATTAGAAGAAACATAACATACAAGGGAAAAAGTTAATTATACCTCTTTATAAAGCAATAGTTAGATCTCATTTAGAATACTGTATACAAGCATGGATACCATATCGTAAGAAGGATATAGATACGCTTCAACGCATATAAAGGAGAGCAACTAAAATGATTCCAGAACTGAGAGACCTTAGTTATGAAGAACGCCTGAAAGAATATGGTTTAACAACTCTAGAGACAAGGAGGTTAAGAAGAGATCAGATTGAAGTTTTTAAGATATTGAATGGGTATGAAAATATTGATGGAAATATGTTTTTCTCACTCAAGAAGGATAGCAGAACTAAAGGACATGAGGTAAAATTAGTAAAGGATCAATGTAGATTGGACATCAGGAAGCACTCGTTCTCACAGAGGACAATAAATGAATGGAACAAATTGTCTACAGATTGTGTAACTGCTAGCAGCGTGAATATGTTTAAAAACAAGATTGACACATATCTCAGGAGGGCGGGTTATAAGTAGATGAACTGTTAGACTCTCGATAAGCCAATGGCTTGTCCACTTGCCATCTGGGCCTTTGGCTTGGATGGCAAATCTTGTTAAATCTTGTTAAATGTTTTGATAGTTGATATTATTTTATAAAGATATGTGATATATATATATATATATATATATATATATATATATAGAATAGTATTAACTAAAGTTATATTAAGTTTCTCTGAAATGAGAGATGTCTAAATAATATACCCTTAATTACCGTATTTTAATTACCACATGCGTTCAAGATATAAAACACGCCCATAAAACGTGGAATTTATCTCAAATATGATAATACGGGCAATGTATTTAGCGCCTCCCAGGCCCTGTGTACATAAACATGACGACAGTTCCCATACCTTTGGTCCGCCGACCAATGCCAAGATTACGTGTAGACTTCTCTTTGTACCTCCAGACAATGTATCCACCCTTGATTTCCTATACTGGTCCAGCGCCATATCTTTCAGCAATGAATGGACTTCTCGATCAAGGTCTGGACCTTTGCGATCTTTCAACTGAAAGACAAAACTACAATATCATTTATATCAGCACGTAAGATGACACCAGACTCAGTGACATTCATATTAAAGAAAGTGACGTTGCTCTTTTGGAGTTTCTTCATCCTCTCGACGTTACTTTGTCTTGGTCACTTCTTGGTCAGCGTCATACGGAATCGTTCTCCGGTATTATGTGACCATGTTGTAGATAGTGTTTTCATGTATTTTTCACATGATATATTATAATATATCATCACTTCCAATCAGAAACAAAACTCACCTTAGCAAAAAAGATAACATGTTCTTCCACGGTGATATTTCCATACAGAGTATTGAACTGTGGGCACAGACCCAGCGTCGAGACGATACGGCTCATGTCCTTCCGTATGTCCTGTCCGTAGATGGTGGCCGTGCCCGACGTCGGTGGTAAGAAACCTGGCGGAGTTAGTGGCAACACTCAAAGGTACTCATCGTAACAAACTTCACCACTGCCACAACTTACATTACTCTATTTCCTTATTAGGTTCACTCCTAATTTTTCAATAAAACTCTCAATTTACACGTCATACAATTTTGGATAATGTTTGTATTGAAAATATGTCTATAAACACAATGACGTTCGTTTTTGTTTGAAACGTTGTTATGTTACTGAGTGCACAGTTGCAATGACGTAAGAAGTCTTATGCAACAATAATATAATAATATATAATTTCGCAGCAGTTTATTTTAAATATATAATGAAGTTATGGCCCTGGTGATATGCTGAGTGGCGCCACTGTTGGGGAGTGTGACATCGTAAGTGTCTGCCAGAAGACACTGTTCAAGTTTCATCTGTTATATAACCCTCGACGTAATGTTAACATGTTCTCCTCACTTGGTCCTGAACATCGCGAATCAAGTTCGTTAATGTTCAAATTTGTAATTTGTTGTGAATAGCTTAAGTAGTACGCGCAGTCGGTTTAATATTACTCTGCGTACGTTTGCTAAAATCATCGAACGAATTGATTTTGATCGTTAGATCGGGTAATTTACAGCTATGTGAAAGTAACATAGCATTTCTCGAAAATTGTAGGAGGTGGCAGGAAGGTAGAAGGTAGTGGGATGTTGGTCCTAAACATTTGAGGGAGGTTGGTCCTAAACATTTGTAGGAGGTTGGTCCTGGTTCTAAACACTTGTGTGAGGTAGGTCCTAAACTTTTGTGGGAGGTAGGTTCTAAACATTTGTGGGAGGTTGGTCCCACACACAGGTGGGACGTTGGTCGCAAAACAGGTGGGAGACGGGACGTTGGCCCACAAAAAACAAGACAGACAATTCGTCGAGTACAGTACCCGTCAGCATGTGCACTATCGCCGTCTTGCCCGCACCATTCGGTCCAACCAGAACTGTGATTTGTCCTTCGTAGCAATTCAGTGTCAAACCATCTACAGCCGTCGTCAGGTTTGAACCACGTCCAAACACCTGACAAATATTAACAAACATTTTAACGCCACTATCAATTTAAGCTTCGTTTTAGCTTGATAAAATAACATACTGCATACTTGGATAGAACAGTCGCGCGGAGTTGCTCGAATTTTAACAAGATTGTCATCCAAGGGAAAAGCCCAGATGGCTAGTGGACAAGGAATCCATTGGCTTATCGAGAACCCAAAAATATTTAATCTATGTGCAACCCGCCTCCCGAGATATTTGTCAATTTTGTTTTTAAACATATTCAAGCTGCTGGCATTTACACAATAAATTTTTTTCCATTCATTTCTTGTCCTAGGTGAAAATGAGTAGGCCTACTTTCTGATATCCAACCTTGACTGATCCTTCAGTAATGTGACCTCGTGTGCTCGAGTTCTACTATCTTTCTTAAATGAAAGAAAAAAAAAGAAAAAAATATATATTTCTATCAATATATTCACACCCATTCTGATTCAATATCTTATCATTTTATCTCCTGTTAACCTCCTTGTCGAATTTGATTTTATATAACAAGTAATGGTTTAGCTACATAGGCTTAGTGCAGCCAATACATATGAGGAAGCATACTGTAGGTAGTTGTATTTTAACAACATCGCTGTGTATATTCTATGGTACATTGTAGAGTGACACTAATGCATAACAGTGAATGCAAACTGTAAACATTGGACAAATCGTCAAGTTCACACACGTCAACATGTTCCAAGCTATAGTAAAGCTAAAATTTAAACAGCTGTGCCGACCTTGCTCAAACTGCGTAACTGAACTCCGGCGACGGATTTCCTTGTTGATTCCTCGAAGAACTCCCCATTTATTGACACGTTATCCGTACCAATGTCCGCGTCTGGTGTATTCCTGCCACCACCGAACCAGTAGGAAGGCTGCTCACAATGGAAAGCGACTATACAGTCATTCATGCGGTAATATCTATTATACACATCAGTAGCTTTATGTTGACATGTATTCTAATTACTTAGAAAATTAGTAATGACCATCTGTGTACATGTTTGCATTGCTGTTGATATCTGGGCAACAGAAATATATACAAGAAAATTGCAGTTCTAATTATGATTATGGTTACTTTGTCAATGTAATCGAGAAAAAATACAATTAATGCCTTTTTGACATGTAACTGACTACTATTACTATAACATTTTTAACGATAACGATTCTTAAGTACGATTATGTGCGCTATCATTGCATATAGCATCGGAGGTGTATACAGGATCTCGCAAAGGAGGAGGTCCACGAGGCCACGCCTAGTCACCCATGCTATCATGTAACTCACGAAACTACACGAAAATGGGATCATCCATGCTAGAGCTGTTTCCTGTTCCGCTCGCGTAAAATAATTAGTATGTTTTATATTCTTCACGACTATTTCGATCACAATACGAGCGGCCCGATACATTGAAACAAAGCGACACTCTTACCTGACAAGGAAAGTACCATGGCTTGGCATTCATATAATTTCCAGCGATAATAGCATCGACATAGAATGCAAAAGACATGTAGAGAAACGTATCAAATATGAGCATAAGAACAATATGGAGTATTGTGATATTTTCTTCCACCGTCACGTACGAATTTATATTTGTCCAACCCAAGCGATTTCCTAAATGTGATGGTAAGTAGATGTGTCAGTGTCATCACCACGCAAGCACGCACGCACGCACGCACATACACCCACATATACCCACACACACGCACGCACGCACGCACACACACACCCACACACACATACCCACACACAGATTCGAATACTTTTGGTGCAGTTTCCAATATTTGGCAGTTTCGTTCATTCCACTTTGCTACAGCTCATCCAGTTGTAAAAATTAGTATCTGACTACATACATAGGTGGACATGTGAACGAATAGTCTTCGCGCAGTAATTGCGGCGTGGCTAAATGCTTCATTGAGAAGTCGAGATGGCATTGGAATGAACAGGTCTGCCAGGGGATGAAGTGTAAAGCGCTTTGAACATTCCCAGTCCCAAGTACTGAAAACCGCGCTATATAAGAGCAATTATTTTTATTTGATCTAACCATCAAGGTCAATTGTTTCGACGATTTGAACAAAATAGTAATTCTACAAAACCGACTGTGCAGCAATATGCGCGGTAGATTTTGTAGAAGTACTATTCACGCACTTCATATTCAAAATCAATGAACTCAATGAAATGAGGAGGGAGTTTTAAGGAACAACTTACCTGTTGTCTTGTATCGATTGATTACACTAAAACCATAATGTATCGCCGTAATGTAGCTGAGGAACGTGGCTAATTTGACCATAACTCCTTTATTGAAGCCATCATTGTAAAGCCCATTTGGAAATTCCGCGATAAATATCAATATTGCTGTAGCTACCGCCGCTCTTGTAGCTACAACACGCCGTAACATTCAAGCCTAAAGATATGTTCGTATTGAGAGATCAACATTACTTACTTTACTTTACTTACTTACTTTCTCACTTACTTAATCCTCTTCGTTCAAACTGGCGGATATAGCAGAAACATTTCCACTTCTGTCGATCTACAACCTGCTTAGCAACCTGGCCAAAGCTGAGGTGCAGTTACGGTAATTCCCCTTCCACAGTTCTCCGCCAGGTTATTTTTGGTCGTCCTTGTTTTCGTTTTCCTTCGGTTGTCCATCTCATGACTGTTTTGGCTATATTGTCATCATCCTTTTGTAAAACGTGGCCGATCCATCTCCATCTTCTTGTGGTGAGCAAGTTAGTTAGTCAATGTCTTCAAGAGAAGAAACATTGTCCATCTAATTCCTTTTGCTTCTGCTGTCCCCTTCATAATCCAGTGTATGACAAAGTTGAATAAGACTGCTAATATTATACAACCTTACCTCACTCCTAAATTTACTTAAATATGATAAATGATTGCATGTTGGTGCAGGTGTAGTTCTTGTTAAACAGCTTGACGAGGTTCACAATAATGTGTCGAGATCCCATATGCACGCAGCATTCTCCAGATACTTTCCCTATGAATGTTATCGAATGCACATTTCTCTCTGTGTTTAATAACTCTGCGTTTAATTTGTCATGATCCGGTGCCTTCTTGAGTTTGGCAGCATTACTTATTTATAGGTTGATATCCACGTCGACTAGCGCTTCTAGAATGTTTGGCAGTGCTGTCGGGTCTTATCTGGTTAGGACTTCTTCAAAATGTTGAGCACGTTTCACTGTTTGTCTGTAACAAGAAGTTGGTTGTTGTAGAGTCCTCCACGAATATGTTTGGTGATCCTAAAATGGTGCCTTGTTCTTTGTATTTATTCTACCAACGCTGTTAAGCTTTTCTGTTCTTGTCGACCTCTTCACCTGCTCATTTGCTTCCCTGTAAAGTGTTTTGTTGCCTACCACTCTCCGGCTGGATTCCGCTTATGTATGTACGACGTCTTTCCAATTCTGCTCCACGTTGTTGATGTTTGCACCCACGGTGTTGCCTTCTTCGTCTGCGTTATCAAGAGCAGCAAGGCGATTGCACACCTGCAACACATGTCTCCTGACATCAGCATCTTTCAGTCTTGAAGCAATCAGTGATCCGGTCCTTCTGAGCTTCAGCGTGATGTTTGTCATAACAAGGTGGTGATCACTACTTACAACAGATGCTCTTCTGACACGTACATTTTGTAGCCGTCGTCTCGAATAGTAGTAGGCAGGCCCTTTATAATTGGTGGTGGTGAGTCGGAGCGACTTTGGTACCGGAACTACCCACCAGCTTCCATCATTCACCAGCGCCACACATCGGATAGTTTAAGAACTATTAGTACCGATTTTGTCCACCATCAATTATAAAGGACCTGCCTACTACTGTCTCGACTTGCGTCTAACGAGCAGGTGGTCGATTTGGTTCTTGTCTCTTTGGCTGCGTGAAATCCAAGTTAGTTTATGTATCTCCTTATGAGGAAATATAGTTCCCCCTATGACACGGCTGTTCAGGCCACATAAGTCGATTAGTCTTTCCCGCAGTCGTTCACAGTCCCATATCCTTAATGGCCATACGTCTCTCATGTCCGGTATTTTCTTATCCTACTTTTGCATTAAGATATCCCATTCGGATCAACAGGTCATAGCGCGATATTTTATCAAGATCTGCTTGTATGGCTGAATGAAATCTTCCTTTTCCTCCTCTTCTGAATTTTTTTTGGAGCATAACACTGTAAGATATTCATGCTGACTTGCGCGTACCAACATATTGTTTCGAGTGCCATGATATACAGCTTTACACAATTCTTTTCCAAATGACAAGACAATCAGCATATGCCCCGATACGTGTCACGTGTGATATGGTAACATTTGTCTTTAGCGCGCGATGTGAATACACACTTTTGACGCCGATTGGATGCATATATACATGTTGCTATCGTTAACTAAATCGAGATTGCCATCCATTTCTTTTATCATTCTCATGAAGTTAATCTTTTCAAAGTTTCAACAAAATTGTGGCGAAAGAAAGGTAAATATGTGTATAATCTGCGGATTACTGATAAATGGATAACATGCTCTTCCTTTACTATTAATCATAGCAAAACATATAAGTCCATTAGGCTTTCCCCGCTGTCGTTCAGTCCCACATCCTTAGTGGCCCATACTTCTCTCATGTCCGGCATTTTCTTATCCTACTTTCGCATTAAGATATCCCATTCGGATCAACAGGTCAAGATCTGCTGTGTAGTTGAATGAATTCTTTCTTCTCCTCCTCTTCTGAATTTTTTTGGCGCATAACACTAAAATATTCATGAATAACCTAAATTTGACACCGATTGGATACATATATATGTTGCTATCGTTAACTAATTCGAGATGGCCATCCATTTCTGTTATCATTCTCATGAAGTTAACCTTTTCAACGTTTCAAGAAAATAGTGGCGAAAGAAAGGTAAATATGTGTATAATCTGCGGATAACTGATAAATGGATAGCATGCTCTTCCTTTACAATCAATCATAGCAAAACAATGTCTTACCTTTACAGAAAAACGCGCTTACAACAAAACTCGAGGCAATGCATGGTAGTATGCAGGCGAACAAGAATACGAGCATCACAGAGACGTCGACGTGGCTAACAATTGCCCGATAATACGGCGCGACCGCCTGGATACCATCTATTTGAACATCGTTTAGTTGCACTGGGCAGCATAAGATGATACCCGTAATTGTAGTAGTGATGGACACCAAAACAACGTATACGACAAACCAGGCAGACCACTGAAGCCACGTCTCCAGTCCCATCAAGTTTAGAATACCCTAAAACAACATACATGTACTATTACCATGACATGATTCTTCTCAATGTAATTATTACCGTAGCACTTGAGCAGTGTTCAGTCCCTGGTCAATATACATAGTCGTGTACACGTGTGAGATGCATCTTCAGTTCCATATAAAAGTATAGAAACAAACATTCATCCCAGTTTCCTTGTCGTACGTCACATCTCTTGCTATGGTGACACCGAAAATCACAACAGTGAGCAGCACGAGTAATTTGAGAGTTTTCGTTCCTTGTTTCGAAATAGTACTAGTTCCAGCCCTTTCGTATGGCGGAAATGGAAATCTTCTCATCAGCACGTTAATTTTTCGAGAGTTCACTGAAGAATTCAACGCCTTCACGATGCCGACATCGACGTTATACTGGAGATATAAGAAACCAGTACCTAAATAATCTGAAAAGTAAAATAACATTTACGATCGTGTATAGCAGTTGCACAGTTGCAAGGAATAAAACCTGAAATATCAGGGAAATGTATTAGGGGCGAAAGAAAACATTATCCAAAGTTGTATTTTTAGCGTAAAATACGAAATTATGTTCTCAAAAATCATTTCACCACAGCTGAATTCATGCCATGCGTAAATTCAAGCACGCGCGCACGCACACATAATTAAGTTACATTTGGAGCTTGTCGCTGAATTCTGACTGGGCCCACTTTAAAATAGTTTAATAGTTTGTGCGATAATTTCATCAAAATTAAATAACACATTCGCACAAACGAAGTCGTATGCCGCAGTGAATACTAAAAAGATATATATAAATAGACTCTTTCGCGAAATAATTGATCAGCGGTAAAAAAATTACCGAAACTCACCATTTGTTTTGAAACGCCTAGGGGTGGTCGACCTGGACCTGAAAGTTGGGAACATCATCTTCGTTTGCCTGATTTCACCCTGTGCTTGAACTCTTATCTTATACTCAATGTTTGATGGCAACATGTCTCCACCTGGTGGTAAATTACTAAAAACGATTCCTCCGATGATTTTACTCTTATTCTTGATCTTGCAATCCTTCCGTATCTGCTTAAGCAAGTCTTCCTCATCTGGGAAACCAGTCACGGCTGTCAAGAAGGAAAAATATTATCTCGTGCGGCATCACATAGTATAAAAGAGCATGATGTGACGTAATTTTCTAGTAACATGCAATAACGAAGCTAAATACAACACCAGGTAATTGACGCAAATCTACAAAATGATACGTAGCTCGTTGCGATTTTGTATAATTAAAATGTCCAAATTACCTGTGTTTTTCGATCAACATGCATGTAAAATAAGTATATTATACTTTGTATTTGAGTCTTTATTGCCGTATACTTTAAGGTGCTCCCATAACCACTAAAAAAGTTGATGTGCAGAAGCATATAAACTGTTACCAATATAGTCACTGGAATGTCTGACATTAAGGCCAGTCTCAGACTGTGCGCATTTAAGATTAGTTACTTAAGCTTACCGATATTATTTCTATTGTTCTGCAGATGTGTCATGACTTTTCTCGAAATATTTACATCAGGTGCGTAAAACACGTCTAGTGCTTTAGCTCCACAGTAAATAGTATTTCGCAGCGAGTGTTTCGAACAGATGTCAATATAATCGGACTGCCACGACGTAGATGTGGTGAATATTGTCAGTTGTATGTTCTTGTGTGATATTAGCAACACCAAGGAGAAAACTGTCGGCAGAAGCGTCGTTCCACAAATGAGAAATGGTCGCTTCTTTTGTATTTGTATGTTCTTCCACAGTAAAGTGATGAATCGATCCCAATGGGAACCCATCACTGCAATAGACGGAGAAGAAAACTGCGATAAAGAAGGCGCCGAGACTGCTGGTGGGTGAAAAACGCAGCAGGGACTGAGAAGAATGAGATACGTTGTGAGGAGAGACACGGGGGTGACAGAGGTTGTGGAAGAGGACGCAATGGACAGGACATCGTGACGGATGAGGGTCCGAGCGGACACTCGCTATGGTGATTAAACGGTCGAAAGAAGGAAATGACTGCTAATTGCACCATTTGCGCTAAATACCAATGTTAGCCATATGACGTGTGACCCCTTTCGGGGCAAATACAGGTTGCCTTGCCAGTTGGACACAATATGTGCAAAGCTTCTTAATATGGCACTCAACACAATATTGTTGGTAACCCCAATTATAATAATTATGCACCACACAATTACATTTTCGTAATTGTTATGTCATAAAATTGTGATTTATTTGTCATAAATTAAAAAAATATTTTTCCTATACGTTAGAGAAATATCTTCGAAGAAGATTGTCAGTCCCAAACAGCATTGTAGTTATTTCTTGTACCAATGCATGCAGGTTGTTGTTTGGCCGAGTGTACCTCAGTTTCAGAAGACACAAGTCAAAAAGACACGCTTAGTATTAGTAAAATTAGTGAAACAATTCTTACTTTTCTTCTGGCACCATATGCATATGTGTACACATAATATTATTACATCAACTGTTATTTTTAGATGTTGGAGTTGCTAAAACATAAATAATTCAGTCAAGTAATTTACGCTCATTTACGCTATGACTATGTGAAACATTGAATGGAAATATATATATATATATATATATTACATTGATATTTTTTACCCAAGAGAACCTTTTCGCGCGTGCAAACAACAACTGCTCAACTCAAGTCAAATTAGTCACGAAATTCGCTTCTTATTGCCGTCGAGTTGCTCATTTACATTTACAGGCATAAGTAACTCAACATGATGATTCGCATGTTGATTTGTTGCAATATGAACAACGCTCGTGGTAAATAGTATGGACATTGACATTGTCAACATAGTCATAGACATAGTACACCAACTAATTTCGATTTTACTCTATTAGTCATAAGTTACTACAATCGTATTTGAAACATTTCGAGAATAGGTTATAGCACATACCAAACAAATATCGAAAATTTACGACGTTTACTCCGCCATATTTACAGAAAACTTGAGTTACTTAATTCGTAGGCATTTCGAGGGTAAAGGCTAAAGCCTTAATTGCCAAAGTTAAGCCTAGGCTCGACTATAGTATAGCCTACTATAGGCATAGCCGTATACTATAGGTGCATTAGTCTGGCCGAAATTATTAACTCTATTAAACGACATTTTAACGTAATTTTTAGATGGTAATGTGTTCTTTGCAACACTCCCCATCGATTCAGGTACAAAAACGGACGTATATTTGTAAAAAAAAAATAATTGTGCACACTTAGTGCCTAAAACAACGCTATACTGGCAATAACCGGTAAAGTTAATATGCCGATCATCCGAAATATACTGTAAAGATATCACGGTGGCATCAGAACCGGAAAGGCGATTTCACTGACATATATAAGTATAAGTATAGACAAGTTAAAAAAAATAGAAGAAAAAGTGCAATGTGATCTTACGCAAAACTCCATGAATAATATTTTGTTAGAAAGCCCCAACAATTCGAACCACCCGGCTCCCAAAGAGGCGGCATCTAGGGGAAACGTATGCGACCTCCTGTTTTTCGCGTAGGAAAAAAGCGCCGACATACCATGACAGGAATTTGCTACCCTTAGGCCGAAAAAAAATAACCGACAAATATATAGACGACAAATTTAAGAGAATGTAAAAAACACATCGATCATATATCATAGTATAATTAAAAATTCACAGATCTTGCAAATATCTATAAATTTTACTCATAAACAAGTTTTGTGTTCACCCAAATCACATAGTTCAGTAATAAATGTGGTTGGCTATGAAAAGAGCCGTTTTGGCCCGTTTTCGTTCTTCTGGCGCTGGCGACAGCTGGCCTAAATTCATTTCTAGTATGCATTTGTTAATGAGTATTGGTCGCGAATGCACATTAGCAGTGACGAGAGACGTCGTTGGCAGTGTCTGTGTTTCTGCATCCATAGGAACTCTTCCAGGTGAGCAAATGCATACTAGCAGTAAACTTCGCCCAGCAATCGCCAGAAGAACAAAAACCCTAAAAACAGAAAGCAGCATACATTTCCCTTAGATGTCGCCTCTAGGAAGCGGGTGGTTCGATTTTTGGGGGCTTTTTAACATAAATGTTTTGATTTGTCAGTGAAACCGCCTTTCCGGTCCTGATGCCACCGTGATATTGTTACAGCACATTTCGGATGATCGCTGTATTAACAATACCGGCTATTGGTAGTATAGTTACCGGTGCAGTTTTCGACCCACGCCAGTTTTCGATCCATTGAAATCTCGCTTGATATCGCGTTAGAGACGTCACAGCGTCTGTTTACGACAATAACCATACAGAATCTTGTCTGAGCAAAATACAGTTTTATACATAATATGACATGGAACACGTTTATGATATACATACCTTGATAAAAACCGACTTTGCATGCTTACCAGACATTATTATTGCGCGTCTGCTGACGCATGTCTCGTTCTTGGCCACGTGACAATAATAGCCCTTTTTGTGGTAGATGTATGGCAAGGTAGTCTTGTCATAAAAGTAGGAATAATTAAAATGTGTTAAATAGACGATGTGTGTGTGTGTGTGTGTGTGTGTGTGTGTGCGTGCGTGCGTGCGTGCGTGCGTGCGTGCGTGCGTGCGTGCGTGTGTGTGTTTGTGTGTGTGTGTTTTATTAAGCGGTATGTCAAGCCTGGTTCATAAAAAGGTTGACATAATTGGAAAAGTTGTAAAATTAAAAACGATTGTCTGTACGGCTTGCCATAAATATAAGTCTAATTCCACCGGTTTCCTCGACTAGCACGACATGGTTCAGACGTTCAATATTCGTAAGTTTTTCACTCAAAACAACTGTTTTAATACTTTGTTTGCATTGAATAAATGAAGTAGCTTTTGCTGATTTGGTATATCGATCTCTTACACAAAATATTTCTTCAGATTTTTTTAAACGTCATATTCTATTAAGTAGGTCGAAAACTACACCAACCAGTATATAGCGTTGTTTTGGGCACAAAAAACACAATACTTTTTTTTTATAAATAAACGTCCTTTTTGTACCTGAACCGATGGGGAGTGATGCAAAGAACACATTAGCATCGAAAAATTACGTTAAAATGTCGTCTACTAAGTCTATCACTATGTCTATGACTATGACTACTTTTGACTATGAGTCTATGTCTATTTCTATGTCAAAGAAAGACAACAATGTAAACGGACCAGTGTCCAACAGATCAAGTCCAATTTGTCGCGAAGCTATGCTTAGCTGTTTTAGTGTTGTGATGATCTAAGCTAATTTTTACAGATTGTTTTAATTAAAGAGTATTTACAAACTCACTTTATATGGAACGCTCGCTTAACGCGCCTTTTCTAGCGGCTTCCAATCCTGTGTTGTGTATGAATCATGGTAAGGGAGCTGTCCGTAATTCAGTAAGCCTACGTCTGCTAATGCGATATCTTGTTCTATCAAGGGTAATTTTATCTATTTAATACAATATGCCATTACAAACCTTTGGTTAAGATATTGATATTAAAAATCACTAACCATTATTTCATCGATTAAGTACAACCAATTTGCTAGAAAAGTTGTTTTTTAATTAAATATTTACGATTATCGAACGACGGAAACATGCTACGCGAAAAGTCGCCACTGCACAGAATTGCTAAGCTTGGTCGAACGACCTCGCCACTCCACAACATTACTCACTTTCAGAAACCTAACAGCATGTCAAGACGTAAAAAAGCATTTAATGTATACACATCAATCGACCCTTGTTCACTTTCTCCAATAATTATTACTTTATGAAAAATTATTTCGTTTGACCTATTTTGATGTGTCATGAAGATAGTTTTATTGAATAATATTGTGTTTACACGTCATGCGTCTAAAAAGCACTTGTTTTTAAACCGTTTTAATAGGCAGCGTAGATTTGTTTAAATCATTCCAATTTGTTTAATCCAAATTAGTCCTATATGTTCCTTTGTACTAGGGTAACATTGCATTTTTCTTGCTATTTGTAAAATGTTATAATCTTGTGCATTTTTTGTTCGTGATCCAACGTCATTACATTAGTACTTTGATAAGAAAATGACAATTTTTACAAAGGTAAAAACAAGTTTGGAGATGCCAATATAATCATATCAACATATTTTACTTGTTGCCTAATTGTACAATTTCTTGTATCCTCTCTTGCAGACAAACCGTTTTGTTTCGTTCTAATTCACTTTGGAAAGGTTCCTCAAACGACTGAATGCCTTCGTTAACAGGCAACAATTCTGTGAGAAGGAAGATGATGCTACAAGTCAGAAACGGGAGAAACATGGCCACCACAACATTATGTGCACATGGATTCGCCTGTCCGCCATGAAGGTCTTGCTCGGAACTAAAAACAGTTCTTGTTCCGACACATGTTATGCCAATGATGGATGTGTTTCACAGCTCTGACTGTAGAGAAAGCAACACTGTATCGATTTAACAAGATTGTCATCTGGTGTCTTGGAACGGTCTTTATTTATTAGTTTTATTTGATTAAAATAATTAGGTTGCAATTATTTATCCACTTTGTATTTCATTTACTAGTTAACTGTTAGTTAAAAGAGAGATGCGTCACACAGTCAAAATACATGAGAGTCACTCGTTTTTAAATTAAAATAGTTATGACTTTCCTACAATTGTCCTGTCTTGTGATCATGTCTTCAAGTATTGTTATCATGCGTCTTGTGACCATGTCCCATGAGTCATCACCATGTCTTGTGACCATATCTTGTGACTGTTTCTTGTATCTCATGACTGTGTCTTCTGACTGTCTTGTGCTCGTGTCTTGTGACCATGTCTTGCAGTGTGTCTTGTGACCATGTCATATGACCATATCTTCTGTTTGTGTCTCGTGACCGTATCTTGTGACTGTCTTAGGACTGTGTCTCGCCACCATGTCTTGTTACTATATGTTGTGACTGTTTCTCTTGTGAATGTATCTCGTGACCTTGCCTCATGAGTCATGACCATATCTCATATCTTGTGACAACGGTCAATTGAATGACACAGGCATTCCAATAAATCATTTGAAAATCATGAAACATATGAGAAAATATTTAGCAAAGCTAGGAATAACATGCTGATGAATAAGACCGCAATTGAATGTTGGAATATTCTAAAATATGAAATTGAGAGTATCATCGATAAATTTGTTCCCTTCCAAAAACAAGGAAAACGGTGTAGAAAGAAACACTTGTCAAAAGAGGCAATTAGAAAATAATGCTAAAACAAACTATGTGGAGGGTTTATAGGCGTACCAGAAAGGAAGAAGACTATGCAAAATACAAAGAGGCACTTAATGCAGCTACAACTGAAATCAGACAATCTAAAAGAAGCTATGAGCAAAAACTGGCATGTAACATACAAAATGACAGCAAGAGTTTTTATGCATATGTCAGGAGTAAACAAAACGTACAAGACAAGGTTGGACTTCTAGAAGACAGTGCTGGAAATATAATATCACAGGGGTTTTTAATGGCGGAAGACCTAAATGGTTACTTCAGTTCAGTGTTTACCAAAGAAGATATTAGTTCATTACCAGTTGCTGATGCTAAATTTCAGGGGGCTAAATCTGACTATTTAGGACCGTTAGTTGTAACTCCAGAATTGGTAGCTAAGAAAATAAAGGCAATGAAGGATAACAAATCACCGGGAGTGGATGGGATTCCTCCAAAATTACTAATGGAAACAGTAGATCAAATCAGTATACCACTTGCAAGAGTATTCAACTTGTCATTAAAAGAGGGAGTTGTTCCGTTTGAATGGAAAGAAGCAAACATCATACCATTATTTAAAAAGGGTTCGAGAAATAAGTCAGAGAATTACAGACCAGTGAGTTTAACGTCAGTGATTTGTAAATTATTAGAAAGGTTAATTAAAGACCATATGGTGGACTTCCTCATTAAGCATAAATTATTAAATTCATCTCAACATGGATTCCTTAAAGCGAGGTCATGCTTAACAAATATGTTATGTTTTTTGGAAGAAATCACTAAGTGGATAGACGTGGGATCGCCAGTAGATATTATCTACTTAGATTTTCAGAAAGCTTTTGATAAAGTGCCACATCAAAGATTACTACTTAAATTAAAAGCCCATGGTATCGGGGATAGCATAACTGACTGGATAGAACAATGGCTGACTGACAGAAGACAACGAGTTGTAGTAGATGGAGAAGTTTCAAATTGGAAATCGGTTTTGAGTGGGGTACCTCAAGGATCAGTATCAGGACCTATATTATTCTTAATTTATATCAATGACTTGGACGACAGTATAACAAGTAACGTACTGAAAATTGCGGATGACACAAAACTGTTTAGAAAGGTTAATACTGATGGTGATAAACAACATTTACAAAACGATCTAGACAGATTAGTGAAATGGTCTGAGAAATGGCAGATGCTGTTCAATTTTGGGAAATGTAAATGCCTACATACAGGACATGGGAACTTGAATGTAAACTATAAAATGGGAGATAATGTTCTGGGTGCTACTATAAAAGAAAAGGACTTAGGAGTTACAATAATCGCTGATATGAAAGTTTCAAAGGGTAATCAAATTCTTGGATTGATTAGAAGAACATAACATACAAGGGAAAAAAGTTAATTATACCTCTTTATAAAGCAATAGTTAAACGTTATTTAGAATACTGTATACAAGCATGGAGACCATATCGTAAGAAGGATATAGATACGCTTCAACGCATACAAAGGAGAGCAACTAAAATGATTCCAGAACTTAGAGACCTTAGTTATGAAGAACGCCTGAAAGAATGTGGTTTAACAACTCTAGAACAGGAACAGGAACAGGAAATATTTATTTGTCCCAAAAACAACAAAACAGAGTATTCAACACAAAAACCATACAATATATTACATCTATGTCGACATAAGAAAACGAAGTGGTAAGAATATAGAGTACGGTCTGAAAATAAAAGATAATGTCATATAAGGGACGGGAGACTCCTACTAAGACTAAAAATTAATCGCTAAAGTAGGAGCCACCCTGTCAATTAATATCACCCGTTATTAACATAAAAAAATTATAATAATAAAAAAGAGACAAGGAGGTTAAGAGGAGATCAGATTGAAGTTTTTAAGATATTGAATGGGTATGAAAATATTGATAGAAATATGTTTTTCTCACTCAAGAAGGATAGCAGAACTAGAGGACATGAGGTAAAATTAGTAAAGGATCAATGTAGATTGGACATCAGGAAGCACTCGTTCTCACAGAGGACAATAAATGAATGGAACAAATTGTCTACAGATTGTGTAACTGCTAGCAGCGTGAATATGTTTAAAAACAAGGTTGACACATATCTCAGGAGGGCGGGTTATAAGTAGGTGAACATTGTTGGACTCTCGATAAGCCAATGGCTTCCTTGTCCACTTGCCATCTGGGCCTTTGGCTTGGATGGCAAATCTTGTTAAATCTTGTCAAATCTTGACTGTTTCTCGTGGCCATGTCTTGTGACCGTGTCTCGTGACTGTGTCTTGTGCCTGTCTTGTGGCTGTGTTTTGTGCTCGTGTCTTGTGACCATGTCTCATGATCATGTCTTCTCAGTATGTCTTATGTCATATGATCATGTCTTCCTTTTGTCTCTCGTGATCCTATCTTGTGACTGTCTTAGGACTGTGTCTCGCCACCATATCTTGTTACTATATGTTGTGACTGTTTCTCTTGATTGTGAATTTGCTTCGTGACCTTGCCTCATGAGTCATGACCGTATCGTGACCATGTCTTGTGACCATGTATCATGACCCTGTCTCGTTACCGTGTCTCGTGACAATTCTACAGAAACACTCTTCCCTTTACAGCTGTGCTGGTGCACACCCATCATGGCAGCGAGTTTCCGCATGTAGAGACTACGTGAAACATAAGGTTGCTTCGTGCACTCGCTGCGGCTGAGACACACAACATGAGACAATCTAGATACTAACTTTCTTGAGTTTTTTGTTGTGTTGTTGTTGATATACTTATTACTTCTCGAGAAACGTGTGAGATTCATTCAGAATATTTCAGTCGACTCATTCATAGATACGGCCGTGTCAAATGACCAAGGTTAGCTGACACAAGCTTGGTCATGTGACACGACTGTAGCAGTGGTAGTCCATCGACAAAGACAGAGTGAGTCAGTGAAATACCTTGAATGAATACCAACATATACTTGAAAGTTAATCGCCATATCAAATAAAAAACCAGAACAACAACCTATTCAAAGGTGTCTTGAGATTATTTTTCCCCAGATATTTGTTTGTTTGTACAAATCGAGTGTACATAATATTATTGTGTATGCAAATCGTATATACATATCAAAACATACTTTACATGTTTATGCCTTTACTTGCAACATGTGTTGGTTGTTGGAACAATACCTTGGTAAATGTTATTATGATATTACAGTGATGCTACAGATTGTCTATGCTTAACGTGGTTGAAAGTTGTATTGGTCTAACTGGGAATACAGATCACTGACTGGTATTAATTGCTGCATGTGGGCTGCATTGTTACGAGTTGAATGTGTAAATTTTAGGTGATTGGTATGAGAAAGGTGACTTTTTTTATTGCATAATGGCAATTTGACAATAAACTATAATTGTAGTGTAATATGATGTATTTAAAACTATTTAAAACAATTTTGATACTTACATTATGTGTATATTCGTAAGTTAGTTTTATAAATGTTTATCAACAATTAAATGCACAGTATTACATTAACATAACACTGTGTGTGTTTGTGTGTGTGTGTGTGTGTGTGTGTGTGTGTGTGTGTGTGTGTGTGTGTGTGTGTGTGTGTGTGTGTGTGTGTGTGTGTGTGTGTGTGTGTGTGTATATATATATATATATATATATATATATAATATTATTTTGAAGGCATCGTTGGGAACATATTTTCATAACAGACCAAACGTGAATTATTAATTAGGAATTAATAATGATGAAATCACATAGGGGAGAGTTGCCGGGATTCGACCAGTTCCAGGATCAGTGCTGTATATTCCATATTACTGTCTACCGTGGTATCCTCTATCGATTATGTCCTTCATCACATCAGTGGCATTTCGGATGACACGGTAAGTTTCGACGAAATAGCAGTACTTTTTAAATATTTATCACCGAAAGTAGGTTGTCTGCGTCCCCGACATAATAATCAGGCTGTGATCAGTTATCAATACAGCCCCCTTGGTCATACTTAGAGGCGAAAATGTGTGTCCATCAACAGTACAGGAGCCCAACGCATGTGGCGATAATAAGAACTTTAAAAGTGGATGTCGTGTGCTTGTAATGACAATGCAACATTTTTAACACGTGAAATTCCACGATTGGACCACTGCAGTTGCCACAACTGGACCAGTGACATCAGGGTATGCAATTATTAGATGTGTGTAATTATTCCAACGCAGTTTATTGGTTACCAGAAGGTAATATTAGACAAGGGAGCAATTATAATAATGCAAATAAAGGAAGTTGCTAAGTGGTCCAATCGAGGGAACTTGTAACACAACACATTTGGTCGCAGGTAACATTAACATTGTTTCGGACTATCAAAGACTTGGTATTTAATGAGGGTTTACATAAATTTAGTGCCAAAGGTCAGTTGTATAAACGAAAGAGGATGAAAATAGAACTGACAAATGGTGGACTTCCGGGGGAAAAGGCTTGGTGTTTGTTGCTTTGGTGTGAAATTTTGTTAAATCAACGAAGGATGATACTGTTGTGCACGATAGCCACGTGAACCACACAAAGAATTTGGCTGCAACTGATAAGGCTCGGGAAGCTGGAGTGTTCAAGGTCTCACTTCCGCCACACACGACTAATCGATTCCAGTCTTTGGATGGGGCCTTTTTCGGATCGTTTGGGAAATACCATGATCATGTATTGAGGATGTGGATGAAAGAACATGTAGGTAGACCAATGACAACATGGCAAGTCGCCGACATTTTTAATGTGGCGTACAGAAAAGTAGCATCCGTCCAGAATGCTGTCAGTGGCTTCAGGAAAGCAGAAGACTCCGACTCCGCTGTTGCTATGGTAACTAATGTAATCACGGAAGCTGCACAAGAGCACAATTCTATGCCGCGTCTGACCCCAGCTGTTGCAACTCCAGCACTGAAAGCAGTTGTCATGGTGATTGCACAAGAGCACAACCCTACGCCACTTCTGACACCAGTTGTTGCAGCTCCAGCCCTGACAGCTGTTGCCATGGAAGCTGTACCAGAAAGAAACTAGTTAAACAAACCAAAGTCGGACCGGGGAAAGCTAGGTTTACACCCACTTAAGAGCCCAGACCACTGCCACTCAAGTTCTGATCCACCCAGACCTAGTCGATTGCAGCTCATCAAGGACATCGAAGGCTGCAGAACTGGTCAATGGTGCACCATTTTATACGATGGTACAATCTACCCAGGCATAATACGACGAGTCATGGATGTGACGAAAGAAAATGTGGCGGTGTAGGGCATGTAAATTGTGTGACAGAACAGGTTCCGATGGCCTCTGAAGGATGACACAGCAGTATACGAATTGCAGTTGACACTTTGCAGGCATAGTACGACGAGTAATGGATGTGATGAAAGACTCTGTGGTGACAGTGCATGCAATTGCGAGACAGAACATGTTGTGGTGTGCTCTAAAGGGTGTCGATCATTTCCGGAGCCATTGACAGAAGACTATGAACATTAGACCCTGCTAACATTTCATTTGATTATTGATTAATTTTATGTTTCTAATGAACACTATATTTTACTCATATATTAATTAAAAGTTTGGTCTACATAATTTGTTTGTTTGTCCAATCAAAGAAGATACGGGACACTGTGTATGTTGGATAGAACTACACAGATTATGAACATTGGTATTTATTAGTATTAGTTTTTTAAATTAATTTTATTCAAAATTCATCAATGATTTTCTTGTGATTAATAGCTTGTTGTTGAAAATAAAATATAAACTCTATGTTAGTATGTTGTTTACATCAATTCGATTTGTTTTCGCATCTGTATTCAAGTTTATCGTTAGGGGTCCCAATCCCGGCAATTCTCCCCTGTGATTCAAAAGTACGTAAAGAAAGTTCCTAGTAAAACGTGGATTGCGCATCCTATGGATTTGTAGATTACTTCTGCATTGATGAAATGAGTTATTGCTGACTGAAATGAATAGTTACCGACCGTTTCTGTGGAGACATTCTGTATATGTATTTCAGAAACCCTCATTTCTGTCGAACAATGCGTACGCATTTCGGAATTCCTTATTTATTTCGACACCACTTTATGTATTTAATGAACCTCCTTAGTTTTCCTCGGCAGTTTTCCAACGTAGTTGTAAAATAAAACACGTAGGCCCTACCCTCCAGAAACAAATGTGGATCGAGTTACGTCATTGCGTAAGACACGTTTCATTCCCTTTATTTAGCATAAAACTAGCCAACACTGAAAGTGAGGCATCCCCATTACTGCATCACTCGTTTGTATATGGGAATGTGTTGCATGTCGTGCTCAAAAGATATGCGATTCTACGTCATTTCGGCCTAGCTGCTGTTGTATGCACGGGGGACGCCAAAGGGGGAGGCCAAAGGGGGACGCCAAAGGAGGACGCCAAAGGGGGAGACCAAAGGGGAGGCCAAAGGGGGAGGCCAAAGGGGGAGGCCAAAGGGGGCCAAGTTTAGACACCATTCGTAACCATGCTACCATGCACAACAGGTCACAAAGAAGACAAATCAAAAAGTTAAGTCATAGGGGGCATGGGCCAATTCCCCCTAAATACGCCACTGAACGTGGATGAGCAATCAAGATTTAACAAGATTTAACAAGATTGCCATCTCGAACAACAAGTTCCAGGTGGCAAGTGGACAAGGAAGCCATTGGCTTGTCGAGAGTCCAACAATTTTCTCATCTATGTGTAGCCCGCCCTTATCAGATATCTGTCAATTCTATTTTTAAACATATTCACACTACTAGCAGTAACACAATCATTTGGCAGTTTGTTCCATTCATTTATCACCCTTTGTGAGAAAGAGTACTTTCTCATGTCCAACCTACACTGCTCCTTAACTAATGCTGCTTTGTGTCCTCTGGTTCTACTGCCTTCCTTAAGTTTGAAGAACATATTCCTATCAACATCCTCATAACCGTTCACTATTTTAAACACTTCTATTTGGTCTCCTCTTAGTCTCCTGGTCTCTAGTGTTGTCAAACCACATTGTAATAAGCGACTTTCGTAACTAAGGTCTCTTAATTCTGGAATCATCTTAGTTGCTCTTCGTTGTATTCTTTCTAGCTTATCTATGTCTTTTTTACGACATGGCATCCATGCTTGAATACAATATTCCAAGTGTGGTCTAACTATTGCTTTGTACAGGGGTACAATTATATGTTTCTCCTTATACGTGATAGTTCTCCTAATTAGCCCTATAATTTGATTTCCTTTCGAAGCAGCAATCCCACATTGCTCTGAAACTTTCATGTCAGCATTAAATGTTACTCCTAAATCCTTTTCTTGTGTGGTTCTACCTAGTACAGTATCCCCCATTTTATATTCTCGTCCATATTTCCATGTCCTATGTGTATACATTTACACTTCCCAAAATTTAATAACATTTGCCATTTTTCTGACCATTTAACTAATTTTTCTAGATCATCCTGTAAACTTCGTTTATCTGTATCATTAGTAACCTTTCTGAATACTTTTGTGTCATCTGCAAATTTGAGTACTTTGCTAGATATGTCATCCTCCTAATCATTTATATATATATATAAGATGATTCCAGAATTAAGAGACCTTAGTTACGAAAGTCGCTTATTACAATGTGGTTTGACAACACTAGAGACCAGGAGACTAAGAGGAGACCAAATAGAAGTGTTTAAAATAGTGAACGGTTATGAGGATGTTGATAGGAATATGTTCTTCAAACTTAAAGAAGGCAGTAGAACCAGAGGACACAAAGCAGCATTAGTTAAGGAGCAGTGTAGGTTGGACATGAGAAAGTACTCATTCTCACAGAGGGTGATAAATGAATGGAACAAACTGCCAAACGATTGTGTTAATGCTAGTAGTGTGAATATGTTTAAAAATAGAATTGACAGATATCTGATAAGGGCGGGCTACACATAGATGTGAAAATTGTTGGACTCTCGATAAGCCAATGGCTTCCTTGTCCACTTGCCATCTGGAACTTGTTCGAGATGGCAATCTTGTTAAATCTTGTTAAAAATATATATATTAAAAACAGTATAGGGCCTAATACTGATCCCTGCGGTACCCTACTCAAAACAGATTTCCAGTTTGAAATCTCACCATCTACTATTACTCTCTGTCTTCTGTGTGTAAGCCACTTTTCTATCAAGTTGATTACATCATTGCCTATACCATGGGCTTTTAGTTTAAGTAGCAATCTTTGATGTGGCACTTTATCGAAAGCTTTCTGAAAATCTAAGTAGACAACATCCACTGGTGACCCGTCATCTACCCACTTTGTAATTTCTTCTAAAAAATATAAGAGATTGGTTAGACATGACCTTGCTTTTAGGAATCCATGTTGAGATGTATTTATTAATTTATGTTTTACGAGGAATTCCACCATGTGGTCTCTAATTAATGTTTCGAGTAATTTACATACAACTGATGTTAAACTCACTGGTCTGTAATTTTCTGGCTTCTTCCTCGATCCCTTCACGAGCGCATGCAAACTTCATTTATGCTGCTACATGTTTCAGATACATTTTTGCTGTCAAAATGTTACTGTCAATGCGTAGAAAAAACATTGAAACATTAACATATCATTTTTATTTAGCTTCATGAAACATATGTTCTACATATTAAATGTTTAGACGCATCGCAAATTCATCACTGCATTGCTTTAAAAATACGAACTAAATTGACGTTTTAATATTTCATGTACGATTATAAAGGCAATTATTACGTTCCATTATGTCTAGGAATTTTATAAATTACATTTTGTATAAAATACATTATGCGTGTGTTAAATTCAGCATAAATCTTACAAGTCTGTGCAAAAAACGTCTATAACGCGCACAAAGCCAGCAAATAAAGACATCCAGATACGTGTTTAATAAGCTTAGCGTTGTGAATACAACCGCGGACTATGTCAGGCATCATCTTCATTTATAACATCAATTTGGGTTGATTCAGTACTATCCATCGTTAAATTGTCAAGAGTACTGGTACTTATGCTTTTATTGATGGCCTCACTTGAGCGTCTGGCAATATTGACGTATATGTCATCCAGACCCGTCTGGCTGACGGAGTAATCTTCGATGATTTTCTTCGCTTTCGCCTTTTCCAAATTATTGAAGATTTTTGACCAGTTGATGCATTCGTACGGTATGTTGTAGGTGAAGTGCCTTTCATGTTCGTCCACAAGAGAACATCTTGGGAATTTGACTGCGATGAAAAGCTTTAAATTGTTGATCGTATCTGGGTCTTCGTTGTATGCCTTGAACTTGAGAGAATAGCTGTTGCTGAACTTATTCTTGAGATACTGCGGGGTTCCGAGACACACGAACGCGCCATCCACCATGATCGCCAGCCGAGTGCACAAAGCGTCGCACTCCTCCATACTGAAATAATAATAACAACGTTATTCCTATATATCGCAATTTTCTTTAAAAACCTCAGTGCGCTTTACATAAAATGCACACGTACGCACGCACACACGCACACACGCACACACGCACACACACACACACACACACACACACACACACACACACACACACACACACACACACACACACACACACACACACACACATGCATGCACGTACACAGGCTCGCGCACTCGCTATGTTATACAGCATGTGTGAAATACCTATGCGACGTCAAGACAATGGTCCGGCCGGCCATACTGTACTCGGCCAAAAGAGTCCAGGTTTGTCGCCTGGCTAGTGGATCCAAGCCTGTCGTCGGCTCGTCAAGTAGGATGACAGATGGGTCTCCAATGACAGCCACAGCCGCGTTCAATTTCCGACTATTACCGCCACTGAAGATTTCACATAATATTTATTATAAAACGTATCTCAACAAAACGAAAGTTGCACGCTACATAACAATGTGCCGGGCTACTGTAACGTTTTACATTTATAGTGCCAAAAGAGGTGCTCATCGAATGCTCATTATCATGAAGACTATATGCCGTGATCATGATTATTTTCTCGTCTGTTCTACTAGTATCCAGTACGTAACAATCATGCACTATTTTATCTTTTGCGTAGCTTGTCATTTCACGTGAATGAATAAAGGTAAGTTTAAAGATAAGCTCTTACATATCGCGGTATCCGCCTTACACTTGACTCCCAGCAGACATATTCAACACCACCTCGATTTCTATGGGAACTATTCAGTCACACTACGATTACTGTGCGAAGGTTATTCATATTCATTCACATTATTACGTATAAAGAGGACCAGGGTGGATATGTGAACGAATAGTATTCACGCAATAATTGCAGCATGGATGAATGCTTCCCAGAGAAATCGATATGACGTTGGAATGACCAGGTCTGCCCGGGGGTGAATTGCAATGCGTTTTGAACAATCCCAAGTAATGGACACAACACTATTATATAAGAACGTGCCTTTTATCCACCACTGTCTATAGCTAGGTACTCACGTCGAAATAACAGCACGAGGATTAGGACCCAGGTCCTATCTGTATAATAACAGGAACACTGTGCAAGAAATCAACAACGACGTCATTACCTTAAGGTATCGACCGTCTTGTTGGAGCAATCTTGCATAAGGAGCAATTGTAACAGTCTGTCCACCTCAATCCGTATACTGTCTTGGCGAATACCGGCGATCCGCGCGTACATCTCTAGCGTCTCCTTACACGTCAGATAGTCGAGCATTGCGTTAAATTGAGAACAGTAGCCGATATTTCTGTGTACCTTTAACAGACGACGAAGTTAGAAATCACTAGGTAGTTTTGACTATATTTACATAAGGAAAACAAAGGGACACTACTTTAAGCCGACACACACGGGTGTAAAAGCAAATATGATTATTCTGGGGCAGCGTTTACCAGTCTTTTTTACCCAGTGTACCCCCTGTGTCCTGAAACGATCGGTCTGGTACCCCATCATAGTGACATAGAATTATAAGCGAAACAACATTCAACAATGAGTTCAGTGATACACATTTTATTGACGACAAATATGTACCCCGAATGGAGTATGTATGAAATTCCTTCCGCATGGAATTCAGGTGCGCCTCCATAACTTGTACCGTGTTTCCATATTCCTGTTCTTCATCCTGAAGCGACGCGCTTAGATGTACAAATATGTTGAAGTTTCCTTCCTTGATTTTGTCATCCTACCAGCTCTAGCTAACGAAATCAATCCCCGTTGTGAACCGGCCTTGGAGTGACTTGTTGAGCGAGTTCAGGTGGGAAACGGTGTTGTTCAAGCACGCCAGCTTCAATAGCCACCTTTGTCCGAGGTTGTCTTGAAGAACTTTCGAGACTGCTCTTTACTGACGTGATTAAATAATTCGGTAATCTCCTCTTTTTACCACTCTAGACACCACGCCAGCTTCAATAACCACCTTTGTCCGAGATTTTCTTGAAGAATGTTCGAGACTGTTCGTTTTTACTGACGTGAGTAAATATTTGGCAATCTCCTCTATTGCGATACCACTCTAGACACCACGTTCCCCGTGAGAGCCAATGGGCCACAATGAAGAACATCGCCTCTTGGCCCGCATCGAACTCTTGGCACAAGAGGCAGAAGAACCGGGTATTTATGGCACTGGACTTAATGGTGTTTACTAGTTAGGCACTAACCTTTGCAACGAGGCGAAATCGTTGTAACTTAGAATAATTTAGGTGCGAAGTATTAACTGGGAACACTATAGGTCCTTCGAGAATATCAATTGATGGACTTCGATGATGACGTTTTCTAGTAGCTTTTAATGTTGGCTTGACAAGAATATGTTTTATGTGAATTTTATCAAACTATCTGCATAACCCTTAGAAAACTTCCGGCGTATCCCCGGGGGTTCGCGTACCCCAGTTTGAGAACCGCTGTTGCCAAGCATATTCTCATATAATTATAATCATCAACACAATTTTGTCTTACTATAATACATGTGTTTGCAATATTGGATAATTAATTGGTATTAATGAGCTACTCTGTGGCTTAGGCTATTGCCAAGCATATTCTTAATTATAATCCTAAACACATTTGTTGTTCTTACTATGATACATGTGTTTGATATATTAGTTAATTAATTATGCGTAGGACCAAACTGTTCCGTATAGCCCTGTTTTTGTATGCAAAGTTATATTAATTAAGGCAACACAACTGACTTTTGATGTATATGCCACGCTGTGTATCCCAATACATGTATTATTATTATTAGTCAGAAACGTAATTTGACTCGTAACATACAACGTGACCATTCTATATACTAATGCAAAGTGTATTATGTCTACAAAACCTAGTCTTGACAAACGCCACTGAAGTACTACATGCGAAACGTGTATATCTATATAACCACACATTCCCATAGGAGTGTATACCTTCTTCGACTCTTTCGTCACACAATGACCAGCGATATACGCCGTACCAAACGTGGGCAACAACTCAGACGTCAAAATCTTGAACGTTGTCGTCTTTCCAGAACCGTTCACCCCGAGGAGACCGAAACATTCGCCCCGTGGGATGCCGACCGTTAGACCGGCGACGGCAAGCGGCGACGCTCTCCTGCAGTAACACGGGACGGTGTATGCCTTCGAGAGGTTATCTAGGGTGACAAGGTCTCCACCATACCGCTTCTCCTTCATCGACAATTGAGCGATGCGGGAGCGTTCATTTTCCACGTCAACATCCCAGTAGCGGTTAGTAGGCCATATCACAATTGGGTTGCACTTAAGTCGATACCTTTAAGATAAAATGGGATATAATTAACACTCGAGGTCTCAAGCCGGAATCAGCTATCAGTATGTTTTTGTTATATCACTATCAGTTGTTATTATACTTAATATTTGAATATATCTTATTTCTTAGTTGAAACCTCCCATCTACTATTGCTCCGTGTCTTCAAATATTAAGCCATTTTTCTCTCCCTTTGATTGCGCTATCCATGGACTGATATAGTTTATTAATAACAATCTTTGATGTAGCAATTCTGAAAACATATTAGAAGTTGATAATATAAACTGGTGACTCCTCATCTACCCATTTTGATTTGTCAATGTTTTAGGAATGTACATATTGAGAAGGAATTATTAAGTATTTTTAGAAGAAAAGGTGTAGTGTTTGTTTGCTCCCAAACCAGATGAGTTATCATTCTTTCCATGACAAGTTTAACGCATCCGCGAGTTGCATACGAATTTGTTCAACCCTATATTATTTATTTTGTTTCATCCTCTTTTTATCTGGAACTACCTTTTCTGTAGTAACAATTAACTGCACAAAGTAATCTGATTTACCCCTCTCAAAATTAGTAACTTTCACCTGTATTCCCTGGAAAGCACGGTGCTGAAGCACTGAATTAGGTCCTCTGTCTTTTATAACAATAACCAACTGTTTCTGTTAACTCCTATAGCACCTATCGTTTTTATCACATGCATAAATGCATCCATACATATTTACATATGCGCTTATACACATACATGCATGCACGCATGCATGCATCCGTCCATCCATTCATCGACACCTCCCTCCATTTACCCATCCCCACATATAAACACACGCACGCACGCACGCACGCACGCACGCACGCACGCACGCACGCACGCACGCACGCACGCACGCACGCACGCACGCACGCACGCACACACACACACACACACACACACACATATACATAAATAATACATAAATACATAAATGCATACGAGATACACACATATACACATACATACCATAGCCGTTTCCCGATACCAGTTTCGAGCAGCATGAGTATTCCAAAGAACACGACACCGTAAATTGCCATAGCCAACAAGTGTTTACCAATGCCGCCGTCGTCCCACGACAAAGGTGTTTTTACAAAGTGCAGACATCTTTTGGCATTGTGGCATGTCTCTGAAAATTTGTGCGGCATTCGTTATCTTTCACGTTACAAAATTCCGCGACAACCGAGTAATGCTTTCACTTGGTCTACGACTAAATCTCACTCGTACAAACGCACTCTAGAAAAATCACCACGTTTGACGAAATACAACGTAACCACTCTAGATAAGCATGACACAGTAAATGCTCATCCAGAATAGTTATTCCAGAACCACATCACTCATTTAGAAAAAGTTAAAATTTACTTAAACAAATGAAAACTATACAAAGGTGATACTTTTTGTTTGGTTTAAACGGGATTAACTGAAATTATTTCGCAAAATGTCAGGTACTAAGTCTACTTGATCACTCACACCGTGCGATCGCTTTTAAGGTGGTTCGGGTTGAAATTAGATTCAGACTCAGACGTACTTATACACATAAACATAATACAAAAATCACAACGGCAGTGAGAAGCCCATTAAGAAAGCATATTTCGCCTTCGTTGGATCCACCGTATTATAAAAAAAATAAATAACCAACTGTAATAAACTATCACGTGATAACTATGATTACAAGACAATTACGGAACGCGTGATGTTCCTGGGAATCTGATTTTTGACACGAAATTCAGATGAACACAGCTTATATGAATAGATTTTCGACATAAAATATAGGCTATATTGCAATTACAAAACAAACATTTATATCCCCATAGGCAAAGCTCTGATAATGGATTAAGGGATTAAACAATTATCAGAGCACGTTTTGTGGCAGCTGCTTGACACACATACATTCATATTTATTTGGACCATTTGTACTAGTTGAAATAAAATAAATATAACTAATAATTAAGTAACGTCAAAATAAAAATAGCACATTTTCCATTTCTCTGTGTGGGATATTTTACTTCCACAGGTGTAGACACCAGAGTGAATAAATCAACGGCTTTTAGTGCCTCTTCCGAAAGACAGGCAAAGTAGAGGGAACGAAATTGCCCAATCTTCGAAACGGTGGAGGTAGAATCACCGACCTTTCAATCGACAGACGGGTGCTCTAACCAAAACACATACAAACACAGTTAAATCCATGATTTTACTTCTCACGGCGGAAGGTTAAATGCCACAGTTATCCATATATTTACCGGGACAGCATGCAGACACTTTTCCAGCGGCACACATTGCAGTTTTCTCGACTGTGTCACACGTTATCCTATTCCAGTAGTTCAAGAGGTAGATTTTCAAACCGCGCCCAAAACACCAGCCGGGCAACATCGTATTTAAAATGAAGTCTCCACTACCATGTATTGGACATTGATACATTTTTAAGGGCATCAGCCTGTCCAACAGGTGACCTAAAATGACAAATACGCTGGATCATTTTCACATTATGTAGATGGAAAGGGCGACCGTCACATAAGCTTCAAATACAGGTTGGGCAGGCAAACACAGACACATCCATATTATCATTTCTATTGTTAAATCGATTAGGTTTATTCGATTGCCTGACCACATAAGCAACGTTATTCCAGTGCTGCGTTGGCACATTCTGCAAAACGAATATCCGCCCTAACATCCATTAATTACACACGCGACGAAACGAAATAACAAACGGTTTAGTCAGTACGGAAAACATGATTTACTAATTGCTTGAAGAGCATATCAATCCAGAAATGTGAAATTAGTGTCCATTTAAAGTGTAGACAACGAACCAAATTATGTAGTTAAAGAAAGACAGAAAAATGTAAGTATAATATATTATAAAGGAGTGAGGTGAAAGAAGACATGTCGCAGCTAGTTAGAGGAGTTGGAGTGATAAGTTTATAATAATATATATACTAAATATTCATTAATATATATATATATAAATAATATATATATATATATATACATATATACACATACATATATATTCTAACATGAGTTTTTTTTCATTGTTTTGATTCTTCAACAACATATCTGATTCTTCTGTCAAGGAATCAACATATAAAAATGGACTTTCATATATATATATATATTTGTGTGTGTAAAAGTAATGTTAGAATATATATATGTATTATATATATATTATATATATATATATATATATATATTATATATATATATATATATATATATATATATATATATATATATATGAATATCTAGTATATATATATTATACTAAACTTATCACTCCAACTCATGTAACTGGCTGCGACATGTCTTCTTTCACTTCACTCCTTATAATATGTTATATTTATATTTTGCTCTCTTTCTTTAACTACGTAATTTGGCTCGTTGTCTACACTGAAAATGGACGCTAATTTCAGCTTTGTGGAATATAAATAATATTATATATATATATATATATATATATATATATATATATATATATATATATATATATATATATATATATATATATATATATATATATATATATTGACTCCTTGAAAGGTATGTTGTTAAACAATCAAAATAATGAAAGTCCTGTTACAAGTTAGACATATATTCATCAAGTTCTAAAAAAAATATTAGTATTGGCATGACATTTTTTATAATGGACATGTATTAGACGCCAATTTAGGTGTTCACCTGTGACGAAGGAGTAGGCTACAAGTAGACTGACGCCAATTCCACAGCTGGAAAAGATACTTGATACCAAGTAGGCGACTGGGATTGTTGCCCAGCCGAACATGAGGAACAACGTGACACTGTAAATCGAGTTATACCCATCTGTAAAACTTTCCATTTGATACACAGCGAATAATGTATAAACCACTGCGATCTGAACCAGGTAGAAGGCAAAGTCGACGATGAAATTCGACATCCAGTAGGTTGCTACGTGCATCCCACTTATGATTTGAAGATACTTCGACCCACATGCACGTTCGGTTACTATATCGATAGCAAAACAGTCTACTAGTATCGGAAGCACTATTGTCAGAGCCGTTATAGCGACTCGCGTGGTGTGAAGCTGTATCTTTGTGTGCAGTTGCGCTGCAGCCCATTTGTTGATTTCCATTTCAATGATATCATTCGTCGTCTGTATGGAATAGCCTGGACCAATGTAATGCTGCAACAAGGCATTGTCGACGAGGTTCAGACTAATTGCGGCCGTGTGATACGCCTCGTAGTTGAACAACGCCGTGCACTTCACCTCGTCTGCACCGACTGACTCGAACATCGCCGCCACGAAGTAATTGTACCTGTACGTGAAACTGTTGGCGTAGCTTCTGTCCACGAGGTAGTCGTGGACCCCGATACTAGAATTGTACTTGGCAATGTCATTCACGTAAACCAGCTCATGAGGGGAGCCTTGAAACTGACTCTTGTACGACTCGGCCAACATAGTCGAGATCTTGTAAGATGCGTTTCCAACGCCGTAGACTACGCTGGTTCTATCGAACATGGTCAAGTTGAATACAAGTGGTGGCGCTGGTTGTTGTTTTTCGCTATGTCTCACTTTTAAGAAGATTAGTATCATCATGTAGACGACCAGTAGAACCACCTGCACGACCTTCACATATGGTCGACGTATCACGTGCACCAGCCGCTTGAAGAGCATAGCATGTAGCTGTTGCATTAGCAGTTTAATGCCGGTGTTAGTCCTTTGTATCGGAGCTTCATCTGCGACCGAACAAGGTAGGAGGGTATGTTAGCAGTGTATATTAGACAGGTTCAGGTATCACGATGTGTAATGGTTATATTAAGTCATATTTATGATGTTTGTCATTGGTTACCCGATAAGATTTGTACATTAAAATTAACTCGTGCACATGCACGCACGCAAGCGCGCACGCACATACACACAACTACAATTATCACCACAATTACCACTACCACCACAACTGTGCGTAGCATTTGTGGATTAATGTGGAATGTTTCGTATGTTATGCATACTTACTACCATATTAATATGCGTTCCGTGTTTCACAGTGTTGATTTCCGAAACGGTTAACGTTTGGCAGAATCTTAATAAAGGTTCAGTTGTTTTTGCTTGTACATATGCGTATGAGAACGAATGCGAGCGTGCTAGCGATTAACAACCGTGTGCCAACTTACAAAGATAGTTCGTTGTGGAACTGCTGGAACCTAAGCTATTTGCCGGTCTGGATATTCTGAGAACAGGACATCGTATTACTATCAACAGTCATGTACATTAATACTAAGGTTGTCAAAGTATACGAAGTATTACTATCAACAGTCACGTACATTAATACTAAGGTTGTCAATGTACACGAAGTATTACTATCAACAATCACGTACATTAATACTAAGATTGTCAAAGTATATGAAGTATTACTATCAACAGTCACGTACATTAATACTAAGGTTGTCAAAGTATACGAAGTGGCGAACGCATTTCTCCAATGTATAAATATTAAGTAACATGTGTATAAATAACTACATCAGCAAACAAAGGTATAAAGGTGTACTTATGTTCATAAGTAAGGAGGTGTGGACAATTTGTGCATGTGAACGACCTGGTAAAGACCTCTTCCATCGTCGTCTCCGTAGCGGCATATCGTTCAATTTTTAAACGATATTTGTTCGCCGCCAGTGCTTGAAATAGCTTTGGAAATGTTTGCGAACAGTCGACCCCAACGGTATAGCTCAGCTCAGAGCCGACTTGGTTGTCCAGAGATACATTTTCAACGTATTCTGTTAATAGATCCGTTACCTCGTTGACATTACAGTTAGAATACTTCGTAATGTGGAGACGATAGCCTGGACCTGCAGATGTAAATTGTAATTAATAAATAATTATGGAGATGATTACAGTTACACTGAACACGATGTCACGCAGTATGACACAGGCGCACAGATGTGACTATAGCACAAGACCATGGGCAATAAACATGACATATGCTGTGGACAGTGGTGTGTCTAGTATCACGCAAGGGGAAGCCAATGGGGAGGTGAAGGGGATGCCAAGGGGGAAGCCAAGGAGAAGGGCAAGGTAGAGCAAGCTTAGTCACCCGTTAGTTTACCGAGGTAGCACAACTGATTGCATACGACAAAAATTAAAACATTGAGCCAAAGGGGGACGTGGCCCAATGCCCCCCCCCCGAAAACAAATCCGCCTCTGAGAGTAGACAACTTATATGAGGTTACACAAGTTTGTAATCTACCAGTGTGATAAAATAAAATGATACTATTAATGCAACATTGGTGTAGTCAGAGGCGAAGATTGTTTGTTTCATCTACGAAACGACGAACAGGTTGATACTCGCGCGAAGGTGACCCGTCAAACTACTTGTTTTCCTACCATATTTTTTCTTGAGGAACATCGGAGAACCAGAACATTCCATCCGTCCGTTGACCATGATCACAACCCGGTCACTCAGATGGTCAGCTTCATCCATGTTATGTGTTATTATGATGATCGTGCGATCGTTGCGGTATTTCTTTAGCAGGTTCCACGTGTTATGACGCGCTTGAGGATCGAGCCCAGATGTCGGTTCATCCAATATAACGACCTGCATATCGTTTAGCCATCGATAATAGTCATCCGTACAGCTATCTCTGAGTAGATCCAAACAGAGCAGCACGAAGCATGTCGGATCGAGAATATACAATAATTTAGTATCTGTGTCTTTATTTTAACTGGCATTAGTTGTCCGCTGAACATGTGTTTAAACCTTCCAAGAAAAGAATGTGTGCTCTAGAATAAGTAACTGTAACCTGATATGTATAGGTATGTTCGTCAATGCAGCATCGTAAATAACACAGTATTTACTCAACCCATTCGTCCCGGGTGCCACTCAATACATTGCCACTATACGATATTTATGAATTTATCTAACTGAACACCCTCCCCCAAACAAGTTTTAGACATATGTCAAAAAAGATACCATTTTCAAGCTGTGCAGATTGAAACATATACACCCTTTCCTTGGATGTGAGTCACATTCCACAAGTAGTCACATTCAACAAGTAGTCACATTCAACAAGTTAAATAAGATGATACATTTATATTCAAGTTGATGGAGTAAAACCAAATATACACCATTAAAATATTAAAATATATATTGTTTCAATATATGTTTTCTAGGCCCATAGTACATAAACATGACGACAGTTCCCATACCTTTGGTCCGCCGACCAATGCCAAGATTACGTGGAGACTTCTCTTTGTACCTCCAGACAATGTATCCACCCTTGATTTCCTATACTGGTCCAGCGCCATATCTTTCAGCAATGAATGGACTTCTCGATCAAGGTCTGGGCCTTTGTGATCTTTCAACTGAAAGACAAAACTACAATATCATTTATATCAGCACGTAAGATTACACCAGACTCAGTGACATTCATATTAAAGAAAGTGAAGCTGCTCTTTGGAGTTTCTTCATCCTCTCGACGGTACTTTGTCTTGGTCACTTCTTGGTCAGCGTCATACGGAATCGTTCTCCGGTATCATGTGACCATGTTGTAGATAGCGTTATCATGTGTTACTCACATAATATATTATAATATATCATCACTTCCAATCAGAAACAAAACTCACCTTAGCAAAAAAGATAACATGTTCTTCCACGGTGATATTTCCATACAGAGTATTGAACTGTGGGCACAGACCCAGCGTCGAGACGATACGGCTCATGTCCTTCCGTATGTCCTGTCCGTAGATGGTGGCCTTGCCCGACGTCGGTGGTAAGAAACCTGGCATCGTAACAAATTCCCCACCAGTGGCACCACTAACAATTTCACCACTGCCACAACTTACATTTGATGTGCAGATTCTTTATTTCTTTATTAGGTTCACTCCTAATGTTTATCAAGAAATCTCTCAATTTAAATGTCAAACAATTATTGATAGTGTTTGTATTGAAAATGTGTCTATAAACACAATGACGTTCGTTTTTCTTTGAAACTTTGTTATGTTACTGAGTGCACAGTTGCAATAACGTAAGAAGTCTTAAGCTACAATAATATAATAACGTATAATTTCGCAGCAGTTTATTTTAAATATATAATGAAGTTATGGCAGTGGTGATATGCTGAGTGGCGCCACTGTTGGGGAGTGTGACATCGTAAGGGTCTGCCAGAAGACACTGTTTAAGTTCCAGCAGATTAGAATTTATGCTGTGTTTTGGTAATTATCCATAATATAACCCTTGACGTAATGTTAACATTTTCTCCTCACTCGATCCCGTCCATCGCGAATCAGTTTCGTCAATGTTCAAATGTGTAGTTTGTTGTGACTAGTTTGTTTAAGTCGTACGCGCAGTCGGCTTAATATTACATTGCGTACGTTTGTGGCAGGAAGGTGGTGGGACGTTGGTTCTAAACATTTGATGGAGGTTGGTCCTAAACACTTGTAGGAGGTTGGTCCTGGTCCTTACCACTTATGGAAGTTGGTCCTAAACTTTTGTGGGAGGTGGGTCCTAAACATTTGTGGGAGGTTGGTCCCACAAACAGGTGGGACGTTGGTCGCAAAACAGGTGGGAGACGGAACATTGGCCCACAAAACAAGACAGACAATTCGTCGAGTACAGTACCCGTCAGCATGTGCACTATCGCCGTCTTGCCCGCACCATTCGGTCCAACCAGAACTGTGATTTGTCCTTCGTAGCAATTCAGTGTCAAACCCTCTACAGCCGTCGTCAGGTTTGAGCCACGTCCAAACACCTGACAAATATTAACGAATAGTTTAACGGCACTGTCAATTTAAGCTTCATTTTAGCTTGATAAAATAACATACAGCATACTTCGATAGAATAGTCGCACGGAGTTGCTCGAATTTTAATCAGATTTAACAAGACTCTCATCCAAGGCAAACGCCCAGATGGCAAGTGGACAAGGAATCCATTGGCTTATCGAGAGCCCAAAAATGTATCATATATGTGTAACCCGCCCTCCCGAGATATTTGTCAATTTTGTTTTTGAACATATTCAAGCTACTGGCATATACACAATAGATAATTTTTCCATTCATTTATTGTCCTATGTGAAAATGAGTATGCCTACTTTCTGATATCCTGCCTACACTACAGAAAATATGTTTACAGCTTGCATACAATGTTATGCATTAGTGTCACTCTATAATGTGCCATAGAATATACACAGCGATGTTGCTAAAATACAATTACCTACAGTATGCTGCCTCATTTGTATTGGCTGCACTAAGCCTATGTGGTTAAATCATTACATGTAAATGTAAAATAAAATTTGACAAGGCGGTTAACAGGAGACCAAATAATAAGATATTGAATGTACATATATTGATAGAAATATATATATATATATATATATATCTATATATATATATATCAAATAAGATATTGAATGTGTATGTAAATATATTGATAGAAATATATATATATATATGTAAATATATTGATAGAATATATATATATATATATATATATATATATATATATATATATATATATATATATTGGTAGAAATATATGTACATACACATTCAATATCTTATTATTTGATATCATGTTAACCTCCTTGTCAAGTTTTATTTTACATTTACAAGTAATGATTTAACCACATAGGCTTAGTGCAGCCAATACAAAAGAGGCAGCATACTGTAGGTAATTGTATTTTAGCAACATCGCTGTGTATATTCTATGGCACATTATAGAGTGACACTAATGCATAACATTGTATGCAAGCTTTAAACATTGGACAAATCGTCAAGTCCAAACACGTCAACATGTCCCAAGCTATAGTAAAGCTAAAACAGCTGTGCCGACCTTCCTCAAATTGCGCAACTGAACTCCGGCGACGGATTTCCTTGTTGATTCCTCGAAGAACTCCCCATTTATTGACACGTTATCCGTACCAGTGTCCGTGTCTGGTGTATTCCTGCCACCACCGAACCAGTAGGAAGGCTGCTCACAAAGGAAAGCGACTATACAGTCATTTATGCGGTAATACCTATTACGCACATCAGTAGCTGTAAGTTGACAACGCTCAACATACATGCATGCATACATATATACATACATACGTACGTACGTACATATAATTGTTGCAAAATTTTATTCATTTAAGACATTGGTGTGTTCGTGTATGTTTGCGTTATGTGTGTATTCTGATTACTTAGAAAATGAATATGATGAAATACGATTACTTGTCCATGTAATCATGCTGTCATTGACATAATGAAATAAATATAAGAAACATATTATTAGTGTTACTTTTCTGATCGATATATCGATATATATATATGCAGATATATAAGTTGTAAACCGTACGGTAAAGGTAAACACAAATTTGTAATTTTTTTTATTATGCAAGCATTTCTGAAATCATGGACTTACCAGCCTACATGTCTTTTTAAATTGTTTCATTAAAAGCGTGGTCATTGCCTGTGCATTTTAAGCAGCTACCAAAATGTTACCAGATATAGGGCAAAATACTAATAGCTAAAATAAGTGCAAATAAAATATGATTTTAGAGGAATGAATTTTACCCTCCGTGTACCTGTTTGCATTGCTATTGAGATATGGACAACATAAATATATACAAGAAAATTGCAGTTGTAATTATTATTACGATTACTTTGGCAATGTAATCGACAAAAAATACAATTATTGTCTGTTTTAACATGTAACTGAGTACTATAACTAAATAATTGTGAACGATTACAAACGATTACGATTATTAAGTACAACTATGTGCGCTACCATTGCATATACCATCGGTGGCGTATACAGGATACCGCAAAGGGGGAGGTCCACGAGGCCACGCCTAGTCACCCATGCTATCATGTAGCTCACGAAACTTCACGAGAATGGAACCATCCATGCTAGAGCCGTTTCCTGTTCCGCTCGCGTAAAACAATTAGTATGTTGTATATTCTTCACAACGACTATTTCGACCACAATACGAGCGGCCTGATACATTGAAACAAAGCGACACTCTTACCTGACAAGGAAAGTACCACGGCTTGGCATTCATATAATTTCCAGCGATAATAGCATCGACATAGAATGCAAAAGACATGTAGAGAAACGTATCAAATATGAGCATAAGAACAATATGGAGTATTGTGATATTTTCTTCCACCGTCACGTACGAATTTATATTTGTCCAATCCAAGCGATTTCCTAAATGTAATGGTAAGTAGATGTGTCAGTGTCACTATCACGCAAGCACGCACGCACGCACGCCCGCACGCACACACACACACAGACACACGGATTCGAATACTCTTGGTGTCGTTTCCAAGAGTTGGCAGTTTCGTTCATCCAACTTTGCTACAGTTCACTCAGTTGTACAAATGAGTATCTGGCTACATTCATTGGTGAACATGTGAACGAATAGTCTTAGCGTAATAATTGCGGCGTGGCTAAATGCTTCTTTGAGAAGTCGAGGTGGCGTTGGAATGAACAGGTCTGCCAGGGGGTGATGTGTAAAGGCTTTGAACAGTCCTAGTCCCAAGTATTGAATACTGTGCTATATAAGAGCAATTATTTTTACTTGACCTAACCATCAAGGCCAATTCTTTTGATGATTTGAACAAAATAGTAATTTTACAAAACCGACTGTGCAGCAATATGCACGGTAGGTTTTGTAGAAGTACTATTCACGCACTACATATTCAAATTCAACGAACGCGATGCGCAACGAAATGAGGGAGTTTTAAAGAGCAACTTACCTGTTGTCTTGTATCGATTGACTATATTAAAACCATAATGTATCGCAGTAATGTAGCTGAGGAACGTGGCCAACTTGAACATTATTCCTTTATTGAAGCCATCGTTGTAAAGCCCATTTGGAAATTCCGCGATAAATATCAATATTATTGCAGCTGCCGCCGCTCTTGTAGCTACAACACGCCGTAACATTCAATCCTAAAGATATGTACGTATTGAGATATCAACATTACTTACTTTACTTTACTTGCTAACTTTCTCACTTACCTAATCCTCTTCGTTTACACTGGCGGATATAGCCGAAACATTTCCACTTCTGTCGGTCTGCAGCCTGCTTAGCAATTTCGTTCACCCCACTTTGCCTGTGTCTTTCGGAAGAGACACTAAAAGCCGTTGGTCCAAACTCCTGCGTTAGCTCAAGATTGGGCTGTTTGGAGTATAACTACTTGAGACTTGAGACTTAGCAACCTGGCCCTAGCTTAGGTTACGATAATTCCCCTTCTACAGTGCTCCGCCAGGTTATTCTTGGTCGTCCTCGTTTTCGTTTTCTTTCGGGGGTCAATCTCAAGACTGTTTTGGCTGCATTTTCATCAACCTTTTGTAAAACGTGGCCGATCCATCTCCGTCTTCTTGTGGTGAGCAAGTTAATTAGTCAATGTCTTCAAGAGAAGAAACATTGCCCATCTAATTCATTTTGCTTCTGCTGTCATCTTCATAATCCAGCATATGACAAAGTTGAATAAGATTTAACTCACTCCTAAATTTACTTAAATATAATAAATGATTGCATGTTGGTGCAAGTGTAGTTCTTGTTAAACAGCTTGACGAAGTTCACAATAATGTGCTTTTTCAAAGTCTACGAAGTTTATGCATATTTCTCTCTGCTTTGAATAACTATGCGTTTAATTTTTCATGATCCTGTGCCTTCTTGAGTTTGACAGCATTACCTATGTCTAGGTTGATATCCAGGTGGACTGGCGCTTCTAGAATGTATGGTAGTGCTGTACATCTTGTAGCCGTCGTCTCGAGTCCATCACTCACCAGCGCCACATATCGGATAGGTTAAGAACTATTAGTACCGATTTTGTCCGCAAAGGTGCCTCCGACCCACCGCCATCAATTATAAAGGACCTGCCTTCGATTGTCTCGACTTGCGACTAACGAGCAGGAGGTCGATTTAGTTCTTGTCTCTTTGGCTGGGCGAAATCCAAGTTAGTTTATGTATCTCCTTGTGAGGAAATACAGTTCCACCTATGACACGGTTGTTCAGGCCATATAAGTCCATTAGGCTTTCCCCGCTGTCGTTCAGCCCCACATCCTTAGTGGCACATACTTCTCTCATGTCCGGCATTTTCTTATCCTACTTTCGCATTAAGATACCCCATTCGGATCAACAGGTCAAGATCTGTTTGTGTAGTTGAATGAATTCTTTCTTCTCCTCCTCTTCTGAATTTTTTTGGCGCATAACACTAAAATATTCATGAATAACCTAAATTTGACACCGATTGGATGCATATATATATGTTGCTATCGTTAACTAATTCGAGATGGCCATCCATTTCTGTTATCATTCTCATGAAGTTAACCTTTTCAACGTTTCAAGAAAATAGTGGCGAAAGAAAGATAAATATGTGTATAATCTGCGGATAACTGATAAATGGATAACATGCTCTTCCTTTACTATCAATCATAGCAAAACAATGTCTTACCTTTACAGAAAAACGCGCTTACAACAAAACTCGAGGCAATGCATGGTAGTATGCAGGCGAACAAGAATACGAGCATCACAGAGACGTCGACGTGGCTAACAATTGCCCGATAATACGGCGCGACCGCCTGGATACCATCTATTTGAACATCGTTTAGTTGCACTGGGCAGCATAAGATGATACCCGTAATTGTAGTAGTGATGGACACCAAAACAACGTATACGACAAACCAGGCAGACCACTGAAGCCACGTCTCCAGTCCCATCAAGTTTAGAATACCCTAAAAAAACACATGTACTATTACCAAGACATGATTCTTCTCAATGTAATTAATAGCATACTACTTGAATAGTGTTCAGTCCCTGGTCAATATACTTAGTCGTATACACTTTTGATATACACAAATAAAACGTTGTGCTGTTATGACAAATAAAAATGGGATGCATCTTCTTCTATTCCTATTTCCTCTTAGTATTTGTTTGTTTTAATAAAAATTTCTCCACCACATGTTATACTGGGTAATGCTACATTGATGTGAAACACAATAATTATTACTAGATGTATTATAAATATAACTGAATGTTTGGACCACTGTGTACAGTGCATGCCGAAAACACCACTCCCCGTCCCCGAACGGAAGAAGAACACTCCAAATTCATCACACAATGGTAATGGGTAAGGAAATATGGCGGAGACATTTAAACGAAGATAACACGTTAGCATAAAGTTCAATATAAAAATATAGAAACAAACATTCATCCCAGTTTCCTTATCGTACGTCACATCTCTTGCTATGGTGGCACCGTAAATCACAACACTGAGCAGCACGAGTAATTTGAGAATTTCCGTTCCTTGTTTTGAAATAGTACTAATTACAGCCCTTTCGTACGGCGGAAATGGAAATCTTCTCATCAGCACGTTAATTTTTCGAGCATTCACTGAAGAATTCAAAGCCTTCACGATGCCGACATCGACGTTATACTGGAGATATAAGAAACCAGTACCTAAGTAATCTGAAAAGTAAAATAACATCGTGTATAACAGTTGCACGATAAAGGAGTAAAACCTGAAATGTCAGGGAAATGCATAAGTGGCGAAAGGGGATGTCAGAAAACTTTATCCAATGTTGTATTTTTAATGTAAAATACGAAATCATGTTGTCAAAAATAATTTCGCCAGCGCTGAATTCATGCCATGCATAAATTCACTTTATTGAGCTACATTTGGCGCTTTGACCCTTTCGCCCAATTTTGCCTGGGCCCAGTTGATAATAATTTAATAGTTTGTGCGATGATTTCATCAAAAGTAAGTAACACATTCGCACAAACGAGGTCGCATGCCGCAGTGAATACTAAATAGATACGAATCTTTCGCGAAATAATTATGAGCAGCGGGAAAAATTGCTGAATCTCACCTTCTGTTTTAAAACGCCTAGGGGTGGTCGACCTGAACCTGATAGGTGGAAACATCCGCTTCGTTAGCTCGACTTCACCCCTTGCATGAACTCTTATTTTATACTGAATGTTTGATGGCAGCATGGCTCCTCCTGGTGGTAGATTACTAAAAACGATTCCTCCGATGATTTTACACTTATTCTTGATCTTGCAATCCTTCCCTATCTGCTTAAGCATGTGTTCCTCATCTGGGAAACCAGTCACGGCTGTCAAAAAGGAAAAATATTATCTCGTGCGGGATCACATAGTATAAAAGATCATGGTGTGACGTAATTTTCTAGTAACAAGTAATAACGAAGCTAAATACAACAGCAGATAAATGACGCAAATGTTCTAACTAATACGTAACTTGGTGGGCTTTTGTATAATTCAAATGTCCAAATTTTTCTGCGGTTTTTATATCAACATGCATGTAAAGTAAGTATGTTATGACATTAAAGCCAGTCTCAGACTGTGCACATTTAAGATTAGTTACATAAGCTTACCGATATTATTTCTATTGTTCTGCAGATGTGTCATGACTTTTCTCGAAATATTCACATCGGGTGCGTAAAACACGTCTAGTGCTTTAGCTCCACAGTAAATAGTATTTCGCAGCGAACGCTTCGAACAGACGTGAAGATAATCGGATTGCCACGACGTTGATGTGGTGAATATTGTCAGTTGTATGTTCTTGTGTGCTATTAACAACAACAAGGAGAAAACTGTCGGCAGAACCGTCGTTCCACAAATGAGAAGTGGTCGCTTCTTTTGTATTTGTATGTTCTTCCACAGTAAAGTGATGAATCGATCCCAATTGGAACCCATCACTGCAATTGATGGAGAAGACGGCGAATTGCATCAGTTGCGCTAAAGACAAATTTTACCCACATGACATGTGACACGTATCGGGGCAAATACCGGTTGTCTTGCTAGTTGAACAAAATGTGTGTAAAACTGCTTAATATGACACTCAAAAGAATATGTTGGTAATCCAAATTATAATACAATTACATTTTCCTAATTTTGATGTCATAAAATTGTGATTTGTCAAACATTCAGCCACATGTTTTGTTCCTATACCTTAGAGAAATATCTTCGAAGATATTTGTCAGTCCCGAACAGTATTGTAGTTACTTCATGTTTACCCTTGTACCAATGAATGCAGGTTGTTTTTTAAACGAACGTACCTCAGTTTCAGAAGATAAGACTGCTCGCGTTCAATATTTTTTATTAATGATAATGACTATGATTTCCCTGAACCACCACTTTCTGGAAATACACTACAGGTTTTCACACCTGCAACTACTATTGAAGTTCTCATTATTATTAAAAAAATTCCTAACAAATCATGTGATCTTCACCCATTTCCAACACTTCTAAAAAAAGCTATATCAATCAACTTATCTTTCCCATTACTACTACTATAAACCTTTCAATGCAGAGCGGAGTTGTTCCACAGGATTTCAAGCAAGGTCTTGTAAATCCTCTTATTAAAAAACAAACTTTGCGTAAAAATTACCTAAATAATTATCGTCCTATCTTCAATCTCAGTTTTATGTCAAAAGTATTGGAAAAGTAGTTGCTAATCGCCTTCTTCCGAAACGGCCCTTCTCAAGATACACAATGATATAGTTGATAACATGGACACTGGCAAAGTCACAGCACTCACTTTACTAGATCTCTCAGCTGATTTCGATACGATTGCTCACTTAATCCTTTTGTAACGCCTCCATTGTCATTTTGACATTTCTGAACCAGCGAAGAGCTGATTCAGAAAATCATATTTTTCAGACAGACACCTAAGCATTAACATATCTGTCACATTATCTTTCCCACAACACCTTCCATTTGGAGTGCCACAAGGATCCGTCCTTGGCCCTGTTCTGTTCAGCTTATATACTACGTCGCACACCCAAATCATTACTAATCATAATCTCAGTTATCACCTATGTGCTGATGGCACTCAGGTTTACATATCACTTTCACAATCAAATGCACAATAATCTTTTTCGACTTTAAATTATTGTCTTAATGATATCTTGTTTTGGATGGAATCAAGTAAGCTAAAGCTTAATCCAGATAAAACATACCTTATTATTATTGCCACTAAACAACAACAAATAGGGTCATCAACCATTTTCTAGTTAAAATGCTTGGCAGTGATACATTCCCATCAGATACTGTTCGTAATCTAAGTGTTGTCTTTGATAGTTACTTCAAGTTTCGCCAGCATATTTCTCAAGTATGTAAATCCTGTTTCTACAGTATATCTACAGCTAAAACAATATCAACGGCATTAATTAGTAGCCGCCTTGACTATTGTAATTCACTACTAAATAACATTGCTAAAAGAGATATGGCTAAATTCCAACGAGTACAAAATTGTCTGCCACGTGTAGTTCTCAGGGCGCATCGGTTTTCGCCATCACTACCACTATTTATACAGTTATTTACTGGACTGCCAGTTCCTCGCTATGCGCGAACGAGTTCGATTTTGCGCCCGCCGTGGACACATTGAGTTGTTTACTTCCGGCGTCTCCGTTTGAATGTAAATGGCGTTCGAGTCATGTTCGAGTTGCACAGATAAAAATGTCAAAAAGCGTCGGCAGCAACTGCTGCATAGTCGACTGCGCTTGCACAAGTGCAAAATGCAGAGGATTGTCTTTTCATTGTCTACCAAAAGCTGGCACAAAAACGGAACCGAATGCCGAATGGAGAGCCCGTTTGCTGCATGCCATAAATACAATCGACAGTAGCTTCAAATTCAATGCTGACAATGCCAAGATCTGCTCCAAACATTTCATAGATGATTGTTTCAAATATGGTAAGTTTCTTGGTATTGTAATTGATCGGTTAATAACTGCTCAGTGATGTTGCAGATTTACATATATACCTATTAAAGAGCCTGAATCAGTGAGTAACTGTGTCACTGTGTGTAAAGACTAAAGGCCAAGTTAGGCCCTACATGTCATATGTCTGTTTTATATGTATAATACTATCAAAAAGTGTCTGTCTTCTCTCTAGCTGCACATAACTATATGAAATTATTTTCATAATAAGGATTCTTCACAGGCACATTTTCGGGTGTGGGGTGGAGGGGTAGCTGGTAATACACGGTGCTGAAAAAAAAATAATACAAAATGACAATGACAACAATGAAATAATAGCTGTAAGAATATTAATAAGTGTATGATATATATATATATATATATATATATATATATATATATATATATATATATTTATATAAATAACACAACAATGGAATTAAATTTTTTGTACAGGTCCAAGTGGAACTCGCAGAACATTGATACCTGGAAATTTGCCAACCCTGTGGATGCCTTCAAAGTCTGTGGAAACACCAAAAACAACCCGGCGGGAGCCTGTAAGTGTTGCTCAATTACTGTTTGCATATTGAAGTTATCCTGTCTTAATCAGGATAGCGCCTTTGAGCAGGTTTTTAACCCGGATACACGGCGCATTATAAATGTATAATAATCAAATGTGTTTACTTTTACTTCCTTCTGCTTTAATTATTTATTTTTTCTTGTCCTTTTTTATTTTGTATATTTGATTGTCCAATCTATGATATTCCCTTGGGAAAATCAGGCACTTCCTCTGAGGAAAGCCAGTTGTGACAGCGCCACACTACCTAGCGTACTAATTACTTCCTTAGTTCTTTCATAAACCAATCCTGCCAACATTTCAAATCAAAGTGGATGTGGAATTTATTTTTATATAATTATTCTTCATTTGTTTTCCTTTCATCTTGCTGTTGCTCTGTGTTAGATATGTATGTATGCCTGCATGATTTTTTATATAATGTAATATAACTGTGTTTCAATACATTTGATGTAGTAAGCATATATACATCATGTATGCATAAAGTCTTGTTTTAATGTTTGGCCGTATGGATATTTGGTACTTGTTTAAATGTTACTATTGTTATCTTTATAAATGAAAATGTTCAATTTAAGTTAATGTTAGACTCCTCTTCCACTCGAACTGTCCACTTGAACTGCATGTTTACTACATGGGTAGGAGATCAACAAAGTTTTGTATGTTATTTAATACAAAAGCACAAAGTGCGCGCACTTGTGTAGCTGTATTGACACCAGATAACTTGTCAGTCAAATATTTTATGACATTGTGTATGTTTGAGCTATTCCCTTTTTTTCTCCAATTTTTTATTTTTTTTTAAATCATGATTTTTGTCAATCCTGATTATTAATGTTATTATATTATTGAATAACATCATCATTATCTAACTCATTGATTAATAATTAGATTACACATTGGTTCTAAGACAGTGTTGTTGTTTTTATGTTTCAGTCATACAGAGAACCACCACAAGAGTTTGATTGTGTTGATACTTCAGCTTTGAAGACATTTGGAAGGATCTTGGCAAGGTTCGGCTCCCATGGTGCATAACAGAAAACTCTGAAAAAACAATTAAACTTGCAGTTGTTTTGGACAGTGTTGTCAAGCTGCAAGTTACTCTTGAAAATGACAATGGTATGGTAGCTTCAGTCCATGTGTTTGGGGTACCTGCTCCACACCTCTCCACTGACCTTGAACATGTGAGGTTAAATACCTTCCTTCTTGACTTGCATGAAAAGTCAGTATGTACTAGAATAACTGCAGGTGTTCTGCATAATTTTGCCAGTCTGCCAGATGGTACTGGTTCAAACAGTATTATCGACACATTATAAACCTAGCAACCAATGTCATGTTTTTCAATAAGTCCTGCATTAGATCAAACTCATGCCAGCTTCTGCTCCCCACCACTCAGGACAGTCACAATATGTGCAACAACTGTTCGCATGTAGAAAAGACTCTCACTGCCAGGTACCAAAGACAAGAACAGAAAAGCCTTCAACATAACACCATCAAATCAAATGACCCACTACATCAAATGAAAGAAGCCTTCAAGGAAGTGAGATGTCAGCAGAAAAAGACAGAAAAAGAACTGCAAGCATTGAAAGAAAAAATTAAGAACGATTCTGTCCAGTTGACCGAAGAAATGCACAATAATTTGAAGACAGTCGATGTCTCTTCCATTGAGGAACATTTGTTGAAACTGTTCTGGGAAGAACAACAAAAGGCATTCCAATCAAAAGATCATGGGATGAGATGATTCGACTGGCAATCCTCCTCCACAGCAGAGGAAGGGGTGCATATGAGACTTTGAGGAAGACAGGAGTCCTGAAACTACCAGGCTCATCAACTCTGCGTGCGTACACCAACGTGATGCACCCTAGAGAAGGGTTTCAGCTACATGTGCAAGAAGAACTGCAAGCAGCAGCAGACAAACTGGAACCACACAAACGCTTCGTTGTACTTCTGCACGATGAAATGTCAATCAAGTTTGATCTTGTGTTTGACAAAAGAAGTGGAGAACTAGTTGGTTTTGTGAAAAGGGACACATGGTCATTTGAAGAAGGGAGAGAAAAACTTGCCACACATGCACTCACATTCTTTGTTGTTGGAATCAACTCAACTATAGAGATGAGTCTGGGATTTGTTGGCACAAGATCCGCAAACGCTAAGTTAGTTGTTTTTTTTATCTTCAGTGTTTTGCGGAGGCTTTTAACTCTACTTGAAACATTCATTTGGTTTCTGGACTTGTCAATATATGTCCTGCATGCATGATGGACTCTTATTTTGTAATACAATGTCACTACTTCAGCAAACAAGTCTTCTTTTTGAATGTCACTAGTACATGTATCTGTGTACATCGTCTCAGCAAATTGTGATGTCATCACTTCATCACTACTGCACATCATTTTAAATTGCTTGAATGTGCACTGCTCTTGATCAGTGTTTGAACACACCTCTCTGACCTTCACTTCCAACAGTTGAAAGAAATGTTCTGCATTTTTATTTAGGGTGATCAACCCTCCTCTGCTCAATGTGCTTGTGAGGCTAACTTCAGAATCCTGCACACCGTCTTCAACACAGCCATTTCTAGTCATGTGCTGCAGACATTCCAGTTTTTCTGTTCTAAAAAAACTGTTTGTATATGCTGGAAAGTCTTCTGCTTTATTGTTTGCACTACACTCCCTCCAATGTAGTTGACAATGTCCTGGTCGTCTTCGGTAATGCTCTTGCACTGTTCTTCATTGGAAGACTGTGGTGAAACAGGGTAGTTCAGCATGACTAGATACTCAAATATCTTGAGATAAAGCCATGCTGCATTTGCAGGAGACCCTGCCAGTTCTATTACAGACTGCATATGTTTCAGGTACTCTCTGTGATAGTTGCTCCATGCTTTTTCCCTTGCAGAACTTAAAAATTTGGTTTTGGGTACCAAACACTCGTCCATGAACTTGACCTTGTTTATCACTTTGTCTCCTGTTGACAGAAGCGTTTCATTAGTCAATGACCACCTTTTATGTTTCTGTTTAATGTTCTCTTATATAAATTATGAAGTCTACTGAAATTAAGTGATGGCTTATTACGTGTACAGTCACACTGAATGATTAGATTGACAGTGTGCTAGATGTAGACTGTAACTGAGTCAATGGATGCGAGTTGATCATAAGTATGTGTTGCTGTTTAACAGTTCATGTACAAATGTGAATGCAAGTACAGTCATAACTGCATGCATACTTAAAATAATTCAAGCTTTGTTTAAAATAGTACTCTTCGTTTAAAATAGTACTAGTACTTGAAATATAAAAAAACAGTTATAGGTGTGGGAAAACAAATATTGTATTGGTTTGTTTGTTGATTGTGTGCAAATAGTTGAAGTAAGAGTTTTCACCCCTACAAATACATGTATACAAGTTCAATCTCGTTCCTTTTTGCTGTTCTTTTTGTGTAATGTTGCACATATACAGATTACACTTACTTTGTACTGTCTCAAAGAAGTGTCTCTTGCTGGTTGACTGGTTCTTGGTCTTTGCTTGTGCCGAACATACCTCATTGATGATTTCTAATGTGGCCTATGGACAGAATGAATCAGTTATTTTACAAAAGGCAGACATACACGTTCAGATTACCCAGAAGCAGACAAAATCATATTACACAGAGGCAGAGAAAAATTTGCCACAACTCCTATATCTCTACTCCCTGCTGACACAAACAAGCAACCCTTAATACAGAACATGCCATTCAATTCGTGGGATACAGGGCTGTATTTATAATTGTATTTAGCCATATTCAGTTAGGTTACTTCTAATTTATATATATATAATATATATATATATATATATATACACACATATATATATAGGTATGTATGCATATGTATATATATATATATATATATATATATATATTACTTCTTCAATATGTTGTAAGAGATTAGAGCAAGTGCGAACATCAATATCTATTAGTAATATTGCATTAAAACGTGCATAATCATTTCACACAGGTGTAGCTGAAATGCCATTGGTAAAAACACCACAATTATTCATTCTACTTACTGTTATTATTCAATAACGTATTTAAACTCACCTTGAACACATGGGGTTTGTTTGTTTCCTTTGCTCTTAAGATCATCACATCAATTTGATCATTCATTTGAGAAGAATGTTCCAGCACACACAGAAGCTAAATTGTCATATCTTAATGAATGAGTCATTCAATTCCTAAGGCTAAGGCTAAGCATATTATTAGCATATACTCAAACGCTGGCTGAGCCTGAGAAAATCCAGCCACCTCAAACGCATATCATTTAATACATTAGCACATTATTTTCTAGAAAGAAAGATATAGTCCATGCCTAGAGGTGCTTTGACTTAAAATGTAAACTGTACAACAAAATCAACATTTAACTTACCGCAAGAATCGCATCGATGTCTAGGCAGAGTCATCCGCCCCACTCTTGAGCTAGCCTAGGGGCGGAGATCTTCACCGGCATTTGCTAAAGCGACGTTTTGGCAGTTCCGTAGCCAAATGGCTACGGAACTAATAACTTAAGTTTTAAAACCAATATGCACTAACCGTTTCACATGTGTATTCTGTGACATACAACCGACAATTTGACGTCAAGAAACTGAAGAAATGTGCTCCAAATAATTACTTATGAGTACTTTTATCGGTGATATAAAAAACATTTCACAATTAGCCGCCATACTGTGCACGTGATGTTGCCTTTGGGTCACATGATCAAACGCGATTTCGTGTAGAATTACGCCAGAATTGGCCAGCAGCACAGACATAAATAAAACACCCGTTAGTATGTTAGTAGTTTACAGGGGCATGATTAATGATGTAACTCCATGGCCAGCAGACGGCAATTCTTAGCGTAACCTTATATAGATCCACGGGAATCCCGCTTGGTATTCTCGCTCACAACAACATCCGGTTATATAAAAATGTTGACAAGCACATGCCTTCTGACAAAAAGGTAATAATTTCACACTTTTACATGGTTATTGTCAGGTAACTTTAGTGATATACATATAAGAATGCATACAGACACGAAAGACGTGTTTATTGCTATATTTATGGCGTATTTGTAAGATTTCACGTTTCTTGAAAATACTTAGGTTTTTGACGAAAGAGATCTTCGCCGCTACAACAGCAACAGCCAGATAGAAAAAAATTGTAGGGCGATTAACTTTGCCTAATCGATGTCAAGCTCCATGTTGCGAAGTGAGACCGGAAGTAAACAATGCAAACTGTCGAGCCCAAGCGGCTAACACAAACTCCACCAGAGGCGCAACGCATGGTACGCGCGAAGCTGGCAGTCCAGTAAATCTATGTCCATACCATGGTTACACTGGCTTCCTGTTTCTTATCGAATTAATTTTAAACTGTCCACTCTTACATATCGTGCTCTATCTATACAACAACCACCGTACTTGGCTAGACTCCTGCATCTTTCAAATATCCTTAGGCATCTAAAATCATGAATTTCACAACAACTTATTGTGCCCAAAACAAAACTTAACTTGGGCAAACGAGCTTTCTCTGTCACTGCGCCTAGGGTCTGGAATGAACTCTCCATCACTTTGAAAACAGCTGAAACTACAGCTATTTTCCAAGAAAAAAAACGCAAGACATATTTATTCCAAATTGCATTTCCACCATAAATCTTCGGTTGTCCTTCGTTATGTCTGATGACTTTTGCGTGTCCCTGTTCACGATTATGTTTAATGATTCTGTTTTGTTGCGCCTCTGAGCTCAGGTTCCTGAGGATATAGGCGTCATAGGAGTTAGTTATTATTAAAATGACACGCTTAGCTAGTATTAGTAAAATTAGTGAAAGAGCAGTTCCGACTTCTCTTCTTCTTGCACGCATAGCCATAGGCATAGCATAGGCATAGCCATAGCATAGGCACATGCATATATGTACACATAATATTGTTACATCAACTCAACTGTTATACTCTGTGTGAAACATTGAATGGCAATACCTGTATAAGACAAAGATCTTTTTACACAGGGGAACCTTTTCGCGTGTGCAAATAACGAGTACTCATGTCAAATTAGTCACGGAAATTCGCTTTTTCTTTCCGTTGAGCTGCGCATTTACATTTACACCACAAGTTACTCAACATGATGTGTAGACGTTTCGTATGTTGATTTATTGCAATAAAACAACCCTCGTGGTAAATAATATGGACAACATAGCACACCAACTAATTTCTATTAGTCAAAAGTTACTACAATCTGGTTAACATACTACAATCGTATTGAAACATTTCGAGAATAGCGCCACATACCAAGCAAACATCGCAAATTTACGACGTTTACTCTGCCATATTTACAGAAAACTTGAGTTACATAATTCCAACGGACCAAGTTGCCGCGAAGGTAAGCTTAGCTGTTTTAAATGTTCTGACGAGCGAATGTCACTTGTACAGATTGTTTTAATTAAAGTGTATTTACAAACCCATTTTAAATGGAACGCTCGCTTAACGCGCCTCTTCTTGCGGCTTCCAATCCTGTGTTGTGCTCTTTGGTCTGAATCATGGGAAGGGAGCTGTCCGTAATTCAGTAAGCCTACGTCTGCTAATGCGACATCTTGTTCTATCAGGCATGTAAACTGAACCTATAAGAGTTACTGAAGTATACTAATTTGCAACGAAAATTAAGAATATCACGCCAGTGGTTTACTAAGATAACCTTGTTGAAGACACACAGCAATGTTATGCCATGAGCAGCGCCATACTGTTAAATAACCCCACGTCTCGGGTGCAATATTCGTTCACCAAATGAAAATTTATTTGTAAACATTATTTTCCTATATATTTTGGCCTTTGTTTACTAAGCTAGTCATTTTCTGACAGCGCATTTAATTTAAGAGTTTTCGTTAGAGTTCCGTACATTTTTCTTTTCTTTTTGTTGTTATGCTTTTTCATACAAAATGACATGATGTCTATCCCTAATTACTCACCAGTTACTATACTGTGTATTACGCTATTAAGAAATGTGGAAGTTATTATAACTATATTGTTAACATGTATCTTTCAAAGCATAATAAATATTATTTATCGGATTAATTATATTAATATAATGGAAAGTACCGTCCATATTATACAAAACTGCAAATCAAATGGCCTTTGATGAACTATTCCTATCATATTTAGGAGGTATTCAACATAACAGTTTAAGTGACATATTAGATATAAATGATACTGAGATTAATGAATTACAAATAATACGTCGCTCGTCTTATTATGATTTTGCCAAGTTTAATGATTTCGCTAAGAAAAACAAAGGTAATTTTAGTATTTTAAGAACAAATATACAATCTTTAAATTCCAAATTTAGTGAACTAGAGGCATATATAGAAGAACTAGATTGTATCAATTTTAAATTTAATATAATATGTATACAAGAGTCATGGAAAGCGGAAGGCGATGATTTTTCTCAATTTGTGTTGCATGGTTATACCGCTATAACTCAGGGTAAAAGTTGTAGCAGTAAAAGAGGTTTAGTAATATATATATATATATATATATATATTGATAATAAATATAAAGCAGAACCAATTATGAACCTTAATATATATGAATATTGGGAAGGACTGATAATTAAAGTAAATGGTGGTAATTTATCAAAATCATTAACCATTGGGAACATATATAGACCACCAAGAACAAATAATGAACAAATAAATTCTTTTATAAATGAATTTTCATCAGCTGTAGTATCATTAGAAAATAGTAATCATGAGCTAATTATTGCAGGAGACTTTAATATAAACTTATAGCAACTTTTTTGATACCTTAGCATCATACAGCCTATACACTCAAATAACTCTTCCCACTAGATTTACAAGAACAAACGGAACACTGATAGATAATTTTTTTGTAAACTTGGTAAAGCTGTATTAGAAAGTACGGCAGGGATATTAACTAAAAGATTCTCTGATTATCAGCCATACTTCATGATTTTAAGCATTACCCAAAAGACAGTACGTCCTCCTAAATATGTAAAAATAAATATATTAAGCACAGAGGCAATGCAGAATGTTAGACATTAAATTAAATCAGATGATACTTACAATAAGCTTAATAAAATCCCAAATGCTAATACGAATTTGCTAAAAAATGTCTTAAATATAATTTGCCATTCATTATAAACAACACTTCTGATATAGTGAAAGAAAAGATATATACTCATAGCCTGCGAGGCTTTACAATTTATGCAAAAAACTTTCTTCTGCAAACATGTACACTTCCAAACTGTTATTCATGTTACCAAAATCACCAATGCTAATTGTTCATTAATGGATGGAAACTCTAATATTCAAGTACATACACACACTTCATCATATTAACAGGTATAAAAAAACACTTACTGCCAGATAAAATCCACATGCTTATATAATTGAGATAGACATGTAATTAAAAAGGCCAACAAATAATAAAAACAGTATTAGTCATAACTGGGGTGGCTCCTATGATAGCGACAGTATGTCTTAATGGGAGCCACTGATCCCTACTTGTTTTAACATTAAACGTTTTTTTTTTATATTAATTATGGTTATCTATACTGGCTTCAAATAAAGATGTATGCACACCAGTATTATTATATATGTGCCTATATTTTATTTGTGTTAATGCATATATCTATTGTTTCATTATTTGTTATTTGTGGGGGTCAAAAAATAAACTTCTTGTTCTTATTCTTATAGAGGGGAGGATACCCGCCGCCACTGCGGTTGTTTAGGTTATTGGTCGCGCTGGTTAACATGCCAGCGCACAGTTAAACAAATATTTGGCCTGAATATCCCACCTTGAGAAAGAAAATTAAGAAATCCACTAGTGTGAGTCGTGATATTCTTGATTGTAGTTCCAAATGATTAGTTTTTTATTAGCTCGTTTAGGTGCATAGTCCCAAATCCATGACTTGTTTAGCTGTCTACCTGAAGGTTGTGCAGGGACGCATGACTGTGGCCACCCCTTCTTCAGTAAGATAGCTCTTATCTTTTAAAAAACCAATCTTGCAAATTCCTAACAGGGACAACACGCAGGCTTTTTTTGCTTGGCCAGGACGGATAGCCGAACATTCTAAGAGCTCATCTTGGGTGTCCCTCCTCTTCTTTCTTGTCCCCTTCGTCAGAAGACCTTGTGGTAAGTCAGGGAACTAGGCAAATGAATCGTTCTGAAATGCGGACAGCTCCCTTACAAAGTTTCAACGTGCATTATTTACGGTCTTGAAAGCCGGTAAGAGAGTGTAGGAAGTGTGCTTACCCATTGAATTGAATTTGAAGCAGTTTCACCAGAAATAGCGGTAAGACTGTGAATCAGTTATATGGTCATATATCTAACCAAGCAGAATATTACATCACCTAGAAATAATAATGTTTGTTGAATAAAAAAAACCTATACTAGATATATTCACCTCGTCCTCGTAACTGGATCAATGTCATTGACATTGTCATTGACAATGTTTTGCCTAGACTAGAGCTAAGTCTAGGACAAGAGCACTTGTATGTGATCAGCCTCAGATGGTGTCATTGTTTTTGTTTTATAATAATAATTTTTTTATTTCCAAATGATTTAGAAATCAGCACACGAATACGTTTAATGTAATATACTGGGCGATATAGTTTTCGACCTACTTAATAGAATACGCCGTTTAAAAAAAATCTGAAGAAACATTTTGTGTAAGAGATCGATATACCAAATCAGCAAAACCTACTTCATTTATTCAATGCAAACAAATTATTAAAACAGTTGTTTTGAGTAAAAAACTTACGAATATTGAACATCTGAACCATGTCGCGCGAGTCGAGGAAGCCGGAGGAATTCGACCTATATTTATGGCAAGCCGTACAGACAATCGTTTTTAATTTTACCACTTTGTTCCAATTATGTCAACTTTTTGTAATAACCAGGCTTGACATGGCGCTTTATAAAACACATACACATATATTTGTATTGAATATATAACGTTAATGTAGTAAATTTGTTCTCGTATATTTAACACATTTTAATTATTCCTACTTTTATGACAAGACTAGCTTGCCATACATCTACCACAAAAAGGGCTATTATTGTCACGTGGCCAAGAACGAGACACGCATCAGCAGACGCTCAATAATAATGTCTGGTAAGCATGCGAAGTCGGTTTATACCAAGGTATGTATATCATAAACATGTTCCATGTTATATTATATATCAAAATATATTTTGCCCAGATAAGACTCTGTACCGTTATTGTTGTAAACAGACGCTGTGACGTCTCTAACGCGATATCAAGCGAGATTTCAATGGGTCGAAAACTGGCGAGGGTCGAAAACTGTACCAAAATATAAAACACATACCAAAACAAAAGATACATTTAATACAATTTGGAAACAGGTGTCCTAAGTTTTAATACGCAATATGAATTTCTAGCGGATCATGCAGTGTTCTCTAAATTGACATCCGTGTAAAATGGAGGCCATTTAGCAATCAGAATTTGACAGCGATACAATTAACAATATAACCTATCATTTTATGTAATACTGAACAACCGCTGCATAACACATCAAAATGGTGAATGTTTAGAAGAAAACATTATTGGAAATCATCTGTGCAATAATTTATTCATTGAAAAAGTTTATCATAAAAAACAGACAGTTATTTCCTTGTTATATAGAAACTATAATTTATTGTTTACATCGGGAGTATGCCTGAAAAGAGCATTCTCTGGAGCAGAGATAATAAAAAGGCTTTGAGTTTTGAAATGTGACAGATTGGCATGGGTCAGTATAATTGACACTGTTTGCAGACTACGTGTTCGACAATCAGTTCTATGATGTGGTTTAGCACTCTAGATATACTGTGTTGTTTGTAATTATGCTGTTTTTGTTTGTGGGTTTGGTGAATATGGGTCAGATCTTATTGTTTATATTACCCAGGGCATATTATACAAATATGTTACATATTTGTTTGTTTTATCACAAATAACTCACTTGATTATGCTGTGTTATTTTAGCATGTACTAAGCTTGTCATATATATGTCAACAGTCATTATCAACTAAGAAAATTGTTAATTACAAAGTATATTTCACACGCGTCAGACACGTCAAGAAAATCTGTCACACATGTACCCCAAATAAAAACATTCTGAAAAAAAAATAACCAATCACAGTCATGTGCATGGCATAACTATACATATTTAATAATGATAAAGCAAGTCATTAACATAATTCCATAACTTCACAAACTTTTTTTAATAACTAATGCACCCATCTGAATTTAGATGTTTCTGTGTCATACACGTAACACTCAGTGTATTATATAAAAAATCCATTTTTATGAAAAAAATTCGCTTACCACATCTAATAAACCACATGTAGAACAATGCTATGATCAACATTAAAACAGTCAGCAGTACAATTTTTTAACATGGATCTGCAGAGTTTTGAAGATGAAAAATGTTTGAATGTCACACACGTAACGCTGGAATCACCCTAATTAACAAACAAGCTCAGGACTCTAGCCTCAGCAAGATATAAATGAGATTTCCTGTTAAAACGGTAGTCTTGACAGATCTCGTATGTATGGTCGTACGTTTGATATGTTTATCTTGCAGTAATGGGTGCCAACTGGAACCGATTGGTCGTGTTGTTGTGGAAGAACTTCAAGATTCAGAAAAAACGACCATTTCTCATTTGCGGAACGACATTTCTGCCGATACTATTCTCTTTTGGCATGCTCATGGTACACAAAAACACAAAACTGACAATATACAAAGCTCCTACGTCGTGGCCTGCACAATCTCCAGACCTCTGCTTGAACGGCTCGCAGAGAAATAGTACTTACAGTAGTACGTACTGCACGTATCCGCAAATGAGCGTGTTTTATACACCTGATGTGAATATATCAAGAAAGGTTATGTCACTGCTGAATGGGAGTGTTCATAATATATGTAAGTATATGCCAACGTTCCTTGGATGCAACGTGTAACATATAACATAATTATGGGTCGCGTGTAACGTGTTTTCTTTTGTACTTTGTGAAATTGAACTTGGATTAATTGTTCCATTATATATTGTTAGTTGGTAATAGACAGTACACGGAATGTCGTATTGTTAATCTCCAGATGGCGCATACGTTAATGTCGGCAGGACGAATTATCATTATAGTGGTATCAAGGGTCGTCAGTTAAGATTACATATCGTGGTATATCTAAAGTAGGCCTTATTTAGAATACTGTGTACAAGCTTGCAGTCCATATTGTTAAGAGGAGGTCAAATTTCAGTTTTTATAATAATATATTGGGTATGAAAATATTGATAGAAATATTAGTTTTTCAATTATTAAAGATACAAGAATTAAAAGAAGTGACATTGGTGAAGGAACAGTGTAGAGTAGATATCAGGAAGTATTCGTTCTCACAGGGGACAATAAACGAATGGAGCAAATCATCTACAGATTTTGTAACTGCTAGCAGCGTGAATATGTTTAAAACAAAATTGGCACACGCACACACTCACGCACGCACGCACGCACGCACATGCCGTTTAATCTACTTGTCTTGCTTAACAGCTGTGCGCGGTTTCTCCACTGAAGAAGACATGGTTGAGCAGATACGAAGGGATTGTAAGGATGGTGACAAGTGTATGATTACTGGGGGGATTGTTTTTACCAATCTTCCAACGGACGGAGAGACATTGCCATTAAATATCCAATATAAAATACGTGTTCACGGTAGAAGTCAACAAGGAGAAGTCAATAGAACGCATCTGTTATTTCACTCCAAAAATACGTCCGCTCCCAGGAATTTCGAGAGAGGGGGTAAGCTTACGAAACTCACTACGCATCTCAAAGTTAACCCTGTGCAAACCATTAGTTCTGTCATACATGTGTATTCAACGTGTTGGAAAAACATTAATTTAGGCACTGCGTTGCATTTAATCAATACTAGACTTCTTCAAAACAGTCATGAGGCAACTACATCAATTTATATAAAGTTGTTATTTTAATATGTGGCGCTTCCATTGCGCATCCTTGCTGATGCATTACAAATGTTTTACGTAGGACACATTTGAAACAAAATAGGTATGCTACTTATAAGTGAAAACTACTGTCTTCGACATTTGGTGTCAGTGGATCACTTTCTAAACCTATGCTTTGAGCTGTGCACAATACACACTAAACGCCGTTGGTCCTTTCTATATGGTGTCTATACAAGGGGAAGTAAAATATCCCAAGCAGAAGGCAAATATGTAACCGGATGTGCGCTTCATCAGTCAACCACGTGAACCACGACAGAAACGTCAACTACGCGGTTCAGTTAATGTTGCCAACTACCTCGCATGACGACACGATTGATTAAATGAATGAATGAATGTGACATTCACAATGGCACCTGATATATCGTGGATTTCGGCAGATCACTCATCGATAATAGGAATGTATTGTCCAGCGTTATCTTGGGAAGCATTGTTTTTAAATTATGTCAGGTTTATTTAAACCATTTGCCGATGATATCAGAAATGTGGAACGCCTGTCTTTCAGTTAACAATAGCAGTATACGTGCAGTTTTGAAAATGGAAGGTTAGTGTCGCTCTCGTAACATTTCCTATGCGGCTGTTGCATTAGCTCAAGGGTGTTATTTTCTATTCCAGATTATTTCGAGACTGGCTTCTTGTTTCTGCAACATTCAATCGATGCGGGCATTATGAAGGCGTTAAACCCTTCATTAAATGCCAGCAAATTTGATGTGCTGATGAGACGTTTTCCTTATCGGCCCTACGAAATGACCGATTCTATGTTGTCCATAACACGGAAGAAAGAACTCATTCTTAAAGTAGCCGTGTGGTTCACGGTTTTCGTTTATAGCGTCCTTCTTGCCAGAGATATCGCATACGATAAGGAAACTATGCTGAAAGTTGGTTTTCTGCGGAGTTAAGCATTTTGTGGGTGTATGTGTGTGGCCGTATGTCCGTGTGTGCGCGTGTGTGCGTGTCTTTGATATTTTAAATAGTAAATTTAATTTTTAGAAAGTGTGCAACGTAGTATTAATCTTATATATTAATTAGTTTCATCTGATGACTGAGGAAAAACTGCTGGATTACCTTAGAAACGTCTATTAAAACGACTAAAGTCGAAATAAGCACAGAATAGCGGCCCAGCCATCATAACAAGTTATACAATACAATAAAACACTTTTATTGCGTTTAAATTATCTGGAAACCCAAGCTCAGTTGGTGCGGCAACTATGAAAGCTCTAGTTCCGACGTATGTCTTAATGCTGGGAACGGAAAGTGGATTAGAACTTGATGGCCCAAGCTGTCTGGGCTGTTTTGCCGGTGTGCGCAATGACTGTGAATGTAAACGTGGCACATGCTGGTTGCTTGGATGAAACTGCTTGCATTTGTGTTTCAGGACATTCTATGCTTGATGGGTTTTGACACGTGGCTTCAGTGGTTTGCACGGTTCGTCGAATACTCCATGTTGATGTTTATCCCAGTTGTCATATCTACGGTCATCACGTGCTACCCAGTGAAAATGAACGATGTAGAAACGTACGGCAACGAGACGGTCGGACCATATTATCGCCCACTTGTTGATAACATCGACTTGTTTTTGTTGTTTTTCTTCGTGATCATCTTCGTGTTCGCATCGATTGCCATGACTTTTAGTGTGAACGTTTTTATCTGTAATGGTATGTTGCCTCTTTGATGTAAGAATAATAACAACATTTGTGGTAGCCTAATGCTGTATCTGCAACAATTAAGCAAACGTGGTTGTTTTCATGGGTCTCTTCTCAATCAGTTATCATGAGTTTTAACAAGATTTAACAAGATTTAACAAGATTGCCATCTCGAACAACAAGTTCCAGATGGCAAGTGGACTAGGAAGCCATTGGCTTATCGAGAGTCCAACAATTTTCTCATCTATGTGTAGCCCGCCCTTATCAGATATCTGTCAATTCTATTTTTAAACATATTCACACTACTAGCATTAACACAATCGTTTGGCAGTTTGTTCCATTCATTTATCACCCTCTGTGAGAATGAGTACTTTCTCATGTCCAACCTACACTGCTCCTTAACTAATGCTGTTTTGTGTCCTCTAGTTCTACTGCCTTCTTTAAGTTTGAAGAACATATTCCTATCAACATCCTCATAACCGTTCACTATTTTAAACACTTCTATTTGGTCTCCTCTTAGTCTCCTGGTCTCTAGTGTTGTCAAACCACATTGTAATAAGCGACTTTCGTAACTAAGGTCTCTTAATTCTGGAATCATCTTAGTTGCTCTTCGTTGTATTCGTTCTAGCTTATCTATGTCTTGTTTACGATATGGCCTCCATGCTTGAATACAATATTCCAAATGTGGTCTAACTATTGCTTTGTACAGGGGTACAATTAGATGTTTCTCCTTATACGTGATAGTTCTCCTAATTAGGCCTAGAATTTGATTTCCTTTCGAAGCAGCAATCCCACGTTGCTCTGAAACTTTCATGTCAGCATTAAATTTTACTCCTAAATCCTTTTCTTGTGTGGTTCTACCTAGTACAGCATCCCCCATTTTATATTCCTCGTCCATATTTCCATGTCCTATGTGTATACATTTACACTTGCCAAAATTGAATAACATTTGCCATTTTTCTGACCATTTAACTAATTTTTCTAGATCATCCTGTAAACTTTGTTTATCTGTATCATTAGTAACCTTTATGAATACTTTTGTGTCATCTGCAAATTTGAGTACTTTGCTAGATATGTCATCCTCCAAATCATTTATATATATTAAAAACAGTATAGGGCCTAGCACTGATCCCTGTGGTACCCCACTCAAAACAGATTTCCAGTTTGAAATCTTACCATCTACTATTACTCTCTGTCTTCTGTGTGTAAGCCACTTTTCTATCCAGTTGATTACATCATTGCCTATACCATGGGCTTTTAGTTTAAGTAACAATCTTTGATGTGGCACTTTATCGAAAGCTTTCTGAAAATCTAAGTAAATAACATCCACTGGTGACCCGTCATCTACCCACTTTGTAATTTCTTCTAAAAAACATAAGAGATTGGTTAGACATGACCTTGCTTTTAGGAATCCATGTTGAGATGTATTTATTAATTTATGTTTTATGAGGAATTCCACCATGTGGTCTCTAATTAATGTTTCAAGTAATTTACATACAACTGATGTTAAACTCACTGGTCTGTAATTTTCTGGCTTCTTCCTCGATCCCTTCTTAAACAGCGGCGTAATGTTTGCTTCTTTCCATTCTGAAGGAACTATTCCTTCTTCTAGTGACAAGTTAAATAAGTTTGCAAGTGGTGTACTAATTTGATCAACAATTTCCTTTAGCAGTTTTGGTGGTATCCCATCAACTCCAGGTGATTTATTATCTTTCATCTTCTTAATTTTCTTTGCTATCATTTCAGGAGTTATAAATAGGTTAAGTGCCTCTTTGTAGTTGGTGTAGTCTTCTACATTTCCAGTGTGTTTATAGACCTTCCACAGCATCTGTTTGTGAGCAATTTTTCTAATAGCTTCTTTTGACAGGTGTTTTTTCCTGGATCTTTTCCCTTGTTTTCTTAATGGAATAAATTTCTCAATAATGCCCTCAATCTCATATTTTAAACAAGTCCAGCATTCTGTTGCTGTCTTGTTCTTCAGCAAATTATTCCAATCTATATTTGCTAGATATGTTCTCATCACTTTATATCTGCCTTTGTTGAAGTTCCTCCTCCATTGTTTTTTATATGTATTCCCTGTTTTTACTTTTATATTAAAATGGATTTGGTTATGGTCACTTGAACCCAAAGGTTCGTGTACTTTAACATTGTCAACTAATTCATTTTGAGAAGACAAAATTAAATCTAACACATTCCCACCTCTGGTTGGTTCCAAGACATGTTGAGTAAGGAAACAATCCTGTGTTCTACCCATGCGTGCATGCGTGCGTGCGTGCGTGCATGCGTGTGTGTGTGCATGCGTGCGTTTGTTTACACGAGCTACAAGTCTAGACACTGGGACTGAGATCTTGACTCTTGATTCAGATCTTGACTCTTTTTTTCACATTTTCACATACATTCTTGCCCCTCGTATCACCCAATCAGCAGGTTCATTTTATTATGTAAAGTCGCTGATTGTTCACTGTTTCAATACTAGGGTCAATTGTTAGATCACATAGAACCAATCCTAATTTTCCGGGACAATAGTATTCTAAAAATCGGCCTCGTCTAAGGGCGTCGTGCAGGTATTTACACTATTCATAAAGCCGAATGGACACCACTTGTGTTTATGCATGTCGCGTGTTGCTTGAGCAGGAATTCATACGGGCAGTGTGCCCGTACCAGAGGCCATAACGACTAGCATGATTCTATAATATTCCGTATCAGCGAATACTTTTCATACGTTTCAAATTTCCCTTAGGTTCGAAGTAAACAAAAGAAGGCAGTTTTACGAGAAAAATAACACGTAAAATAACACGTGAAATAACACATAAACTGTAGCAATGTGGTTTCCACTTATTCATATCTGCAACCCGCTCACTTTGCTTGATTACTTCTTCGCGAATGTCAACAATATTTATTTTCATATATTGTGTGTTTGATTCGCAAGAGATGTATATTTAATATATTTAATGTCAATTCTTCAAATTGTTTCGTACCGTATTGTTTCATGCCTCATATTTGCGATATTTTATAGCCAATCGAGCGACAGCAATCACAGCAGGAGTAGTGATACTCTTTGGGAACATCCCATTATCAAATTTTCAAGATATCATCCATGTCAAGTCAACGGCTGCCATCAGGCGTACGTTCATCAACTATTTTACGGCAATGCATCATGGATATTTTGTGATCCGTGAATACACTATTGCAGGTATACTATTGACTTATGGTTTTAGTGTGCACTTATGTTGCCTTACTTTGCTCCGTTATGGTTGTAACAATATGTGGTCTTCTTTCTCGACATGTTGTTGCTGGAATTGATGCGTCATGGACAACCGCTCATTACTGACAGTCCCACCCTTAGCAAACAAAACCTATGTAATTTGCTTACAGTATTATATTTGAATTTTGCGGATATAGCTGTCTGGAATTAGTAAAATATTCTATATAATTTTTTTTGTAGAATGTTTATATAATATTCTGTAGGATTTAGTTTTTGAATATTCTATAGGATATTCGCGAACGTAGCTATGTAATTTGTAGTTTCTGTATTTTCAATATAATATTCTGCTACGCCCTGTAGAATTCTGTGATATTCTATGCAAGTCTTGAAGTAGACATAAACTATTTATGTAGGATCTGTAGTATTCCATTGTTTTCTATGCAAAATTATGCTATAATCTGTAGAATTGCATAGATTCATATAGAATGTTTAAAGAATTCTATTGATTTTTTTGCTAAGGGTGCACATATATTAACATTGTATTTATTGATACCTAAAGAGCTGTAACCATGGGAGGCAGTGTGACAGTTATTAAGTTTAACAATATTGAACAAGATTGCAATGCAAGGCAAATGCCCATATGGCAAGTGGACAAGGAAGCCATTGGTATATGGAAAGTCCAACATTGTTCAGCTATGTCACATACTGTGTAACCCGCCCTCCTGAGATGTGTGTCAACTTTGTTTTTAAACATATTTACGCTGCTACAATATGTAGGTAATTTGTTTGTTCTTCTGCGAGAACGAGTACTTCCTGATATCCAATCTACATTGCCCCTTTGCTAATGCTACTTCGTGTCCTCTAGTTTTACTCTCTTTCTTGAATGAGAAAAACATATTTCTATCAACGTTTTCATACCCATTCAATACCGTAAACATTTCAATTTGTATCTAAGGTTGTTGGACCACATTCTTTTATGCGTTCTTCGTAAGTAAGGTCTATCTGTTCTGAAATAATTGTAGTTGCTCTCCTCTGTATTCGTTCAAGCGTATCTATATCCTTCTTACGGTATGGTCTCCACACTTGCGTACATTATTCTAAATTAGGCCTAACTATTGTTTTATACAGGGGTATAATTAGCTTTTTTCCTTGTATGTTATATTTCTCTTAATCAACCCAAGAAGTCGATTACCATTTGAAGCTGCAATACCACATGGTTCTAATACTTTCATGTGAGCACTTATTGTTAATCCTAAGTCCGTTTATGTTACTTTAGTATCTCCCATTTTATAGTTTACATCCAAGTTCCCTTGTCCTGTGTGTAGGCGTGTACATTTCCCCGATTTGTAAATGTTATTTATCATCATCATTGTTAACCTTTCTAAGCATTTGTGTCATCCGCAAATTTCAGCACGTTGCTTGTTATATTATCGCCCAAATCATTGATATAATATATTAAGAATAATTAAGATCATAATAGTGATCCTTGTGGAAATCAAAACTGATTTCCAGTTTGAAACCTTCCCATCTAATACAGCACGTTATCTTCTATCAATCATTGTTCTATCCAGTCGATTATGCCGTCCCCGATACCATGGGCTTTTAATTTAATTACTAATTTTTGATGTGGCTCTTTGCATTTTGCATGTGGAACTGGTAATGAACTAATGTCTTCTCTGGTTGAACTGAGGTAACCATTTAGACCTTCCGCCATTAAAAACCTTGTGATATTTTATTTCCAGCACTGTCTTCTTGTAGTCCAACCTTGTCTCGTACGTTTTGTTTATTCCTGACTTAAGTGCCTCTTTGAAATTTGCGTAGATTTCATCTTTCTGGGACATCTATAGACCCTCCACATAGTTTGCTCGTACGCTATTTTTCTAATAATAATCTTTTGGAAAGTGTCTTTCTAGGCCGTTTTCCTTTTTTTCATTATCATTCAATGACACACATATTTCAATTATTTTATTTATAAAAACATCTATGAAATGTTACATCCTAATTTGTGTTCATAGGTTCTTTTAGATTGTCTAATTTCAGTCGTAGCTGCACTACAAATTTCCACAAAGGTAAATATAAAAATATGAGAAAATACTTAGCAAAGCTAGATTGGGGAATAACATGGTGATATGGTGATGAATAAGACCGCAATTAAATGTTGGAATATTCTAAAATATGAAATTTAGAGTATCATCGATAAATTTGTTCCCTTGAAAAAACAATGAAAACGGTCTAGAAAGAAGCACTTGGCAAAAGAAGTTATTAGAAAAATAGCGTTTAAGCAAGCTATGTGGAGGGTTTATAGGCGCACCAGAAAGGATGAAGACTGTACAAATTACAAAGAGGCACTTAGCCTAGCTACAACTTAAATTAGAAAATCTAAAAGAACCTTTGAAAAAATATTGGCAGGGAATATAACAAATGACAGCAAGAGGTTCAATGCTTATGTAAGGAGTAAACAGAAAGTTCTAGATAAGGTTGGACCACTGGAAAACAAAAGTGAAAACATAATTTCAGACGGGTTTCAAATGGCAGATGTCCTGAATGAGTATTTCAGGTAAGTGTTTACCACAGAAGATATCAGCATACTTCCAGTTCCATTTACTAAATGTGATGGCAGTAAATCAGAACAGGGCAGTTATTTGTAACTTCTGAAATGATAGCAAAGAAATTAAGAAGATGAAAGATAATAAATCACCAGAAGTTGATGGGATACCACCAAAACTGCTTAAGGAAACTGTTGAGCAAATTAGTACACCACTTGCAAAATTGTTTAACTTGTCACTAGAAGAAGGAATAGGTCCTTCAGAATGGAAAGAAGCAGTCAGTACGCCGCTATTTAAGAAGGGATCGAGGAACAGGCCAGAAAATCAGAGACCAGTGAATTTAACATCATTTGTATGTAAATTACTCAAAACATTAATTAGAGACCACATGGTGGAATTCCTTGTAAAACATAAATTAATAAATACATATTAACACTGCCGTATAGGTTGGACATGAGAAAGTACTCTTTTTCACAGAGGGTGATAAATGAATGGAACAAACTGCCAAATGATTGTGTTAATGCTAGTAGTGTGAATATGTTTAAAAATAGAATTTACAAATATCTGATAAAGGCTGGCTATGCATAGATGAGAACATTTCTGGAATCTCGATAAGCCAATGGCTTCCTTGTCCACTTGCCATTTGGAACTTGTTGTTTGGGATGGCAATCTTGTTGGGGGGGGGGGGGGGTGAAGCACTCGAACAACCATAGCCCAAACATAATAACATACCATTTACAGTATATATCACCCTTATATGACGGGCGCAACGCCACGATAATTATGTAATATCCTTTTTAACTTTTCCATTATCTTCGCTGGGCGGCGCCATATTGCTCTGCGGGGGGCTCATCGGCAGAGTGGTTTGAGTACGAGCTCCTGGCACCGCGTTCACACAGTAAAAACCTCTCGGAAAAACTGCCGAAACGCATGGAAAATCGAATAAAAAGAAAACTGGTGTGCACTGGGTGGCTCCTGGATATATCAACTAGTACTACAAATGCAAGGAAAAAACTTTTGATCGACTTCCGAGGAAGAATTTGCAGCGGAAAAGGTGGTTGCAAATGCGGAAATTGCCGTGTCCGCCAGCCGCAGGCACTGTGAGTGACCACTTTTCCGATGCAGATTACAAGACAAAAGACTGTGATGAGCATGGACAGACGGTGATCATCAAGATGTCATTCTTGGTCAAAGACACCGTTCCATCTTAGATCTTTTTTTCGCATATGACCATGCATCTACAGACTATTCTGCGACAAGGAAACGTCAGATATCAGATGGCAAAGCGATGCGTAGGAAGCGACGAGCCGAAACCAGGTTAGTAAGTTGGATTACCGTTACCATTGTGACTTATCACTACGATTACAATATAGTTCCACCCCAATAAGCACAGCTGTGCTTCAACGTCAGCATATATATGACCCACAGTATATCGAAATGTATGAATACAATAAAGTGCGAGTAAGTGTTAATAGTTTGATATAATTACGAGTGTTTTCCAATCCGCCGATTTATTTTCGACGTGATCAGACGTACCGTCAATACGTGGCCGTACTCAAAACAATAACAATAACTCAGTAAGTGCTACAGGATATACTGCAACCTTATAACATGGGCCATGGCGTATGTACTAGGCAAAATTATTCAAGAAAATAATTTGATATTATTTATTGACAGTCATAATAAGTCTCATACTCCTGTGTTCTAAATGCCTAGAGAGCAAGCAGCAAGCGTAAGGCTAAGCCTGGGGGGGTTAGATGCATGGGAGAAACACGACCAAAAGACAGCATAGACTATAGTGCAACAGAAGCCTACTGTTGCTGTTTACATTTCAAATTCTTTATGGAAATATTTAAAATATACAAATACTTTCATTGTGATTAAGTGCAAATGCAGTTACAAAAACTTTTTAAAAGTATTTAAATATTTAAGTAAAATGCATTTCACCCATGCAATGTCTAGCTGGAAAGGAAACTAACCAAGGCATCGTCATCTACCCAGTTGAACACTGTCAAATTGCATGTCTGCTTTCTATAATGACACTTTACAATTTCTGTCTGAATTCTTGTGACTTTACAATAAGGCAAAATTATATAAAATTAATTTGCTTTATTGATCAGATTAAACCCCACATGTAATAACTGGAAGTTCATAGAGATGTATTAATTACATTTTATTCTAAGTCGACTGATAAAACTGTAATGAATATCGTAGGGGGAGGGGGCAACTGTCGGCAACCCACAATAGTATTAGTACAAGCTATACATATGAAGGAAGTATATCAGACATGGGGTCAATTCTGTTTTGTCAATTCCAAAAAATCAGTTCTAATTCCGCCTTGCAAAAAATCAATTCCAACTGTTAAAATCGTAGGCTAAAGAAAAATTCAAATCCAATTCGTTTTAACACAGTTTTATTTGTCACGTGTGCACAATCATATTTAATTAGATATGATTAAAAAAATATTGTTCGTTAAATGCACACACACACACACACACACACACACACACACACACACACACACACACACACACACACACACACACACACACACACACACACACACACACACACACACACACACACACACACACACACACTTACACACACACAAACACACACACATATCAGGTTTGCCATAAGAAACTTTAAAATGGCATCCAGCCATTTCATATGTACTTTCTGCTGCGACACCTCTCCTGGATTTTTATTAACAAAACCAGACATTTTGGACAGCCCTGGACAGTTGGGTCATTAATTTGAGTTTTGAACAGTTTCCCCTGTTTATATCGGGTCCAGGTAATTTGCCCCCCTTCCGGACATTTGCCCCTTTGTCAATTGCCCCCCAGACATTAGCCCCTTGCCTTATTCAAAATCTGGACATTTGCCCCCGTCCATAGCTTCTGGATTATTTGTAAGTTTTTTAAGAAATGTTTTTTTAACTTATTTTTTATTTCTGAACATGAATTCAAGATATATATTACCCTAATTGCAATTAATGTTCTTTGTGCCAGATCAGCCAAGTAAATTACTTTATGTAGTTGGAGATGATCCTGTAATCAAAGGATTATCTTTATTGCAATTGTGGAAGAAGCCAGTGACATTAGGATCTGAACATGTTAGGACAATTGAGGATATTTGAAAGAAGCCATCTCAACAAGGTTTCTTTTGAATTGCATTTACTACGCAGAGTTGGAGTGACTCCATTTTCCTATAAAACTGGATGCACAAGCCAGAGTTGTCAGAATTCACTTATAACTTCACCATGGAAATTACTACTAGCATTTGAGGAGGTCAGAAGCTATGTTTTGAGTGTCATTCCTACACCAAGAAGGGGGACCAACAAGATTACTCTTCATTGGGAGTGAAGCCAGCGTCGATCCTGATCATGCAAGGGTGCTGTGGTCACTGATCTGATCTCCAGATCCAGAATGTGATCAACAAGACTGCCTGCAACCACGATGGTGACACGGCACAGATAGAAGCTGTCAAGGTCCGTGAGGACCTGAAAACTAAAGCAGCTAATACCAGGGGCACTCCAAACCTGCTGATCTCTGACTCGTTACTGTCCACCACTGTTTGTGGAAGCATCACCCCAAGAACCCATCTTCCACCACTGATCTGACTATCAATGATACCTGGAAGACAACTGGTGACAAGATCATCTCGTACACACTCCAGGTTATAGGCCATTGCATTAGGCTAAAGTGACTTTGACTTGTCATTGAATGTTGTTATTGTGGCAATAATGATAAAACTGCAAACTGATTTTCACCTGTCAACTATCATAGAAAAAAGGGGCAGATGTCCGGGTGGGGGGAGCAAATATACTAGGAGGCGGATTTATATCGCTATCAGTTGTGGTATCATTGATATTTCATCAAATTTACTGGAAAGTTTGAGTCTTCAGCAACATGTAACAGCATTGTACATGTGACCAGTGACATGTTTAGTATGGGAAACTTGTGGGCTGAACATTAGGCTTGGATAAACAAGGGGCTGCAATCAAGTGGGGCAGGCTTCCTCTCTCACACAACAGGCAGGTGCCCTTAATTGGCAATCTCTGTAAATAAACCTTGTACACTGAGAAAGAAAATGAGGCCTGAATGGTCTGATTTTGGTTTTACTGTCTGTTACAGTAACTTAGTATTTCTTTTTGATGCAAATGCTTGATTATATTGTTCTTGGTCACAATGTTTCAATACCAGAGTAGACAGTGTCTATGCTGTAATGTTGACAACTTCCTGGCTGTTACCAGATTCAGGGTGACATGCTAATAGCAGATAAATATGATTTTAAAAGTAATATAAGTAAATATAAGGGTAAATATTAACAGTATCAAGTCAATAATTCCAACAAAATCAATTCCCAAAACATAAATTTCGGAAAAAAAATTCAATTAAAATATGTTTGAAGTCAATTCCAATTCCGGAACTGGAATTGAGGGTCAGTTCCAATTCCGGAATGGAATTAACCACATGCCTGAAGTATATTCATGACAATATCTTGTCTCTGTGTACTATAGCAAGAGTCATGAACAGCATAGTTGAATTGAAACAAGCTTATGTCTGTGGGGCTTTTGTCGGGAGGGGCTTTTGTCCATGCACCATACTATCTAGCAGATGCTTTCAGTATAATACCTAATAATTTTATATATATATATATATATATATATATATATATATATATATATATATATATATATATATATACGTGTGGGCAGGTATGTGTGTGTGCGTGCAGCATTTATAAGGTAAAGATGTCACAAGCATAGATCTGCATTTGGTCCAATAACAATATTCATGCATTATGTTATCTAAATCGAGTGCCAGATATAAAATAAGGAACCCCATAGAAAGTGTACCTATGGGTCCATATTTTATTATGGAATTTGGACCCCTTATAGAATTTTGACCTCCCTGGCCCATTGAAAACAGTGCAATGTTGATTAGATAATATAATGCACTTTGGAGCTAGGATGCTACAATTTTGGTTACATGCGTTTGGTTATGTTACCAGTGGCATTCGTCAAACTGACCAAACAGATTCATTAAAAACATTAAGAGATCAGTGAAAGACCCATTGGTTGAATTAACATGGCTCCATAGGGAAAATGCTTTTCCCTGTGGTTGATTACTTTATACATTCTATATGACACTGGCACTCTTATATTCCAAAAATAATATATACAAGAGAAAGTTTCTCACATTGTGATTCATTTTTATTATGCAAAAGATGAATTTTGTAAAATTTTCAAGTCACTGTATGTGTAATCTTTGCAGATGAAGGATTCACCATTGGTTCGTACAAGTACAGGTACTAGTTTTGAAGCATCCAGCGCTACGGGTGATGCCGTCAATCTTTACATTACGGATGTCACCTTTAGTGTCATCACTGCTACTACTGCTGTGGCACCACATACAACTGATGCTGAAATGCAAATCGACCCGGTAACGATATTTCAAGTGCGACACTTCGCGAATGCTGCTGTAGTCACGGATGACATTATTGCACCAATGAACGTTGATCATGACTACTCCTATGTGAAGCTTCTATCAGATTCAGTGAGAATAAAGACATTGGTGCATATGATGCACACTATGTGATAACAGCGACATAACCGAGGGTGACTCAAGCAGCTCCGACACCTATGAGAAAGAGAAGAAGTTTGTCATTCGTGAGAAAAACTTATGTCACTTTTCTGCACCTGCCACACACCAAACAGCCATAAACTGTGACACAGGTTGTACTCATGTCTGATCTATCAGCCAAGGTCTTTCGGATACTGGGGTGTCTGTCAGGAAAGTGTGCTGATTTCTACCCCTGGATGAGTGAAAGGTGAATTGAATATGTTAGGCGTACATGTACTATCAGTCAGAATAAGTAGTGTATTGCTGTATATTTAGTGCCAGTAGTGTATTGGAACAGATGGTTGGTGTGCAAGTACTATCAGTCAGAACAAGTAGTGTATTGATACATATGATTGGTGTACATTTACTGTCAGTACAAGTAGTTTATTTGGTAGAGAATGAGACGCTTGGTTTACATTTGCTGTCGGTAGGAACAAGTAGTAGATTCAGTCAGAACAAGTAGTATATTGGATACACATGATTGGTGTACATTTACTGTCAGAAGAAGTAGTGAAATGGTGCAGATTCCAGAATGAGGTCATTGGTGTACATTTACTGTTGGTAGGAACAAGTAGTGTATTGGTATGCATGACTGGTGTACGTTTACTGTCAGTCAGAACAAGTAATATTGTTACACATGATTGGTGTACATTTACTGTCCAATCAAAACAAGTAGTCTATTGCCATTGGTACAGATGATGATGGTGAAACAGTTAAAATGCCTTGGCTTTATAAAGATTAATTATTTCCTAAGCTAAACTACCAGTATATTTTATATGTTGTGGCATAATAATGATGTGTGTAACTGTGATATCCATGTTCCAGGTTGTATTTCCCGATGGTAGAAGTCACTGTTTTTAGTCAATGTTTAGTCTTGGTTTCAGTCGTTCTAGTTAGCCTTATTTCTTTGGTAATTGTTTTTCTATGTGAATAAACTGTTGATATATTTTATGTTGGTCTCAATATAAATGAAATTGTGTGTAGTGACACGCAAGATGCCGCAGGTAATATTTTTGTTGACAGAAGTGGGATATGGATAAGAAGGCATTCACATCATTCAGTTATTAATATTTTAGTGGGAATTTTTGTACTTTTCCAGGTTGTTTTTCGACCTGCTGCATACTGTGGGTGCCTCACAATTTGTCACAATCACAATCAGACTATCAGTACACACACCTGTGTCAGGTCAATCTCCATAGCTAAACTTTCCATCAATTCAATTCGGTTCAGAATAGACATCACAGATCCTTCCCACATCGCAGGAATGGATTACTTGTCTTGCCTTTCCTGAGCCTGAAATATAATTTGTCAGGGTTAGTTGATAGCACTAATTCCATAATTACCATAATAGTTGCAAAACTGTGAACATTACATACTGTCAGTAGTTAATTATTGTTATTTAAATGATTACATTGCACCAAACAATAAGGTGTTGTGGTGTGCTACAGAGAGGGGTGATTACAAATACGAATATTAATGTAATCATGCTTACAGTAATTATTGCAATCACAATTACTAATGTAGTCATGTTTACAACCATTATTACAATACCGATTACGGTAACATTTAAGATATATATATATATATATATATATATATATATATATATATATATATATATATATATATATATATATATATATTCACATAATGAATTAAATAAACCCTCATGTTATTATTGTCATCAATGTTATTCACCACAAAATCAAACACCATATTAAAATACAGTCACGGTACACTTCATTAGATTAGATACAAAATAAAGAGAAAAGCCTGCTTGCATTGCCATTGAAGTTCGGACCTCGCCCTCGGGCTAGGTGAAAAAATATGCAAAAAAAATGATTATTAAAATGGCAATGATTCGATAATAATTGAATTACTGACCTGCTAGCTATAGGGCGAATCAATGAGTCGGCACGCAAATCATGCAATGACAGCAGACCAACATCTAGCACCGCTCTGTTTGTGCATATCACTACAAAATCATCGTGTTCGCCTTGGTACGGTGATGCAAGCACCAACGCGGTCGGGCACACGGTGCTGCATATAGCCATGGCGTAGCCCTAGGCATGATAGTTTCCTCGGCGCAGCATGATGACTCAACCTAAACGTGCGCAGACATCGGGACGCAATTTCCACAGGTTCACCACATCACATTACCTAGTCAGGAATCGTTGACAGTCAAACCGCTGTTGTATTTTTTCCTGAATCCAACGTCAACAAAGTCAAAGGCGAAGCCGACCTGGAGTCTAGAGCGTGACTCGCACACTCGGTGACACTTTACGACTGTCAACGTTTGTTTCCGTGTGGCCTGTCGAACTAGACTCTTTGTCTGTGGTTTCCATTTCTCCAAAGATAGACAACTATTACGGAAGTTCAGTAAACCACTAATCGCTAGTAGCAGATCTGGTAAAACTGTCACAAGCGATGCATCCATCTTGTCAACAAGTAAAAAATAGTTCCGGTATTCCGTTATCGCATATTCTCGTTGGTTAGCGTCTCGTGTGTTCGAGAAGTGTGGCGTTTTCCACGATTTTTTTGCGTGTTTTGTTGTAATATCTTTAACTTTTTTATTTGGAACGAACAAAAACGCTATTTTTTTACGTGTGTAAACACTTGTATATATAACAGACCCATATCTTTTTTTCGCTCCAGAATACCTATTTACGAAATAAATCGCAAAAAATCGAAAATTTACATTGATTAGATATACGCGACTCAAACCACTCGTTTCGACAACAAGATGGCGATACGCAGTGAAGTATTTTTGTCGATTTTTGTCTCGAACAAAATCAGTTTTTCAGTTTATCTCATAAATTAGCAGGTATCTGTCACCATTAATGCATAGTTAGATAATATATATTTAAATATACGGCATAACATAAAATTGCTTCAGTTCCCCTTTAAACATTGTTAAAATTACTACCTCTGACTAAATGCTAACAAAAACTGTTGCCTAATATATGTCTATAATAAGTTTATGTACAATATATATGTAATAATAATATTTATTCTAATCAATATATCACGCTTTTTCTGAAAAGTCACTGCACCAAATTCAAACCACTGCTGCACCAAGATTGTCCCGTCAAAAGAACGCTCTATGTCTAAGCTTGCTTCCCGATCACTCGACGGTGACTGAGACATACCTACTTAATTTATTTTAGGAACTAAATTGGACTGGCCGAGCAAATCTACTTCCATCGTGCCGACGACAGAGAATATCACGTTCTTTCAAGTCCTTGCTATGATCGTATTTGATGTGTTTCTCTATATGAGTATCGCTTTCTATATTGATGCTGTTATGTCGGGGTATTACATGATTTCCAAGCCGTGGAACTTTCTTTGTTTGGTAAGAATGTAGCTGTCATCCTTTTTTCTAATTTAAGTTATATACAATAACCAAACCGTCAACACACATTAATGAATGTTTTCAATGTGTGTGTGTGTGTGTGTGTGTGTGTGTGTGTGTGTGTGTGTGTGTGTGTGTGTGTGTGTGTGTGTGCGTGCGTGTGTGTCTGATACATAATATATATATATATATATATATATATATATATATATATATATATATATATATATCATACATATATATATATATATATATATATATATATATATATATATATATATATATATATATATATATATATATATATATATATATATATATATATATATATATATATATATATATATATATATATATATATATATATATATATATATATATATTATCCACATACACGCGCGCACGCTCGCATACGCACACACACGCGCGCGCTGTTTTAGTGCAGTACGTTTGACGGTAGAAATTGTACATTCGCATGGCACAGTATTTAAGACAGACATCTTGGCTATAAATAAAACAGTTATCACATTTCACAAAAGGCACCACTTTGTACTTGTTTATGTACTGTTTATGTTTATGAACAGCCATCTTACTGGTTGGGCGTGTGTAGAAATAAACCAGGCGCAGACGAAACTATGCTAGACGGTATCCCAGATATCAAGTTATCACCAATAAGAAGTTTCTTTGAAAACTTGACGGAGAATGACAAGCCCGGGATAGAGTTAAGACAGTTGACAAAGGTGGGCAACGATATAGGATAGTGTGACGCTTTAGCGATTACGATTCGGCGGTTTACAATTTGACATATGATTCGCAAAATAAAGCCATCCATATGGTCTTACACAGATTCAAAAACAGGTTCATGCAATTTTTTTTGGCCCGCTAATTCCTACCACGATTCCACTGCCTGTGAAACCTTTACTCTATCCAGCTGTCCATTTAATTGCAGTTTCAGTGGACAAAAGCCAACCGTGCAGTTCCGGAAAATACACAAATATACTACTGATTTTTGGAATCTATCAGTTACATCATGCAAACAAGAGCTGTTCATAGTACATCGGTTTTAGGATCATGGGCGTCATTATTTTTTAGGTAGATTGTTGGGAACAGAATATGGCATGATTTCTTCAGAAAAGGGTGTTGATTAAAACATTGCAAATCCCTTTTATGTTATTGTCGTTGGATAATCTGTTGCCTAGCAATGGCCACATCACGTCATATTGCACAGTGGGTAAATTAATTACGCATGACAAAGATATCGACTTGCACAGCTCGTCTAAATCGACCCCATAAATGAAGGGAAGTATATCGTATGCTACACAGCATGCCGAACGGTGCATTGACAGCCTAGACAGGTTCGATCATCTAATTTTACTCTACTTGTTCGCAGTGTTAAGACAAACGTCGGAACTAGAGCTTTCCCAGCTGCTTCACCGACTCAGTGGAAATCACCCTCACCTATCATCTTCGGGCCCAGTGGCCCATAAGGCCGAAGTGCATCTCCTCCAGCTCGCTCTGTCAGCTGCTACATGTCTGGCTTCGTTCCGGCAGTTTCATCCCCAGTATACGTCTTTAATTTTCAACAGTTGATCGCGACGTTGTCTTTGGTAGACCAGGTCAACGCCGTCTCTCATTTGCTGGTCTTGTCCATTCGTAGGATATGTCCTACCCATTTCCACTTTCTTAACTTGGCATCGGTGCTGATTGTCTTCAACTTTGTTTTTGCAAGAATATCTTGATTTGATGCAACGTATGACCATCTAATTTGTAGGATTCGTCTTAAGCACTTGAAAAAAGGTATCTAACTTTCTGTTGTCGCCTTCGTTTATTTTCCATGTTTCACTTGCTTTAGCTTCATGAAAGATACCCTAGCTTTACGAATTATGTTAACAATGTCATCACCGCCTCCTCCTTGCTTACTGACGTTAGCACCCAGGCAATTATACTTGTCCACTTCCTTTAGTTCTTGATCATCGATTAGTATTCTGTTTTTTTGCACTTACTGTTTATCCTCAATACTTGAGTTTTCTTTTTATTTATTCTTAATCCTGTCCTTGTTGCAAATTGATCCAGTTGCCTTGTCTTTGTTTGCATGTCATGTGTGTGTAGCATGGTGACATGAGTGCTATGTCATCGGCACAGCTCAGTGTTCCTCTAGTTTTGAAATGAAGTTCCATATTATCCCTATTTTATTTCCTGCTATTGTGTTTTCCACTATGCAGTCCACTAACATTAAGACGATAAATCCAGACATTGCATATCCTTGTTTAACTCCGGTGTTGACCTTGAACCACTCAGATTCATCACCTTCGTCTAACACTGCACATTCACTATCTTCGTATAACATCTGAACCATGTGGATTATCTTTAATGGAATTCCATAGTTCTCCGTGATTGTCCATAGACTCTCGCCTATCCTTCATAGCGCCTCAGCATACCAATCCAACTGTTTTCAACTGGAATTACTAATCGAATAGAAACCGATTTAACCCATTTTGTTTTGGTGCGTTGCATAGCTTCAGTCTCCCGACGATTTTAGTGCAATATAAGTGTGTTTTGGTGTATCATTAAATTATGAAGGTATTATGACTTGTGCGTTTTGCTCAAGACACTAGTAGTATTTGTATCATTTCGTCAGGTCTTTAGCACTGGTTCAGACCAGACGACGGCTGTAGATAACATTACCATAACCTTCTGCGAGGGGACAATCACAGTCCTATTGGGACCGAATGGCGCGGGGAAGACGGCGATAGTGCACATGCTGACAGGTACTGTACGAATGGCGCGGGAAGACGGCTATAATGCACATTCTGACAGGTACTGTACGAATGGCGCGGGGAAGACGGCTATAGTGCACATGCTGACAGGTACTGTACATATGAATGAACTTTAATCGGATTTATTATGATTGCCATCCAAAGCAAAGGCCGAGATGATAAGTTGATAAACAAGCCATTGGCTTACCGATAATCCAAAACATTTTCATCCAGGTATATTAGATAATTTGTCAATTTTGATTTTAAACTTATTCACGCTGCTATAATTTACACAATCTGTAGATAATATATTCCATTAATGTATTGTCCTTTGAAAGAATTATTGCTTTCTGACATCCAGTGAGAAAAACATATTCCATCAACTTATCCCCATCGCACACTTTACACGTATAGTTAGTCGGCCCTAGTGAGGAATCCACCCTGTTGTGTACCAGCTACTTGGCATGCAGGCCAATTTATCGGCTTTCGCTATTACCTTGATTGAATTGAATTGAAATTGATTTTATTTGGCATAAACATATAAGAATACATAATACAGGTTAACAACAATAGTTCATACCAGACAGCTTTCGTGGTTGCCAGCTTAAGTTTGGTGGACAAGAACGTCACGACGCAGTCTTCTAGATTGTCCTGTTCTTTGTCACCGTCAGCCCTTTCAATGCCCTATGGTGTTGCGACCGTACTGTACCGTCTGTGATTGGTTTCCAGACCGGTGATGCCTGTGTTTTCAAGTGCGAATGTTGTTCTAGGTCCCCTAGTCGCGACTCTAACGTATCGTTTCTTTGGTTTTTCCACGTTTTCTCTCCTTCCTGTCGCTTTACAACGGACGACATTTGAGAGATTTTATGTCTTATTGGCAAAGGTTTGTCCCATTTGTCACTAACGAAATGAATTGCTGCTTTTAAGTCTTCTAGCTTTGGTGATTCGGTCGGTGTGTGAAGTACCTCTGATGTACCCAAATATCTTGATACGGACTCAATATGCGTCATTAAATGGGCCCGTTTCATTAGATTACAAATCTCAAAACTTAATATCAGCACCATCACGTTGAAATAAATACTTTAAATGTACACTATATTTAATACTAATGAACGCATTTCCTCATAATTAACAAATCTAGTAACGCTATATTTGCGTTACTCCAGGTGTTTATCCACCAACGTCAGGCACTGCCACTCTGTATGATAAAGACATCCGAACTGATAGAAAGGATATAATTCCAATGCTGGGACTGTGCCCGCAGTTCAATATCCTGCATGGAAACCTGACCGTAGAAGAACATGTCTTTTTCTTTGCTAAGGTAGGTTTCTCGTCGGGATTGATACTAAACGCCAATTTGTTATGTGCAACATACATTTGTAATGGGCTAATTCGCTTCATTTTTGTAAGTACCTTTGTAATATATAAAATAAAGAGTTCATGGCTTGCGTTCACTGTCCGTTGTTGTTGTCGTTGCTGTTGTTGTAATTGTTAGATTATATATGGGGGCCACCCTCCGTGAGTCAGCATATATATATACAACCTATGGAATTTTACATTCATTGTCATAGCTAAAAGTACTGAGCACTGCGTTTTTTTATTTCAGCCGAAAGTCTATCATCGTTCAGAGATTTGGCTATAAGAAGTCTTTGCAAATAACCAGACTCTCATAATATCGTCAGCATATCTCCACAAAAATAATTCTGGGATATACTTTATATTACTGAATATGCGGTTATTTTTATAAACTGTTTTATTGTAAGCTAATATTAAAAGATACAAAGAGATGTATGTATAAATGTTCTTTGATGAACTAACAAGAAATAAAAAGTTGTTTACGTAGCATGCAGTTTATTAACTCAACTTTAGAGGTTGCGGTAATGAACTAGAAAGGTAAAACATAATTATCTTACGTAAATAAATAAACGGTTCTTTCTCCGATTTAAATGCACTTGCACTTCGTTCTGGGAGATTGATGCTAGTATACTATTGCAGCTTTATCCTGTTTTTTCTTTCAGTTAAGACATTGCAAATCGGCAGACATTCGTGAAGAGGTTGACACATTACTGCGTGAAATGTCGCTAGAAGAGTACAGGAAGGCAAGAGTGGCAACACTAACTCAAGACACACAGAGAAAGGTGGCTATAATTCTAGCCATAGTCGGCGGGCCAAAGGTACGAGTCTTCAGACAGTAGCTATACTTTGAGGTGTCTGCGGCCGAGCACATAATGCGATATGTCGAATTCTTCAATGAAGATCGTAACAACAACAACACGGGAACCTTTAGATAAGTATTTCTGTGTGCCAGTTATGTGTGAAAATTTCGTAATGTTTATATAATATATAAAAAATATGCAAAATAAATCTTATTACTGTAGCAAACCCCTTTACCGGTAAAAACGTTCTGCACAATTACATTAAACCTCAGTCTAAATACTGACATGCTCTTGTACGATGTTTATTAGATAATACAGTCCAAAGTAATGAAAAATAGCGTTCAGGTCATCATATTGGATCAACCGACATCGGGGCTCGATCCAGAAGCACGGCGTCGCACATGGAGCCTGTTAAAGAAATACCGCAAAGGTCGGACAATCATCCTTATAACCCAACACATGGAAGAGGCGGACAACGTGGGTGACCGGATTATGATCATGGTCGACGGACGGATTGAATGTAATGGCACTCCGATGTTCCTCAGGAGGAAATTTGGTAGGAATAACTCAAACAGCATCTGAGTATTCAAATTACACGCACTCACGCACGCACACACACACACACACACACACACACACACACACACACACACACACACACACACACACACACACACACACACGCACACACACACACACCTTACATACACCATGCGCACGCGCACATGCACGCGCACACGCACGCACAAACGCACGCACGCTCACTAACTCACTCACTCACTCACTCGCACACTAAGCTTTGTCTGCATACTTGTTGATTGCGTCACTGTAAATGTGCAGGTCTAGGCTATTATCTTGTCATCACGAAACTTGCCAACTGCGATGTCAACGATGTAACGGATTTAATCACAACGTGCGTTAAGACTGCATACCTAGACACAAGGGTCGGTTCGGAGATATCGTATACTCTTCACAATGACTGCTCGAAATCATTTCCGCAGCTCTTCGAAGAATTGGAGAAACACAAGCATGATCTCAAAATAGAAAGCTACGTCGTTACGGAGATGACTATGGGAGAGGTCTTTACCAGGTGGTTGACAAGGATAAGTATATATCGCTATTGAAGTAAAAACAGTGGAAGTCCGTTTTGACCTTCACCATGTGGTTGGTTGGATATGTGTCCATTAGACAAACTGCTAACACTAGATGGAAACTGGACTTTCAATGTTTTATTCCTCGACAGATATGTTGTTCGAGACTCACCAGGTGGAAATCACCGTGGACTTCCATTGTTTTCACTCTTGAACAGCGTTACACATATACAATGGCGGTACTCACTATTAAGGTAACCCAAGAGACAAGATATAAGGGACTAAGTAACGAGATGACCGTACTACTGATCTATGTGGCATAACGGCTTTTCCAAAGCAGCAAGAGGTACGGAACAGGACTACGCATAGTTTTGTCAACGTGGTACATTGCAACAATTGCTTATATCTGTTCCTTTTTGTAATTTCATGAGTATTTATAAATAGGCAATGTCACGATGGTAATGCCCCTTCTCGAATAGTTCTACAACGTTAGCTGTAATCTTGTGTTAGCTTAAATGCATACTCATGTAGCTCAAAAACACTTATTTTTGTCAAAATCTTCTAGGGTTTTAATAATTTGCACATCTGTATTACCGGTATTATGTGCATTGAAGGCGAACTGACTATGATTTGAGTCAAGTTGATTTGTTTCGAAATTCATCTAACATCATCTACAAAAGATAGTATTACTGGTTACACCGTTAGTATATCTTCTTGTACAAATGCTAGAACTGATCATCCGTTATTTCGTCCATTCCAAATGTGGCGGCACGTTTATGATTGTTGTTTTGTTAGGGCTACAACGATGGCATTAAACAGACATTCGACACACAGCTCGATGTATGCTGGATATTCGGCAATTAAGTCGCGAGAGTGTAAGTTGGAGTATTGTCCCTAACATATGCATAATTGTGTACTCGGATTCATGTCTGCTAACATACATGTGTAATGTAAATTATATATAACACCCTTCACCAAAATAACCCAACCGGTCTTGTGATCATACTAGAATCATTATACATTTATATTAACAACTGCTGTACGAGGTAAAGGAATGTCTGTAAAAGTTTTATTTATGAAACAACAACAAAATGTTTTCTTGCAGAGTGGAAACAGTACTATATACAAAAAGAGTGCCGTTTCGTCCAATATATTTATTCTTGGAGGGGGTCATTTGTTAAGCCTAATGAGGCAAGTTGCCGATCTGACTTTCTACGCTGAAAACGCATCCGTAGCAGCAAATTAAGTCACAAAGTAACCAAACTAGAGCTACGAAGATTAACAAATATTTGGTGTATTTGTGTAAGAGGCACATCCATCTTATATACTTATAGAGATTGTTAAAGCATGGGATATTCTGTTGCAGCGGATCCGAAATTACCCGTGTTTCCCGGAACGAGGCTGGCTAGGCAACAACTGTATGCAATGTTCATCAAACGGCTGTTACACGTCTGGCGTCGTCCGTTCACGATGATCGTGGTGATGTTTGTCGTTGCTGTTTTTTACCTCTTTGTCCATATTATCACCGAAGAGAGATCTCCTTCACTCAACATCAACCTAACGATCTTCGATAGTTCCACCGTCATTTACGGCGTCGGAGACAATACATACAACATCTCGACGATGTTGGCGGAGTCGTACAAGCGTCAATTTAAAGGTTTCTCTCATGAGCTGGTTAACGTCAATGACGGGGTACGCGACTATCTCGTTGACCGAGCTGGGGCAAACAACTACACGTACAACTACATCGTGGCGGCGATGTTCGAGTCCGTCAGCGCAGACGAAGTGAAGTGCACGGCGTGGTTCAACTACGAGGCGTACCACACGGCCGCAATCAGTCTGAACCTCATCGACAACGCCTTGTTGCAGCATTACATTGGTCCAGGCTATTCCATACAGACGACGAATCATATGATTGCATATGAAGCGAATAAAGAAACCGCAATGCAGGCGCACATAAAGCAGCAGACTAAACTCACGATTGCTCTTATTCGAGCAGTCGTGTTTTCTTTTCCGATGATCATTGATTCGTGTGCTATTTATATGATCGCTGAGCGTATAAGCAGTTCGAAACATCTTCAAATCATGAGTGGTGTGCACGTAACGACGTTCTGGTTGTCGAATTTCTTATTCGACTTTGGTTTCTATCTGATACCTACCGCAGTGGTCTATGTTATATTCGCGACGCAACACATCAGCTGCTATATCGACGGAAGCAACTTAATTTGTAGTCTCACGTTATTCGTAATGTTCGGCTGGGCCACCCTCCCAGTTGTCTACTTGGCATCACTGGTCTTCTCCTGGTCTGGACTTGGGGTCACAATACTCTTACTCTACACCTTCCTCACAGGTGACATTTCGCAAAGGGATTTCGTGTACAGATACATAATTATTATAAATTAAAATTAACAATTATGATAAGATACAATTAAACAAACGTACTCAGTATATATATATATATCTAACATGACATGTATATACGTCCTTCGCATCGGTGGGCACGCATGCACGCACGCGCTTGCTTGCTTGCATACGTGCTAGCAAGTGTAGTATATAAGTATGTGTGCCCACGAGTGAGTGGTTACATGAACAAGCACACGTGCGCGCGCACACAGGATACATATGCAGTACAATTATTCGCAATGACCATGGCTATGTCAGTTCTGTTTTGAGTGTCTGCTTCATTTTGCCTTTGCCTGACCAGTGCGTGTTTCAAATCTACACGTGGTGAGTATTGCTTTCTCTCATGAGCATCCATCCGTGTGTGAAACTGATCCGACGAATTTCCTCCCATAGGTTATTGTGTATACCTAGCAGTGCCCTCAGTGGCGATGCCAACTGATTGGAGACAAGGTGCTGATGGATTTGTTTTGAAATTAACGATGCCTGGCGTTAGTTTTATGAATGGACTGTACACCTACCTCATGAATTACTGGAATATGAAAGAATGTGACGACGAAGATGAAACTTATAAATGCAAGAACGGAATTCCCAGCAAATGTTGTCAAGGTAAACTTCTCCATTTCCCTCTCCCTATCCCTCCCCATCCCCCTCTTTTTCTATATCTGTCTGTCTTTCTCTCTGTATGTATGTTCCTCTTTCTATGTGTGTGCGTGTTTGTGTGTTTGTTGCTCGTAACTGTACTCGTTGTTGTCATTGTAACGTTTTTGTCATTGTAACGTTGTTGTCATTGTAACGTTATTGTCATTGTAACGCGCAATTCCAGGCACAACTGAAACATTCCAATAAAAAGCATGAAAACATAAAAAGGTACCGTAATGTTTAGTTTGTATTTGTTCAAAAGAAACAAATATTAGCTGTACAAAGAAGTAAATGAAAATATATGCCTTGTCGATGCACATTATTATGAAAAAGTCTGACTGATAATTTGATAACACAGCTACGAAAATTCCATTCATTCAGGAAATAAAAATCCTCAAAATTGTGTACTGCCTTAAACAACTATTTTTTTCATCATTACTTTCAAGTAAAGTAATATAATGATTGAAATCAATTAAACTGAAGCACTAATTAAAAATAAATCTTGAAATATTACTAGTCCATGACAATTTTGTGAAGACCTATCTAGAATTGTTCATATAATTAATATGCGTATGTGTGCGTGCGCGCGTGCGTGTGTGTTGCTTTTTGATGCCAACTACCGTGCTTACATATACTAATTATTTAGGAAGCATACTTATAGCTCGTTACAACATTTGGTATATTCCCTGATACAGATACATGCCAAGCATTCGGAGAGTGTCTGCAATATGTTAAGAACCCTCTTTCGTTCGACTTAGGCGGCGTAGGCAAACATCTGCTGGCTATGGCAATACATGGCGTTTTCTTTATTTGCGTACTGATGCTAATCGATACCGGTATCTTGCACAGAACTTGGTATGTATAGTGTGGTATTTGTTCACTTGGGTCAGGATTATAATGTTAATACCAAGGTAGTGTATATAAGCGATTCAAGTTTTCTCTTGACTCTTCTCGCAAACTGTCCTTGTCTCCGTTAATTTATTTAACTTTATAGTATGTATATTTATTTTTAAATGAGAAAGCTATAAGAAAAATTTCAGAAACGAGAAACTAAATTAATAGCTGTTTTATCGTGTGTGTGTGTGCGTGCGTGCGTGCGTGCGTGCGTGCGTGTATATTCACTCAACTGTATAACTGAATCACTGGCTATATATATATATATATATATATATATATATATATATATATATATATATATATATATATATATATATATATATATATATATATATATATATATATATATATACACACATATATATATATATGTGTATATTCGTGCCCAAATGATTCGCGTCAGCAGGGTAGCCCCTTTCCATCTGATCTAGTTTTTCTTATTGTTGATTATTCATTTATATAATGACATGCTGGTGGGTGTGGAGTTCTCACCCTTGGAGAAATTTTAAAAAGTGAGAAAATCCAAGACGGCCTCTCATAATCGTAACAATCAACTTATTATTATACTTCCGCAACTAGATAAGATAAAATATGATCTAGCTTTTTATGTTTTATAATACCTCTGTATTAAAGGCACCGCCTGGCAAGCAAGCCCCGAGTCTTTAAAGCCCCCGAAGGCCACCATGACGATGACGTGGAAGACGAGCGCAGGCGCATCGCGCAGCTGTCCGAGGAGGAGATGCGATACGGCGACGTCGTAACTCTCAACAATGTATCGAAGACATACGCCACCTCTTGCTGCAAACCGCAGCCGGCTGCCGTCATCCGTCTCTCGCTCGGCATCCCGCGGGGCGAATGTTTTGGCCTGAGCGGGGTAAACGGGTGTGGAAAGACGACAACGTTCAAGATTTTGACGGCTGACTTGATGCCGACGTCTGGTACTGCGTTCGTCGCTGGGCATAATGTAATACAAGAGAAAAAGAAGGTATGGACTGCGGCTGAAAATTTGCCCAATCAGGAATACTATGCGGTAATTAATTATATTAGCAAAACTTACCAAGAAAATCTAAAATGTCAGGATATACACCTGTAGGCTACGCAGAAAATTGGAAGAAGAAGAACAACAACAAACTACAAAGAGTAATTAGATTGTTCGTAGAGAGGGTAATACCAGGGTGAATTTCGAGGTATCTTATGTGAACCCCTGAAAATTAGACAACCGAGATACAAAGCGTCTAGGAGGAGTAGCAAATTGCTATGTCCGTAGACGATGTGTAATATTATTGTTTATCGATAGTTACGTCGGTCGTAGGTTTACACAACACTCGGCTACTGTGTGCAGTCCAACGCGATGCTGGAACACTTAACGTGTGAAGAAACGATACAGATGTATGCGCGGATCGCCGGTATTGACGAGAACGACATCGGAAACGAAGTAAAAAGACTGCTAGACATGCTGCTTATGAAGGACTGCGCTAAAAAGAGGGTGGGCAAGTTAAGGTAATGGTGCACGTGTAGCACATACACCCGGACCTCCGTACAATGAGATATAAACGTTGATTAACGGACATAAGTTAAAAAAATACCAATGTGGTTTTAACGAAAAGTGGATCCGTTTCATTTGCAGATCTTTGGTCGTGCCTGAAATAGGAATATCTTATGGTATATAATATATATATATACATATATGCTACACACAAAAACGCTCCTTCTTTAAAAGCGTGTGTGTGTGTGTGTGTGTGTGTGTGTGTGTGTGTGTGTGTGTGTGTGTGTGTGTGTGTGTGTGTGTGTGTGTGTGTGTGTGTGTGTGTGTGTGTGTGTGTGTGTGTGTGTGTGTGTGTGTGTGTGTGTGTGTGAGTGTGTGTGAGTGTGTGTGAGTGTGTGTGTGTGTGTGTTGTGTGTGTGTGTGTTGTGTGGGTTGTTTGCTTGAGACGATGCTGATGCGCCCCGTTCTCAATTTGTCAAATTTTAACATTTTGGCAGCGTCCACTGTGGCTGTGAAGGCCGATTCTTGAGTGGCTGTCCTTGCCGCAGCCAAAGCAGACGAAATAGGATGACATTGGTGGTAGTGATGCGTTTTGTTTTACGCCGCATCCTTTTCTCCGCCGGATGTTGGTGTCTCCTTTCATCTGCCGTATCAATACCTCTCTCTCTCTCTCTGTCTGTGTGTGTGTGTGTGTGTGTGCGTGCGCGCGTGTGTGTGTGTGTGTGTGTGTGTATGTCTCCCTCTCTCTCTCTCTCTCTCTCTCTCTCTCTCTCTCTCTCTCTCTCTCGTGCGTGCGTGCGTGCGTGCGTGCGTGCGTGCGTGCGTGCGTGCGTGCGTGCGTGCGTGCGTGCGTGCGTGCGTGTGGTAGTGAAGGTTACCCGATTTTCATTGAACTGCGCATGCGCTTATCGGTCGCCATGGTTATCATGTCAGCCCTTAGTCAACCGGAGAAATTACCGTAATCTCCCTCTTATAGAACACCTTTTCAGTAAACCACTGGCGTGATATTCTTGATTTTAGTTTAACAAGATTTAACAAGATTTGCCATCCAAGCCAAAGGCCCAGATGGCAAGTGGACAAGGAAGCCATTGGCTTATCGAGAGTCCAACAATGTTCACCTACTTATAACCCGCCCTCCTGATATATGTGTCAACCTTGTTTTTAAACATATTCACGCTGCTGCCAGTTACACAATCTGTAGACAGTTTGTTCCATTCATTTATTGTCCTCTGTGAGAACGAGTGCTTCCTGATGTCCAATCTACATTGATCCTTTACTAATTTTACCTTATGTCCTCTAGTTCTGCTATCCTTCTTGAGTGAGAAAAACATATTTCTATCAATATTTTCATACCCATTCAATATCTTAAAAACTTCAATCTGATCTCCTCTTAACCTCCTTGTCTCTAGAGTTGTTAAACCACATTCTTTCAGGCGTTCTTCATAACTAAGGTCTCTAAGTTCTGGAATCATTTTAGTTGCTCTCCTTTGTATGCGTTCAAGCGTATCTATATCCTTCTTACGATATGGTCTCAATGCTTGTATACAATATTCTAAATGAGGTATAACTATTGCTTTATAAAGAGGTATAATTAACTTTTTTCCCTTGTATGTTATGTTTCTTCTAATCAATCCAAGAATTTGATTACCCTTTGAAGCTGCAATACCACACTGCTCTGAAACTTTCATATCAGCGCTTATTGTAACTCCTAAGTCCTTTTCTTTTACAGTAGTACCAAGAACAGTAGCTCCCATTTTATAGTTTACATTCAAGTTCCCATGTCCTGTATGTAGGCATTTACATTTCCCAAAATTGAACAGCATCTGCCATTTCTCAGACCATTTCACTAATCTGTCTAGATCGTTTTGTAAATGTTGTTTATCACCATCAGTATTAACCTTTCTAAACAGTTTTGTGTCATCCGCAAATTTCAGTACGTTACTTGTTATACTGTCGTCCAAGTCATTGATATAAATTAAGAATAATATAGGTCCTAATACTGATCCTTGAGGTACCCCACTCAAAACCGATTTCCAATTTGAAACTTCGCCATCTACTACAACTCGTTGTCTTCTGTCAGTCAGCCATTGTTCTATCCAGTCAGTTATGCTATCCCCGATATCATGGGCTTTTAATTTAAGTAGCAATCTTTGATGTGGCACTTTGTCAAAAGCTTTCTGAAAATCTAAGTAGATAATATCTACTGGCGATCCCTCGTCTATCCACTTAGTGATTTCTTCCAAAAAACATAACATATTTGTTAAGCATGACCTCGCTTTAAGGAATCCATGTTGTGATGAATTTAATAATTTATGCTTAACGAGGAAGTCCACCATATGGTCTTTAATTAACCTTTCTAATAATTTACAAATCACTGACGTTAAACTCACTGGTCTGTAATTCTCTGACTTATTTCTCGAACCTTTTTAAATAATGGTATGATGTTTGCTTCTTTCCATTCAAACGGAACAACTCCCTCTTTTAATGGCAAGTTGAATACTCTTGCAAGTGGTATACTGATTTGATCTACTGTTTCCATTAGTAATTTTGGAGGAATCCCATCCACTCCCGGTGATTTGTTATCCTTCATTGCCTTTATTTTCCTAGCTACCAATTCTGGAGTTACAACTAACGGTCCTAAATAGTCAGATTTAGCCCCCTGAAATTTAGCATCAGCAACTGGTAATGAACTAATATCTTCTTTTGTAAACACTGAACTGAAGTAACCATTTAGGTCTTCCGCCATTAAAAACCCCTGTGATATTATATTTCCAGCACTGTCTTCTAGAGGTCCAACCTTGTCTTGTACGTTTTGTTTACTCCTGACATATGCATAAAAACTCTTGCTGTCAGTTTTTATGTTACATGCCAGTTTTTGCTCATAGCTTCTTTTAGATTGTCTGATTTCAGTTGTAGCTGCATTAAGTGCCTCTTTGTATTTTGCATAGTCTTCTTCCTTTCTGGTACGCCTATAAACCCTCCACATAGTTTGTTTTAGCATTATTTTTCTAATTGCCTCTTTTGACAAGTGTTTCTTTCTACACCGTTTTCCTTGTTTTCGGAAGGGAACAAATTTATCAATGATACTCTCAATTTCATATTTTAGAATATTCCAACATTCAATTGTAGTTGCCCGTGTTTAGTTTTTTATTATATCTTTTAGGCGCATTGCCCGACAACGTTTTGTTTTAACAAAGCGTCATATCGAAGAACATGTGGGTGCCTTCACACGTTTAGATCTACTGCACCACCCTGACCCGAACTGTCCAAACATATTTTGTTTAACTTTCAGTGACGGTAACAGCCGGAAGTTGAACGCTGCCGTCGCAGTCATTGGCGACCCATCTGTCATCCTACTAGACGAGCCTACGGAGGGGATGGACCCGCTTTCCAGACGATCCACGTGGGAACTGCTCGCTGAACATAGCTTCGCTGGCCGGACCATTATCTTCACATCACATAGGTAAACAAAGTGTCGTGTCTCATTCGTTTGTGTCGATAACCGACATATATCGCGCAAGAATACACTCTGTTTTATGTGTTATTTCGTCCGGGTTTATACGTTTTTTAGAGGCTAAAGCATGTGTCACGTAAATAGTTGTCTTATTTGAAGATTCTGTGGATTGTGTCTAGGTGAAGTGTTCATTTAATCGAGTGACTATTGTGTGATTTGCGGCAACATTCCACGAAGTGTGTCAGATTTAACAAGATTTAACAAGATTGCCTTCCCAAACAACAAGTTCCATATGGCAAAGTGGACAAGGAAGCCATTGGCTTATCGAGAGTCCAATAATTTTTTCATCTATGTGTAACCCACCCTTATCAAATACCTGTCAATTCTATTTTTAAACATATTCACGCTATAAGCATTAACACAATCATTTGGCAGTTTGTTCCATTCATTTATCACCCTCTGTGAGAAAGAGTACTTTCTCATGTCCAACCTACACTGCTCCTTAACTAATGCTGCTTTGCGTCCTCTGGTTCTACTACCTTCTTTAAGTTTGAAGAACATATTCCTATCAACATCCTCATAACCGTTCACTATTTTAAACACTTCTATTTGGTCTCCTCTTAGTCTCCTGGTCTCTAGTGTTGTCAAACCACATTGTAATAAGCGACTTTCATAACTAAGGTCTCTCAATTCTGGAATCATTTTGGTTGCTCTTCGTTGTATTTTTTCTAGCTTGCCTATGTCCTTTTTATGATACGGCCTCCATGCTTGAATACAATATTCCAAATGTGGTCTAACTATTGCTTTGTACAGGGGTACAGTTAGCTGTTTCTCCTTATACATGATAGTTCGCCTAATTAGCCCTAGAATTTGATTTCCTTTTGAAGCAGCAATCCCACATTGCTCTGAAACTTTCATGTCTGCACGAAAAGTTACTCCTAAGTCCTTTTCTTGTGTTCTACCTAGTACAGCATCCCCCGTTTTATATTCTTCGTCCATGTTTCCATGCCCTATATGTACACATTTGCACTTCCCAAAATTGAATAACATTTGCCATTTTTCTGACCATTTAACTAATTTATCTAGATCATCCTATAAACTTTGTTTATCTGTATCATTTGTAACCTGAATACTTTTGTGTCATCTGCAAATTTGAGTACTTTGCTAGATATGTCATCTTCTAGATCATTTATATATATTAAAAACAGTATAAGGCCTAATACTGATCCCTGTGGTACCCTACTCAAAACCGATTTCCAGTTTGAAATCTCACCGTCTACTATTACTCTCTGTCTTCTGTGTGTAAGCCACTTTTCTATTTAGTTGATTACATCATTACCTATACCATGGGCTTTTAGTTTAAGTATCAATCTTTTGGTGTGGCACTTTATCGAAAACATCCACTGGTGACCCGTCATCTACCCACTTTGTAATTTCTTAAAAAAAACACAAGAGATTGGTTAGACATGACATTGCTTTTTGGAACCCATGTTGAGATGTATTTATTAAATTATGTTTTACAAGGAATTCCACCATGTGGTCTCTAATTAATGTTTCGAGTAATTTACATATAACTGATGTTAAACTCACTGGTCTGTAATGTTCTGTCCTATCAACCTATACAATTGATGCCGTTCAAGACATTCAGCCAGCGAAACGGAAGGACGAGCGAAGAGATTGCAAACTGCTTTGGTTGTTTTTCGGAAATGCTTGCCGATATCGACTATGAATTCTCCGAAGAGGGAGTTGCTTCGATCTTTCGTAATTGAAATGCATATGCTATTGTGTGTATTTAGTGGCAATCGCACTTTCAATGTCACTACGGATGAGAGCCATATTCTATAGTCCATATATCAAAATAATATATATAGAGTAAAATTGTGAAAACTATTGTGTTTTTATTATTCCGTGTGTGCGTGCGTGGTGTGTGTGTGGGTTTAACATCTGCTTTACTAGAGAAAGCCATTATTAGAATTTGATGTTTGCCACCTCAAGCAGGACAAGAGGCCACCAGTACAGACAAAAAAAATAACAAAATGTCATAAAAACAGGTCTGAAGCAGGTTATAGATGCGTGTGTTTAAAAGCTAGGAATATAGTAAATAAGAAAAACGAATTAAATATTATTGTAGAAGATATTGACCCTCACATAACTGGTATTACCGAATCATGGGCCAACACAGACATAACAGATGCTGAATTAGGATTGACAGGATAAGTAATGTTTAGGAGAGATCGAATAGGAAGAAGGGAAGGGGGAGTTATTCTATATGTTAAAGAATATATTCAGGCTTATGAAATAAAATTATATAGAGAAGCAGATTGCGATGAAGCTTTTTTGGTGCAAAATAGTTACAGGAGATTCAAAATTAACTGTTGGATTAGTTTACTGAAGTCCAAACATAAACGAAGAGGATAACACAAAAATACAAAATGCTATAAAGGAAGTTAGTAAAGGGGAATGTATCATAATAGGAGATTTTAACCATGGGCACATACAATGGAAATCTCTAGAGAGTACAGGGGATGAGGACCAACAATTTATATTTTTTAATTCAGGATAGCTTCCTTACTCAGCACGTGCTAGAACCAACCAGGGGAGAGAATGTATTATATATAGTTTTGTCCTCACAAAAAGAATTAGTGGACAATGTAAAAATACCTGAACCATTGGGTAACAGTGACCACAATCAAATACATTTTGACATCAATGTAAAATCAGAAGGAAAAAAACGTATAGGAGAAACTTCCACAAAGGAAATTATAAAGATATGAAAAAATACTTAGCAAAGCTAGATTGGCATAACATGCTGATGAAGTGTGTTTAAGCAAACTATATGAAGGGTTTAAAGGCGTACCAGAAAGGATGAAGACTATGCAAATTACAAAGAGGCACTTAACCTAGTTACAACTGAAATTAGAAAATCTAAAAGAACCTTTGAAAAAAATTGGCAGGTATTATAAAAAATGACAGCAAGACTGTCTATGCTTATGTAAGGAGTAAACAGAAAGTTCGAGATAAGGTCGGACCACTGGAACACATAAGTGGAAATACAATTTCAGACGGGTTTCAAATGGCAGAGGTCCTGAATGAGTATTTCAGCTCAGTTTTTACCACAGAAGATATCAGCTCACTTCCATTGTCATTTACAAAATTTGAGGGCAGTGAATCAGAACATTTAGGATAGTTATTTGTAACTCCTGAAATGATAGCAAAGAAAATTAAGAAGATGAAAGATAATAAATTACCGAGAGTTGATGGAATACCACCAAAACTGGTTAAGGAAATTGTTAAGCAAATTAGCACACCACTTGCAACATTTTTTAACTTGTCACTAGAACAAGGAATAGTTCCTTCAGAATGGAAAGAAGCAAACATTATGCCGCTATGTAAGAAGGGATCGAGGAACAAGCCAGGAAAACCAGACCAGTGAGTTTAACATCAGTTGTATGTAAATTACTTGAAACATTACAAAGTAGGTAGATGACGGGTCACCAGTGGAAGTTGTCTACTTAGATTTTCAGAAAGCTTTCGATAAAGTTCCACATCAAAGATTGTTACTTAAACTAAAAGCCCATTGTATAGGTAATGATGTAACCAACTGGATAGAAGAGTGGCTTACACAGAGAAGAAATGGAAATCTGTTTTGAGTGGGGTACCACAGGGGTCAATATTAGGCCCTTTACTGTTTATATATATATATATATATATATATATATATATATATATATATATATATATATATATATATATATATATATATATATATATATATAAATGATTTGGAAGATGACATATCTAGCAAAGTACTGAAATTTTCAGATAACACTAAAGTATTCAGAAAGGTTACCAATGTTACAGATAAACAAAGTTTATAGGATGATCTAGATAAATTAGTTAAATGGTCAGAAAAATGGCAAATGTTATTCAATTTTGGGAAGTGTAAATGCATACACATAGGACATGGGAATATGGACGAAGAATATAAAATGGGGGATGCTGTACTAGGTAGAACCACACAAGAAAAGGAAAAAGGAGTAACATTTAGTGCTGACATGAAAGTTGCAGAGCAATGTCGGATTGCTGCTTCGAAAGGAAATCAAATTCTAGGACGTAAAAAGGACATAGACAAGTTAGAAAGAATAAAACGAAGAACAACTAAAATTATTCCAGAATTGAGAGACCTTGGTTACGAAAGGATGTTGATAGGAATATGTTCTTCAAACTTAAAAAAGGCAGTAGAATCAGAGGACACAAAGCATCATTAGTTAAGGAGCAGTGTAGGTTGGACATGAGAAAGTACTCTTTTTTACATAGGGTGATAAATGAATGGAACAAATTGCTACATGATTGTGTCAATGCCAGAAGTGTGAATATGTTTAAACATAGAATTGACAGATATCTGATAAGGGCGGGCTACACATAGATGAGAAAATTGTTGGACTCTCGATAAGCCAATGGCTTTCTTGTCCACTTGCCATCTGGAACTTGGGATGGCAATCTTGTTAAATCTTGTTAAATCTTGTCTTTCAGCATGGAGGAGTGCGAAGCCTTGAGTACTCGGCTGGCGATCATGGTGGATGGCGAGTTCAGGTGTCTTGGAACCCCTCAGCATCTCAAGAATAAGTTCGGCAAAGGTTACCTGCTCAAGGTCAAGGCGCCCTTTGAAGATACATACACCATACGCAGTGTAAAGCAATTCATGACGGACAGTTTCTTCAACTGTACTCTAGTGCATGAATATCACTGCCAGTTCGCATACAACATACCGTGCGAATCCATCAATTGGTCAGCGCTTTTCCATCATATGGAAAATGCGAAATATGAAAACACCATCGTTGACTACTCTGTAAGTCAACCTAGGCTGGAGGATATCTACATTGACATCGCACGTGACCACTGGAACCGACTGTCTCTAACTATGGATTCTGGCAGCAGAGTTCTACCTCATGGTTGGAATAAGAACGAGAGCTAGAACAATGGAAGCATCCGTAGGGATATGATTCAACGCCTTATTACAAAAACACACCCAACTGTCTATATTTGTTCAAGTCTTACGTCAATTTCAATGTTGTCAAAATATGTTAATGATCACGTCACACCGGCACATTGCCCACTATGGCATTCCTATAATAGGGATATCATTCCTATAATAGGGATATTATTCCTATAATAGGGATATCCTTCCTATAATAGGGATATCATTCTTCGTGCAGTCTTTGGTCGTACTATCCTTGTCCTCCAACAAAGTTGACAACATGATGCATGGATACATCATCATTATTCACAGTCTCTCCAGATGTCTCTGCCACACATGCTGCCCATACCCTATACTCTCTCACCTACGCATTCATATATTTGACAATCCCCTGTAGAACATCGAACATCATCTTGTCACATGATTGGTTGTTTCTTATTTCCCTCTGTCACTCCACGATATGGGCCGATGGCATTGTATGAACTAATCACAGCAGCATTATCTTCCCCCAATGGTGCACTGTACAGTCCCACGTCCACGTGTGCCTGCATACACAATAACTTGGCCCCGTCAATCTCCGCGGCACCGCTTGAGCCGGTGTGGTTGCGGTCGCACACATCCCTATGTGCCTTCATCCACAATGCCATGGCCCCTCCAGTCTCCATGGCAACACTGGAGCCAATGTGGTTGCGGTCGCACACATCCGCACTGTGTAGTCCATCACCAAGCCACCGAGATTGTCCATGAAAAGGGATACGCTAACTGTGGGCAAGTGCCCCTTGAAATGCCGTCGAAACTGACTGAGATGACACGTGAACCATCACACGGACCATACATGCCATGACACGTGAACCATCACACGGACCATACATGTCATGACACATGAACCATCACACGGACCATACATGTCATGACATATGAACGGATATATATGATGGAAACTGTATTTGGAAACGGTATTTTAACATTAGTCATTTGAACCATCAGAACTCATTGTAATGGACAGTAGTCAATGTAAACATCATATATATATATATATATATATGCTAGTTCAGATGTCAACATAAATTAAAGTGCAGTAATGTTTAGTTGGATTAATAAATACAGGTACTTTAACTGTAATTCATAAAACGTGTAACATATACCCTGAAAGTAAAACCAGTAAAATACCAAACAAAATATGTTCTGGCATTTATTACACATATAGGCCTATGCTCAGTATTAAATTAAAGTTGGTCAAATATAATTTTATTTGGTTATGGTCCAGGTAGTCAACGATTTTTATATACGGAGATTACCCACATACACTAAGTATTCAATGTATCATAAAATAAGAAACGAAAATATGTGTATGGAGAATGTTTGCTTCCATATCTGACCCCAGGAAGGATACATAGGACCTTTTTCCAAATTCACCCCACTACTGTTATGGTGCTAGCATATTTATGCATGTTATGCTACTCCTACTAGACACTTTGCACCTCTGGCGCCACAATTTATGGGGTTCATGTGCGATCCCAGGAAGAATGTGTAAGTTATTTTTTTTCGAAATTTACCACACTATTGGGGTAATCTGGGCAGGGCAACCTTTTTAACCTAAGGGAATTTTTCAAATTGTAAACCATTGAACTATGTTAACATGTCTTTAATGTGCTCATATTGTGGACATATATGTGTGTTATCCATAGGAAAATTATTTAAAACAAATTGACAACCTAGATTAGTTGCATTTGATATATATAGCAAGAGTACCAAAAAACATCTTTCATGACAAAGTTGTACTGTTTGATATCTTGATTCTGACCAGTGTCCAGATTGGTGGCGTCATAGCGGTGTTTTCTGATTGCGATAGTCTGCTTGTCACGGACAATATTCGTCTTTGCTACGCATTGGCTGCAGCTGAATGCAATTCTCTCTCACACTAATTTGCTAGCCTGACAACTGCTGCTGACCCTTGGAAATACTGATAACAAGAATCAATTTGCGTTTTGTAATTGATACTAAGAGGACAGGAGAGAATGGGGGAGCAAATCAGAACGACTAGGGGACAAATGACAGTATTGGTAGCAACGCCTTGAGTTTGAATTAGAAATATCCTCACTTGATGAACAAAAAAGTGCAGGAGGGCGCCACCTCGTGGTGTCTCGAAAGCTAGTTCTAACTTGATAAAACAATCCGGCCGAAATAAAGGGGGTGACATGGCATCCGATTGACACCTCCAGGATCCGCCCATGATATATATGTGTAAAAATCCATATATAAGTACAATGTTCTTACTTACTTATGTCGTCCACTTAACGTGGTGACATGATGATTTCCTTCCAGTTGGTTGGGTTCTCGTTCTCTATGGTGTCTCGAAGAGTTGTTGTTGGTCGACCTCTTCTCCAAGGGCCATATGTTTGTTAGTTCGCCTCAGTTAGACTTCCTGTAATGTAGGGCACAGTAATTTTAGATATGTGTAATTTAAAAAAAATCATATCATCTGACATAACTGCATTTGATCAGGCGTCATTGGCAAGTTTGCTGGTAGAACACGTTGACAGTATAACTGTGGATTTTTAAATGATTTCAATAGGCGGAAGTATTTTGTTTGTTTGCTTTTCTGCGTCTCCTTATCCTCTGTAGCACAATCAAGACGAACAAAGTTGGCTTCTGTCTTCTTTCCACATCGCCGCCTCGTGTGGTGTCAGCGCCGCCTCGTGTGGTGTCAGCGCCGCCATGTTTGCTTCATTCCATATTTGACACTAGAGGCGACAAAATAATGGCTACTATGTGTTGTGTTGCGAACTGATGGCCCAACAAATTTAACCCCGATGAAAAATCTGCAGTCCCCCGACGAAAAATCGGCTTGTGTGCTGAGGACATTACAATAATATAAAAGTATTAGTGTCATTCAACTTCCGGCTACTTGGACTTGGTGCAGCGACTTGAATTTGGTGTAGATCATTTACAGAAAAACGCGGTATATCAAATAGAATAAGTATTACTATTGCATATATATTATATACAAACGTATTGTAGACATATATTAGGAAACAGGTTTTGTTAATAATTAGTCAGAGGGAGAATTTAAGAGTAAGTTAGTTTCGGACTCTGTCAGGGAAGTCAGCGAGCGTTAATAGGGTTGTTTACCATTCGAAAATTGAGATAGCATAGTGAATAGTCAGTAACATTGGAATATTGGTTAGAATAAGTATTACTATTATACATATATTGTTAACAAACTTCTTGTAGACATATATTAAGAAACCGTTTTTGTTAACAGAGGTAGTATTTTTTCCCGGCTTCAAACTCAACGAGTGATAAAAGGGAGTTTGTTTACAGGTCGTCAATTCAACTCGTGCATCGAACTATCGTTTACATTGGCTAATATATATATATATATATATATATATATATATATATAAGATAAAGCGATATATTTACTTAAATTACATACATAAGGTAATATCTGACATAGTGGTAGTAAACGTTTTCGTAAATTAGTACACACTGATTTCGTTGTTTTGTTACACAGTGTTCTCCGTATTCGCTAGGTGGCAGGTTTTTTTTCTCGTGCGAGCTTAATAGAAGACATATTTAGCAAGTATATTAGCCTAGAGTGTTCTTTTGATCACAAAAACAGCCTTATTCAAGGCTAACGTAGCAAACTGATTCAACCTAAATTGTATGATGGCGCCCTGCAAATGGCAGTTAAAGGCCACAAGGCACTTAATTTGTGGCAGTTGCAGTAACTGGGTGGATTTCGTCAAGTCTTGGTGCGAGAAGTCCTGGGCTGAGGTCCAGGCAGATAGTTTTAGTTTTGAGTGTAGGGGATGTACGAAGATGAAGGAACTAGAGGTGGAGTTGGAAGAGCTGAAGCTGCTCGTTGTGGCAATGGTGGGAAGGGAACGGGGGGGGGGTTGTGCCAGTAGTTCCGGCGGGGGAACAGTAGACGATAAAGTGGGAAAAAACACAAGAGATGCTAGGGAGAGCTCACCTCAGCCTGGGAGGAAGCTGAGAGGAGGGAAGGTGACAGGTCGTAGAGAGACGGGAAGGAAAGGAACGGGAGGGAAGACAACCGGAGTGAAGGAGAGGGAAGTAGGGGAGACAGGAGGGAAGGAGAGGGGAGTCGGGGAGACGGGAGGGAAGACAACCGGAGGGAAGGAGAATGGAGTGGGGGAGACGGGAGGGAAGACAACCGGAGTGAAGGAGAGGGGAGTAGGGGAGACAGGAGGGAAGGAGAAGTGAGTGGGGGAGACGAGAGGGAAAACAACCGGAGTGAAGGAAAGGGGAGTGGGAGAGACAAGAGCAAAGGAGTGGGAAGTGGGGGAGACAGGAGAGAAGGGGTCAGGACAGAATGTGATGGAAGGGATCGAACGGAAGAGTTATTCTGCAGCAGTGATAGAGGGGGTGAGGAAGAGAGCGAGGGTGTTTGTGGGGGATTCGATAGTTAGGAAGACCGACAGAGTCTTAAACAAGGGAGATGATGTGGTGGTCTGCTTGCCTGGAGCCAAAATAGAGGCGACAACTGAGAGGGTAAAAAACATCGTAGGTTCAGGTAAGGGTGGATCTGTTTTAGTACACGTAGGGACAAATAACGTAGAGAGGGAAGGTACAACTGCCATCGTTAGGAAATATAGGCAGTTGGTCAGAACACTAAAACATACGCGGGTTGAGCAGGTAACACTGTGAGGGATTTTACCTGTACTGAGCAGGAGGGGTCACAAATATCGACATTGTCGGGGGATGGCAATTAACATGTTAGTCCAGAAGCTATGTAGGGAAGAGAAAGTTGGATTTGTGGATTTATGGGGAAGTTTTGTTGGGAGGGCTGATATGTACATGAAGGATGGGCTTCATCTAAGTGGAAAGGGTGCGGCAGTATTCGCGGACAAACTTTCAGCAGCAGTAGATAGTGACACGGGTACAATGTCAGATATTTTTGGATGTAAACATTCTTTAAAATAGAAGTGCAGGGGGTTACCTAGAGGCGTCTCAAGCAGAACAAGAGGCCACTAGCACAGATAAACCAATATTAAATCATCCGAAAAACATCTCTGAAAAAGGTTATAAATGCGTATGTGTAAATGCAGTGAGCATAGTAAATAAGAAAAACGAGTTAAACATTATGGTAGAAGATATTGACCCTCACATAATTGGTATAACTGAATCATGGGCCAACACAGATATATCAGATGCTGAATTAGGACTGACAGGATACGTAATGTTTAGGAAAGATCGAATAGGAAGAAGGGGAAGGGGAGTTATTTTATATGTTAAAGAATCTATTCAGGCTTATGAAAAACTACTAGAAATGGAAGCAGATTGCGATGAAGCTGTTTGGTGCAGACTTTTTCAGGAAATTCAAAATTAACTGTTGGATTAGTTTACCAAAGTCCAAACATAAACGAAGAGGACAACACAAAAATAAAAACGCTATAAAGGAAGTTAGTAAAGGGGATTGTATCATAATGGGAGATTTTAACCATGGACACATACAATGGAATTCTCTAGAGAGCACAGGGATAGAGGACCAACAATTTCTATTTTTAAACCGGGATAGCTTTCTTACTCAGCACGTGCTAGAACCAACCAGGGGAGAAAATGTATTAGATATAGTTTTGTCATCACAAAAAGAATTAGTGGACAATGTAAAAATATTTGAAACATTGGGTAACAGTGACCATAATCAAATACATTTTGACATCAATGTAAAATCAGAAAGTAAAAATAAGAAAAACGTACAAGAGAAACTTCCACAAAGATAACTACAAAGATATGAGAAAATACCTAGCAAAGCTAGGTTGGAATAACATGCTGATGAATAAGACCGCAATTGAATGTTGGAATATTCTAAAATATGAAATTGAGAGTATCATCGATAAATTTGTTCCCTTCAAAAAAAAATTAAAACGGTGTAGAAAGAAACACTTGTCAAAAGAGGCTATTAGAAAAATAGTGTTAAAACAAACTATGTGGAGGGTTTATAGGCGTACCAGAAAGGAAGAAGACTATGTAAATTACAAAGAGGCACTTAATGCAGCTACAACTGAAATCAGACAATGTAAAAGAAGCTATGAGCAAAAACTAGCATGTAACATAAAACATGGCGGAAGACCTAAATGGTTCCTTCAGTTCAGTGTTTACCAAAGAAGATATTAGTTCATTACCAGTTGCTGATGCTAAATTTCAGGAGGCTAAATCTGACTATTTAGGTCCGTTAGTTGTAACTCCAGAATTGGTAGCTAAGAAAATAAAGACAATGAAGGATAACAAATCACCGGGAGTGGATGGGATTCATCCAAAATTACTAATGGAAACAGTAGAACAAATCGGTATACCACTTGCAAGAGTATTCAACTTGTCATTAAAAGAGGGAATTGTTCCGTTTGAATGGAAAGAAGCAAACATCATACCATTATTTAAAAAGGGTTCGAGAAATAAGTCAGAAAATTACAGACCAGTGAGTTTAACGTCAGTGATTTGTAAATTATTAGAAAGGTTAATTAAAGACCATATGGTGGACTTCCTCGTTAAGCATAAATTATTAAATTCATCGCAACATGGATTCCTTAAAGCGAGGTCATGCTTAGCAAATATGTTATGTTATTTGGAAGAAATCACTAAGTGGATAGATTTAGGATCGCCAGTAGATATTATCTACTTAGATTTTCAGAAAGCTTTTGACAAAGTGCCACATCAAAGATTACTACTTAAATTAAAAGCCCATGGTATCGGGGATAGCATAACTGACTGGATAGAACAATGGCTCACTGACAGAAGACAACGAGTTGTAGTAGATGGAGAAGTTGCAAATTGGAAATTGGTTTTGAGTGGGGAACCTCAAGGATCAGTATTAGGACCTATGTTATTCTTAATATATATCAATGACTTGGACGACAGTATAACAAGTAACGTACTGAAATTTGCGGATGACACAAAACTGTTTAGAAAGGTTAATACTGATGGTGATAAACAACATTTACAAAACGATCTAGACAGATTAGTGAAATGGTCTGAGAAATGGCAGATGCTGTTCAATTTTGGGAAATGTAAATGCCTACATACAGGACATGGGAACTTGAATGTAAAGTATAAAATGGGAGACACTGTTCTGGGCACTACTGTAAAAGAAAAGGACTTAGGAGTTACAATAAGCGCTGATATGAAAGTTTGAGCAGTGTGGTATTGCAGCTTCAAAGGGTAATCAAATTCTTGGATTAATTAGAAGAAACATAACATAAAAGGGAAAAAAGTTAATTATACCTCTTTATAAAGCAATAGTTAGACCTCATTTAGAATACTGTATACAAGCATGGAGACCATATCGTAAGAAGGATATAGATACGCTTGAACGCATACAAAGGAGAGCAACTAAAATGATTCCAGAACTTAGAGACCTTAGTTATGAAGAACGCCTGAAAGAATGTGGTTTAACAACTCTAGAGACAAGGAGGTTAAGAGGAGATCAGATTGAAGTTTTTAAGATATTGAATGGGTATGAAAATATTGATAGAAATATGTTTTTCTCACTCAAGAAGGATAGCAGAACTAGAGGACATGAGGTAAAATTAGTAAAGGATCAATGTAGATTGGACATCAGGAAGCACTCGTTCTCACACAGGACAATAAATGAATGGAACAAATTGTCTACAGATTGTGTAACTGCTAGCAGCGTGAATATGTTTAAAAACAAGGTTGACACATATCTCAGGAGGGAGGGTTATAAGTAGATGAACATTGTTGGACTCTCGATAAGCCAATGGCTTCCTTGTCCACTTGCCATCTGGGCCTTTGGCTTGGATGGCAAATCTTGTTAAATCTTGTTAAATTACTATACATGTCAGCAAAATTACCATAACTAATAAAATATATATATTAAATGGATGCATACAAAATGCATATTGCTAGATACATTTTAGCCAATTTAGGTATAGCAGTAATTATAATTTGTGTAGAAAAAGAAAACAAAGAGGCATTAGATAATTGTATATAAAGTGGCTCCTACGACAGCGACATATTTGTCTTAATAGGAGTCTCTGACCCCTTTCTCTTTGCCTTGTGTACTATTTTCGTATTAACTTGTACCAATTGTATTGTAGCTATATGTACGTGTAATCTCGCTTGTGGGTCAAAATAAAACTTCCAGATTTTTTTCTATTATATTTGCTACAATACCACGTGTAAAGATAAATAGGCAAATTTATATTTGCCAATGGTAGATGATCTAATTTAAGTGTAAAGATGGGAGTAAATTAAAAAGCAAATTTCCGCATTTCTGACTTTGCTTACGCTACTATTTTCACAAGTTTCGTGGGATGAATATTTCTTTGCCACACCAAAGCTAAAAACTCGCATCTAGACTAGACGAGAAGTGTTCGAGTAAAATGGGAACATGTATGACAGTAAGTTAAGTTTACCAAACTAAAATACAATAACATGTGTTAGATCCTTTTTTGGTAAGGTAAGTGTTGAACGATTTAATTATTATTCATTTCTCTGTCTGCTGTGATACTGTATGTGCCATTCGACAGTAACGTCCTGCCCCGAGCCTTTTCACCGACCTCGTCACTCGTTCCATTTTGGCATTTCAACCCCAAATTCCCTTCTCTTCAGAACTGAATCTTTGTTTATCCCATTTTACTTGTTCAACCCAACATTTCTCTGTATATGTAAGAGGTGAATCCCCTGAAGATATGCTTACCAATTATAATGAGGTAAATGCAAGTCTTCGTATTTGTTGTACTCACGAACGTATGTCCTTTACCGTAAATTATATTTCCCATATAGTGCTCCCCGGGGCCCGGTCAGAAATCGTCTATGACCAACATCCACGGGTTTTTTTAGAATTATATTTCAAAACTTCAGCACAACACAAAGCCTATTATGTTACAATTTACACATTATGTGTATTTTGTCCATGAGTGAAGTGCAACTGTGTTTTGGCTATAAAGACATTTAAAGCTTTTACCTAACTTTTCTGTCCATACCATGCAACTTGTTTTTACACTTCTTGCATTTCCCATTCAACATTTCATTGTAGATTTGATTTTGTTGTATCTATAAAATTATTGTAATATTTCGTATGATATAGAAATTTTGAATAAACACCAATCCAATTCAACTCCAACATTGCAAAATGATAACGGTAACTTGTAGACGCACGCACGCACGTATATACACACAAATCTTCATTTTATCTGAAAGTGTAAAGTATGACTATGCATGGCCTGATCTGTTATGGTGTAGATACATAGCATAGGGTACGTATGTTCAATTGTGCATATCATCAAATTATGTACACCAAGATCTCTGCTGGCCATTAGACGTTTAGCTAAAACTGTAAACAGTTATAAAATCGTATTTCTAATGGAAGTTGCACTTCTTATTGTGTAAATTTCGGACTGAAATATTCACATAACTGTAGAATGGCACATATGATATATGGGTTAACAGCACTAAAATCACTCCGACCTAGTATAGCTGTTCCAGTCATCACGATGCGACACATATACTATAAATTATAGTGACTAACAATCATAGTTAGATATTCATATATACCAATAACATAAACTACCATAGCCTAGACTTAGCCTTACGTAGACTTCGAATATAAAGGCCGTATTTGTTTTTGTTTAGTTTTTTATTTTTATTTCCACTAGGGTAGCAACGTTTCAAAAGGGCTCTTTCAATGGTTAGACAATTATATGAAATGGGCAATTTATGTACAGCTTAGATTACACTATGTTATGTGTGAACCATTAATCTGTGCCATTCGGTCATTTTGATTTGTGTGAGAAACAAACTAACTTAGCACAAACAGCTGTGCACACACGATGCAATTCAGCATGTTCGGATACACGTGGAATCTGAATTTAGCCAAAGGATGCGAACATTGTGATTTGGTAGATTTCGGTTGGGAGGCAAAGTCCCGGGGGGGGGAGGTTAATAGGTTGTCAGTATGCCATCCTACAGAATTTATCTAACTGACCCTCCACACACACATTTTAGACATCTGTCAAAATTATACCTTTTTCAAGTTGGACTACAACCAAATATATACCCCTTAACGTGCTTATTTTGCGTCGTATTTGCATTGTTCCGTGATATATAACATAGCTTAATACGTTAACATATTGTATTCATAATGTTAACTAAACTAAAAAAAATGCTCTGAAGTGAAATCACAGCTTTTCCTCTAAATATATGCCCATAATTACAAAAACACTTTGCGTGCATCAATGTGCACTGGCGCACAAAATAAACCCATAACCCTTGGAATTTGTCTCAAAGATGGTATACTGGCGACGTATTGTGTGCACGTCGAAACTATGTTTGCACTGCAGAGAAAAATATCCATGGGTATCTGCAGCCTCGTGATCATTATGGCGCTTCCTCTATCTGCTTCAGCCCTCACTTTTGCGCATGTTATTCAAACTCTATTTCAGATGTAGGCACGTCGAAACTGGCGGAAGCCCTAGATTTGTCAAGTTGGACTACTTCTTTACTCATTCTCATTGCAAACGACGAACCACTACAACGAATGCAGCCGAGACTGCACACATACGGGAGATAAGCGCGTACGTAACTTGTAGCAGGATCAAGTAAATGATACTTCGACTGTCTCGTCGAGTATTAGTTGACCAACGAAAATAGTTGTGCATTCCCAATAAACATTATAATCAATCAGTTAAGAATAAACGGGAATCAGTCTTAACTAGCAATTGTATGGGGAAGGTAGATAGGGGAATAAAGGAGATGTAAGGTGGACGAGTGTTTGAGGGGAGAAGGGAGACCTGTATATATATATATATATATATATATATATATATATATATATATATATATATATATATATATATATATATATATATATATATATATAGGAGAGAGAGAGGGGGCGTCGAGATAGAGAAAATGAGATGTGGATGTATAGAAGTAGAAACCTGGGAAAGAAAGTTATAGTGGGCTAGCGACACACACGGACGGACAGACAGACACAAAATCACGGAGAAAGTGGGACAGATAGACATAACGAGGAGGTGGGCAGACACGGGGGGGAGGAGTGTATATAACGGCTGCTAATATCTAATATGTGCATTATATTAGGACAAATCAGTGTGAATAGTTGAAATGAGGGAGCGGGAAAGAGAGGGGAAGACAGATATATAGACATACATACACACAGATGGGAGATCTAGTGCGTCCTGCAGCACAATAAGGCTCCCTACATTCCACTGATTTAGGCGTGCACTTCATCTTGTGGAGGTAGACGCATTATCAACGACAGAAGCAACGAGAATATCAACGATAGCAGCAGCAGCTACAACAGCTGCTACAACAGCTGCTACAGCATCAGCAGACATCGCATATCGGAAGTATGAGCCCAACGAACACTGTTCTACCATTACTTGCAATGAACCACTAAAATACACAACATGTAATTATTATATGTGCAAACTTAAACCAAATATTGTACACGATATTAAATACGTTTCCTTGGTGATGTGTATTTGCTTCTAACACAATTGAACACTGTTTGTGCATCTTTCATAAATATTATGATTTCCGGGTGGTAGCGTAAATGCTTTGAATATGTCGATTTCTTGCAGACATGGTGTCAAGTGTGACACTCGCAGCAGTGTTGTGGAAGCATTATATTGTCGTAAGAAGAAACAAAGTCTGGACAAGTGTTCGAGTGGTGGTATCTGCTTTCTGGTCAGTTCTCTTGCTGTACGAAAGAATGCAATTCCGTGTGTACGCAGTGGACGAACCGTACATTCGCCACTCCATCGATCCGTCTAGCCTACCGACTAACGACAAATCTGAGAGGCATAAGGTGGTTCGACGGCAAACAATAATCTACTATGCTCCCGATATTGATATAGCACACAATGTCATGAAAAATTTCAGACGTGGATTGGATACGAAGCAGCGTCCATATGTAGGTATGTTGTTGACCAACGACGTCTTCGTCTTGCGAACGTGTATAAATCCTTACCTGTTTGACTTCACTGCAAGACTTCCATCCAAGTTCTCGTTTTTCTTCCTCCACGCTTTTCCGCCAGGTTATCTTTGAGCGCTTTCCGGTTGCCTTCAGGCAGCCATGTTAAAGCCGCCAGGCAGTGCCTGTCTTTAATGTTTAACAATTTATATAACACAAAATATATACAACGATATGGCATTCCTATCGTTATTTGTGAGCATCTTGTTATATATTCTTTGATGCTTTCAGTCTTAGTGCTTGTCTAATCCAATTCAATCTTCTTATTCTGACTTGTGTGCTTAACTTCCTTTCTTCGGTTTTAATTAGATTGTCTTCACTTGACCCTACATCTGGTCATTTGACGCTTACTGTCCTCTTTAAACACACTAGAAATGTGTCCAGCTTCCGGTTGTCACTTTCATTTACCTTCCACATCTCATATGCGTATAAAAACGCTGATTTGTCTAGTGTATAGCGACGTCAAAATTAGAACCAACATGGATCGAGTTCATGCATCGAGGGGGTGGGGGGTATATTGCCTCGAGTAACCCTTTTATGGTGTACACACATACAGGACGCAGGAGGAGGCACTTTAAGCTAGATAGTATTTCATTACCAGCAGTTGTCTTACATTAGACTTTACAACCAGTACTTGGAATACAATTTATTAAATAAAGAGATATGAAAGAATACGACGTGTAATTCAGTTGTGTATATAACGCCTGCTAATATCTAATATGCGCATTATATTAGTACAAATCAATGTGAATAGTTCAAATGACACCTTTTAGACGAAGACATCAATTTTATTACATCGGCAAGACGTTGATGCGCCAAGTAAGAAAGCGCCCCAGTGATGCCGGCCAACGATTATGTCTAACTGGAAGAAAATATGTGTACACAAAGCTACGTTTGTTCGTTTGAATAGTAATAGCGATGACAAGATTAACTTAAGCGAAAACATTCAGACTCTAGTAGTCGCAATTGACCTTGATATCATTGTGTCCAAACCCACTTTTGTTTCCTCCCACTACTCACATACGGAGCTCATACAACATATGAACCATTTTGGCATAACATGTGTTGACATAGAGGTAAGCAAATTCTTAGTAACAGCATTTAATGTTAATACTGTTAGTAAGTTATAATAACAACACATATGTAAAACAATTGCTACGTGTTGTATTGTTCTATCGTTTGACATAATAAACTAATATGGCTCATAATTTCGCAAGTTCCTTGGACAATGGTTAACACCCACTTTTTTCCGAGCAATATCTCTGTAGCTGTTGAAACTATTATATAACTTGTTAGATGGCGTAATTTAAAAACCAGTGTAAGCTTCGGAAGATCCGACATATATATTATGGTGCCATTTGCATATACACGTTTCGCCACAGTGTTTCTTTCCGTCAGCGATACTGTCTCGGCCGGACGAAAAGACGCTTGTCGATGCGATGTTGTCCAGATGTAAAGGTATTCGTCGATGTAAGGTCATTGGAGGTGTGCTCTTCAACGACATGTCGGCTGGTTACAAAACATTACCGAAGAAGATTAACTACACAATACGAGTAGAGTCGGCCGGGGAGGTCATACAAACCACTTCGATGTTCCCAGAGAGATTATCCATCGCTCCGCGCAAAGCACCACCAGGTTCGCTCCCGTCTTATTTAGCATTAATTAATGTGGCGTCATTTAAGGGCATGTATAACGATTTTTTTAGATTGACTCTTACATACTAAGTGGGGATTTCGTGTAATTAAAATATTCCATATTCCCTTATATGTTTCGATCGTAAAGTAGGAATTAACAACACTATAATGGAGGGTAAGACATTCCTATCCCCTAAATCTAGTCATAAGGATCGAAAATGAGAATATTGGGAGAGCCATCTGGAGCCATATATCATCTTGTCATCTAATTATAGTACTATTCACATCAAAATTTGATCTTCGTAATTATACAAGTCATCACCAAAGTGGGACTATGTACAGTAGCCACAGAAACTGTGACAAAAATAAGTAAATGTATACTGCAGGCTAATACGATTATAGTACAATGTAGTGGTATAAATTCATATGTTGTCAGAAAAAAATATTCAAATAAAGAAATTACAATATTGCAAATGTCCAGGGTGGCTTCTTGTCCCGTGGTTGGGCCTCTTGTCCCGTGAGTGGGCTTCTTGTCCCGTGTGTGGGCCTCTTGTACCGTGAGTGGGCTTCTTGTCCAGTGGGTGGGCCTCTAGTAGCGTGGGTGGGCCTCTTGTCCCGTGAGTGGGCTTCTTGTCCCGAGGGTGGGCTTCTTGTCCAGTGGGTGGGCCTCTAGTAGCGTGGGTGGGCCTCTTGTCCCGTGAGTGGGCTTCTTGTCCCGAGGGTGACCCCGCAATAGCAGCCTCCCAAAAATGGCTACAAGAGTTTTTCAGAGTCAAACACTTTAACACAAGAAATGTACCTTGGATCATAAACCAGATTATTCGTAGCACATAGACGATATTATATAGCGAAAGGATTCTTTCCCGAATACGAAGTCCCCATAGGCGGAGTTCCTTGCCTCCTTGCCTCCTTGCCCCTTGCCCCTTGCTTCCTTGCCCCCTTGCCTCCTTGCCTCCTTGCCCTCTTGCCTCCTTACCTCCTTGCCTCCTTACCTCCTTACTTCTTTGCCTCCTTGTCTCCTTACCTCCTTGCCTCCTTGCCTCCTTACCTCCTTACCTCCTTACCTCCTTGCCTCCTTGCCCCACCCACTTCAAATATTAAGTTATACTTCATGTTGCAATCTTTATTGCTGTAATATATTTATCGTCATAATATCTGTAAAACG